>JAQQAC010025709.1:2169260-2295798 GCA_029783875.1 Phataginus tricuspis | reverse complement strand
GGGGGCACCTGGATATCAACACCTGACTGACTGACTATGACCCCAGGGCGTCCCAGCCACAACCAGCTCTGCCCGCATATGCCATCCTGCACCCACTCAGGGTGTAGACAAAAGCCACCAATGACAGTCCCATCAAGTGTCCACTTTAGACAGGCCGTGTTTATCCACAAGGCCTTGGGGAGAGAAATATGGAAATCCAACACCTCCAGGTTAGCCTGACTCAGTCCTTAAACCAAATTTCATTCAATTTCTTCTTAGGATTCTTTGTATCTGGTTACATTTATGAGGTGGAAGACTCCTCATAAAAATGTCACCTTTACTGACCTCCCAGAGGGTACATTTCCCAACAGGGAAACGTCACCCACAAACTGAACCACTGTCTTGGGGTACTGACTCGGTGGTACGGTGAAGAGGCCCATGTCTGACCATCGTGGGGTCACACACACCACGGTGCCATTCTTCTTAGGACTTGTCCCTTCAGCATGGACATGAAGCAGGGGCAGAGCCACGTTCAGGCAGGCACTGTGACACCGGGAGGCCAGGTAAGAGCCAGGGAAGGACGGTGCACCCGGCCTCAGCTGACACAGCTCCCAGTCCGCAGGCAACGCTGAGCAGGTGCCCGCCCCGCCTGCTGGAGGCAGAGAGCGGCACGGTGAGGTTACCTGCACGATGGGGTGGACGGCGCCTCTGGGCATGTCCTGCTGCGAGGACTCCTGGACCAGGCTTGAGGCCACAAAACTGAATCCTCTGAACAGGTGATGGGCGTTGGCACTGGGGGGCACGCCTGGCGAATCTGCCGGAAACAAGGAGGGCAGTCGGCCTTGCCGGGGGAACTCACTAATTTGAATTCTCTGGTCAGTTTTACTTAGAGTTATTTATTACATCACACAGTTTGCCTTTTAGGCAGGTTGTGATTGAAGAGCTGAGGACACAGAAAAATCATTCCCTACATATTTACACATTTATAAGAGGGTAGAATTTTTTTAAATGCATGAGCTGAGCGCATGGCTGTGCTAACAGACAGTGACGGCAATGAGATTCTGAAATGGCAGGGAAGCCCATCCTGTGTGTTAGGCTGCTGGACACACAGTGGGAACATCTTCTAGGAGCCTCAGAGTCTTTTTTTTCCCTCTTAACCTAAGCCAATGCTAAACCTAGTTTGTGTCGTCTGATCGCACATGCCTGCTGTCCACTGGAGATGCCCGTCTAAGATTTAAAAACCCATCAGCTATTGCACAAGTCAGAATGTTTTCATGGGACCATTAAAGGTTGTTTGTACTTGGTTTTATATTTCCTTTTATCCAACTCATGATTTTGCTCTCCTTTAAGTACTGTGCTAAAAACAGCATCTCCTAGATGGCCATAAGGCATTTTAAATTCTATTTATGCCACCTATCACTTAGTCATCATCTAGCCACACCAATCAGATGTTCACATTCTAGATGTTCAACCTTTTGTGAAGATCTGAACCTCAGCAAATCACTCTGAGCCGACAGCCACCTCTGCTGGTTTTTGCAGGAGGCGGTGGCCCTGGAAAATAGAAGGCATGGCCTGTACTTCACACCTGTTTGTTAGTTAAAAGATGTTCCTTGTTTGATCTATAAATGCTCCATTCACTAATGAAAGTGCATCAGTTCAAGTCCATGGGGCTGTGTCCTCCCAACCTCACCCCTAAAACATGCCCTAAACAAGCCCCCACCTATGCTCCACCCTTAGCATCTGAGGGGCTCACCCAGGAAGGCCTAGTTCTTAAATCTAAAACCCTGAGGGAGGATGCCAGCGTGACCTGGGGCTGAGGGTGGCTTAACGGTGTTACACCTGTCATGCCTGGTGGAGACAGCGCAGCACACAGGGATTTTCAAGAGCAGGCTGACCTTAAAGCCAGAACTCTGTACAGGGAAAGCAAAGAGCCAGCCTGGGAGCCGAGCTGCCCCGGAGGACGCTGTGGTCTTCAGAGCGATGACTGCTGTCTCACAGCGCGTGATTTTCAGATTCTAAAATCTACTCAGCTGAGACTTGCTTTTTAATTAAGCTGCTCTAGTCCAGCACTGGCAGGTTATTTCCAGCCCCCAACAGCCTAAACCAAAGGGAACAAAGTGGTTCTGTTCCAACTTTATCTACTTGATATCTGACCATCTATATCTGTTTCACGATTACCTTTAGAAATCAACAGAAATCTCTAGACAGAAGCAGTGGGGAAAGAACCATGTATACATGTCCTGCGGCTCCAGAAATTGCCAGGTGCCCATATTTGCCTTGCCTGTATCTCCAGAAGAGGCCCATGACATGCCACGACTGTCACGCCCTGAGCCATCCTGGCTCTCAGTGTGACCATCGGAGATGTGGCCTTCGGGGGTGACACCGGTTAAGAGAGCTCCTGATGGAGGGGGCGGGGCCTGAGCCAGCAGGTCTGGTGTCCTATTAGACGTGGGAGAGACACCAGGACGTCTCTTCCCCACACGCAGAGTAAGGCTGTGTGAGGGCAGAGGTGGCCGTCCCCGCCAGGGAGAGCCTCAGAGAGCCTCACCGGACACCAAAATCAATGCCTGCTGTCCGAGCCGCCCAG
This sequence comes from Phataginus tricuspis, assembly GCA_029783875.1. Classification (NCBI taxonomy): domain Eukaryota; kingdom Metazoa; phylum Chordata; class Mammalia; order Pholidota; family Manidae; genus Phataginus; species Phataginus tricuspis. The sequence continues at coordinate 2,293,232 of JAQQAC010025709.1, read as the reverse complement.
CCCAGCAGGGGTCATGTCAGCTGAGCACACAGACAATTACCATGCAGCTGAGCAGCTCTGACTGGACTTGACAGACCATAAGAGTGATTTCAGGCATCTAAATTTACATGCCCATCTGCCATGCCAAACTTCCCAAACAAGTCTGTTTTCCGCATGGATCAGACGTACAGTTCACCCATCTATACGCGTGACCGAGCCTCCTCTCCCCATGCAGACGCATTAAATGAGATATTTCCACTGTCTGGAGGTGCTTTTCTTCTGCAAGTGTCCTTCTGGGAGAAAGGTCACCGGGCTGGAGACTCAACAAGGGGTATGGAAGGGGCTCTAAGTGCGCTTGGGTGATGTCCAGCCTAGATGTCCCTGGGGGACAACGAGAAATGTGTTCTGCCACTTAAACCTTTATGACTGGGCAGAGAAAACAAGAAAATCAAACAGATCCCAGATATCGTCAGTCCCTGTGGGTCGGGTCTGCGCGTCCAAAGCCCGGGCTCGGGGCCCTCTGCCAGCACACACCTGTGGGCGTCCGCGCCGTGAACTCAGGGTCGAAGTGGAAGGTGTCCTCAGGCCTGCCCACTGCTGGTTTGAATGGCGGCTTGATCTCCTTTCTGTACAGCTTCTGAAAGGGGGACAGCACTGGCTGAGGGGGCACAGAAACACAGGGGGCCCGCAGGGCAGGGGAGCCGCTGCCTGGAGGGAGGGGCACCTCCACCTAAACAGCGCCCCTCAACGCTCTGACACACAGAGGAATGTACAGCATATATATTATAAGTGATATACAATTATACATTCTATAAAGTCATGTGAAAGCCAAAGCTCCAGGTCTAAGGGTTTGGGGATGCACTGTTCCCCCACTCCAGGGCGGCGTGAAGTCTGCGTCCCGGCTCTGGGAGGCAGAGCCTTTCCTCAAGCAGGATGCCTGGACAGCCAGATCTTGCCCCCAACCAGCTGGCAGGGGGAAGAGCCCCCCACTTGGTGCCCCCCTCCCTGCCCTGGTGACCTTGAGGCCGGCCCCCTGGAGCCCTTGGCTCTGAGGAGACACTGCAAACTGCCGCTTGGAAACAACACAGGTCCTGTCGTGCTCTGGGGGCCCAGCACCGCCCTGGGGCACCTGCTCTGGCTGTCGCCAGATGCAGGTGTCCAGACCTCTCCGCTCGCGTGGGGTGAGTTGGGCTTCTGTGTTCCTTCACACGCTCTGAGCACTTTAACGGCACCTAGATGGAGAACCAGCCCTTCTCAAGGCCGCACCAGGTCCCCGGCTGACCCACTGATACCACCCCTGACCAAACGCACGAGCACCCACAGCCCTCGCCATTCGGTCTCCCACAGCCTCTGGAAATGCTGTCCAAGCCCAGTTACACTGGTTCCCATCTCCTTACGGAAGGCACCGGCGCCTTCTTCGGGACAGTTCAATTTACGGAACCATACGAGGCATGTGGATGCAGGCTGGCGGCGAGGCGGATGGCGCTGCAAGGCGGTGGAGTGGCATACGGTCAGAAGGAAGGAAGCTGGGGGAGCCGGGCGGCCTGGGCGCCCAGCTGAGGGCAGGTTCTGGAGGGGGTGGCGGTGGGCATGGAGGGAGGGGTCCGGGCCCCGGGTGCTGAGCTCCTGACGGAGGCTGAGAGGGGTTCCACCCAGGTGGGTTGCCAGCTGGGAGCACCCAGGTTTAGTCAAACTGCCCTGCCAAGTCACGGTAATGGCCAGCGTGTCCAGAGGTCGTCACCGGGCGCTGGAATGGCGGCACGCCTGGGGACCCAGGGGGAGGGCTCACTGCGGCCATTTGGCACAAGTTTTCCCAATCCTGCCCGATCACAGGGGCACCCCTGCCAACCGAGGTGTTGGCTGGAAACACTGATTCCCAGGCCCTTTTGTTTCAACGGGTCTGTAGCTCCGCTCTGGGGACAGGGACCCAGTGGTGGGCAGCCATAGGACATGGATGCTGTGACTCTCCTCAGAGGTGCTCCGAATCTCTCAACGCTGAAAAGCAGGCATCACCCCGACTTTACAGAGAAGGAAACTGATAGTGAGTTAAGATAACACTAAGGCAGGTATGTCGTCCAAGGTCAAGAGCAGCTCAGGGGCAGGCAGGAGGAGCCCAGGGTCACCTGACTCTTCTGGTTAAAGGGGTGCTCGTGAGGGGAGGTCCACCAGGAGCAGGGGGTGCGGATCCCCCCACGGAGCGCACTCTTCCAGAAGCCTCCGCGGCTGCCAGAACAACAGCTGCCCAGGGATAAGGGGCCCTGGAGGTTGGTCCTGACGGCTGCCCGCTGGGCCCACTTGGCTTGAGGAGCAGCAGGGGCTGCAGCCTGTGCACAGGCAGCTAAGGCTGTGCACTTGGAGCCAGAGGAGAAGGCGAGTTAACTCCGCCCCCAGTTATTCCGCCATTCCTGCCGAGGCTAAACCCTCCCAGAAGCAGGAAGATGCTTTCCAGGGGGCAGGGCAGGGCGGGAATGCACCTCCCTGATGCACCTGCCAGGGGAAATCTCATCAGCAGAGGCCAGTCTGCACCCTGATTAAAACACTTGCCCTTCCCGAGACAGACGTCTAGGCTCAGGCCTTCCCCTGGGCCCAGAGCTTCTCCCTCAGCGGTCTTCGAGCTGCTTCATTAACCAAGTATCTGTCTTGCTCAAGTAAGAGCACAGCCTCTCTCTAGGCATGCATATGTTCTCTTGCTACTTTGGGGAGGACGGGGGGGGGGAGAGGGAGAGAGGGAGAGAGGCAGGGGAGAGAGAGGAAGCAGAGTCTCCACCAGAGAGCCGGGGCGCCTGCTTTTATTGAGAGTGACTTTGTGTGCACACACACAGCCCCTGGCTGTCACTTAATACAAATGAGAGGCGCTTGCGTCTGGAAGCCGAAGCTCATAGGTTTCCGTTCCTCTCCCCATCCCAGTGCCATCAGCAGGGGCCCTGGAGCAGGAAGAAGGGCCTGCCGTGCCCGGGCCCCAGCTTCCTAGCAGCAGGCAAAACAATCCCCCTGGGCTGGTGCCCCACGACCGAGGGCGCTTCTGCCCCTCAGCGGGACATCGGCCACACCTGGAGACGGGGGCCGTCACCACCCTGAACGCAGCCGGCATGCAGTGGGCTGGGCCAGCGTGCCGCTGAAGGTCCTGCCACCGCGCTTCTCCCCAGCCGTCACCAGGCCCAGAGCCATGTTTTGTTACGAGCGGGGCTGGGTGCCCGGGCGACTAGCACCCTCCTGGGACCATGTGGGAACCACCCAGCTCTGCTTGTCGGCTCTTACCTCTACCCTCCCCAGGGAAGTCGGTGCTTCAAGAAGACAGGCTACCCAAGAGAGCACGTCGGCTCTGAGCACGCGGAGCCCGGGGCACATCGTTCACCTGCAGGGCACACGGAGCCCAGGACACATCGTTCACCTGCCCCTGCCTGTCTTTGCCCAAGAGCAGCTCAGCGGTCCAGGATGGGCGCTGATCCCTCGTAGGGACACACAGCTTCTGACCCTCCGCATTTTTCTCATCAGGAAAGAGACGTCGTAGAATCACAGTGTAGCAGAATTGCTGCTGTGGATGCCACTTGGTGGAGAGCACGGCCTCCTCTGATTGAAGCACGTAGTGAAAACTCGAGGGGCAGCAGGGCACGTGGTCGCTGCTTCTCCACCCCAGGACGCTGAACCACATGGCTTGGCTCACGCTTGTCCTTGCTCTGTTCCGTGCAGGGTCCCAACGCCCTCCTCTGCACTGCATGCCCAGCCCTGTGCCAGAAGCCACTGGGCGCCCACCCACTGGACCCGTCAGAGGGCCCAGCAAACACATGGCATGCTTGCAGCATGTAAAAACGCTGGCTTTAGGCCACAGCTTGTGCAGGCACATGGCTACTTTTCTTGTACTTTCTAAGCCTCCTCTGAAAGCCTGTGCTGCAGCTAAGGAGACCTTGACTGACCAGAGGGAGAGACTGGAGAGCCCACCAAGGCTTGTGGGTGGGCGGCGGCAGCAGGAAGTTTCCACGTGGCCCATCTGCCCGGAACACGGGTCCCTGTGCCGATCATGCCGAGGGCATCACCTGGCCGCAGCGCACTCCTTCTCCACCCCCAGAGGGGGCGCTGCTGGTCCGTCCTGGGCCCAAGCAGGCAGCAAAGGGCTGCAAAGGCCACATGGGGCATTCGTAACCAGTCACTCCACCCTCTGGACGGCTCCCTTAGGCTTGTTACAATCTTTAAGCCCATCAATTTCTCCCTGTTACTGGATAAGCAGATAAACCTCTTTCTCTGAGGTTTTACAAGCAAGGTGTTTTATCTCGTTTCTCATGTAAACACTGCACATGGGTAAATAGTGGAATGGCACTAGCGTTTTGCAGAGAGGTTTGAACTTGGAAAAATGTATTAATATTTTGACCCAGATTCCTCTGAGTCTCTGGAGCAACCCACTCCACACTACAGACAAGAAACGGGGTCTCGCGATCACACTCACCAAGCATTGCTTTAAAGCATCTCATTTGTGCGGGGGTCTTAGGATGACACGAGTCATAGTGATGTTGCAATGGACTCCATACGGCACGGTGAAGGCCAGGCAGCTCTGCGCAGGTGCACCCAGGCTTTATTTATGCCTAGAACACCTTCAGGTGACTAAGGGAAGGACGGGGAGTAAAGCAAACATGCACCTGGATAATGGAACTGGAAACTGATTCTAGCTCTGGGTCCCAGACCTTACGCCTGTTTTCTACAGGCAGCCTGGCTCCAGGCATTTCAGAATTAACACTCTGATTAGTCAGGGGCACAGCTGTAGGGGATTTCTGAAATAGCACTGCGGAAATAACGCAGAGCAAGACACTGAGTGATGCTGGAACGGAAGGTGCAGCAGGAAGAGTCTAAGGGTCCCAGCGCACCACACGGCCCTGACGTGTTGGCGGCCGTCAGCTCTGCCTGCATGGGTCACTCCCACCGACAGCAACGTCAGCACACGTATCTGGATTTACAGAGCCACTGAAAGGAGGGTGACCATTCGCTGAACAGAGTCCTGCCAGGCTCCTTGAAAGGGGAGCTCTCCTAGTGCACTTAACACAGGAATACCTGGGTGGAAGTCCTCCTGCTGCGCAGAGGAAGGGTGACACCGACACACGACTGTGAGATGCCCATCAGCAGCTGGCGGCTCCCGGGGAGCAAACCCCTGAGATCTGCTCTGCAGTCCTGCACAACTCGCGATGACCCCAGGGAACCCAGAGCCCGTACTCTGCCCCTGCGGCCACCCACAGACAGCAAGGCCAGCACGTGCTGCCGGGTCATTCAGTGACCTTGACGCAGGCCTCCGTCTCCCCCAGGAGTCCGTCCCGCCTCACAGAACAACAACTGATCTGCTTGATTTTCAAATGTAAAAGTAATGATGCAAGCGTACGATGCTGGCATTCGTACAGGCAGCTGTGCTCGTGAGCACTGAGCAGTCACCACGAAGGTCGGCCAGGAACCGAGGGAGCTGACCAGCAGGCCTCCCTCCCCAGTGACCACGCGTCCACGCAAGCACCTTTCCCACCGCGGGGAAGAGGCTGAGCTGGAGGCTGTGCTCAGATGGGCTGGTGAGCCTGCAGCAATTAGCTTTTAGGAAGCCCATTCGGGACTTGTGCTCTCAGCACTGCTCCAGCCACAGGGGAGAAGTACATGTGGCTGATGTGCTGGGTGCTCCGCACCTCCTCTCAGTCTGCAAGTGATGGGAATCGTTCATTCAGCTGGTGAAGAGCAAGCTTCCAGGAAGAGAGCCTCCCGATTGACTTGGTAGGCCCTGAGGGCAGGTTCAACGGCAGAGCAGGACCCGTGGGACCACTTCTGCTGCTGATGGGCTTATTCTGCACTAGCAGGTCACCGGAGCCCCCAGGGAAAAGCGTTGGATGACAGGTGTTTACTTGAAAAACACTAGGCTGGTGGTTTGGGGGCGTGGAAGGATACAGAAAGGAAGCGAACATCCGACTATTCTCCTGGTTGCATTGCGAGGCAGGCACGGGGTGCATCCCCAGGTCGGCGGGCTGCTCCCTGTTCTGGGCGCCTGGGTGCCCGGAGCAATGCCTCTTGGTATTGTCTTCATGAATTCGACTCTGCTGTGGTTTTCAGTTATCTTGGCTGCCGGAAATGCAATGGATGCATCTGGACAACTGAGGAACACAGTCCGCTGGATGCCTGGGGACACCTTGCATTATTGGGGCTGTCCCCTAAAGCATGGGTCAGTGTCCTGCCTGGTGTGACAGTGCACTGAGGCAAGCCCAGGATGCATTGACTCCAACCACGAGTGGCTCTCACGGGAAGGCAGGCCGGCCTGAGAGGGGGATTGCTCTAGGCCCCGGCAAGGCCGGCAGCTGCAAAATAAGGTGCTGGTCCTAGTAGATCTTTGCCAGGAACACCTCGTCTCTCTCCCCACCCGCTGCGGCTGGACACCCACACTGCACACCTCCTCTGTGGCTGGACAATGGTGTCACCACAGCTTGAGGACAGCGCGCCCTTCAGTCACCACAGCGGAGTCACCCGGCTTGCCTCGACACGGGCAAGACCCAAACATTATTGGTGAAATAAATGAACGCGCACGAAGTGGTGGGCCAGCTCCCCCTCCCCACTCGCTAGCTGCCTTCAGTCAGTGCGTGGGCTGGAATGAGGTCCATGCGTTCCTCTGGCAAATGTGGAAAAGATAGTAAATACGTGCAGTCCTAATAAGTCTGAAGGGCTTCTCTCAAAAACCAAACAAAAAATAAAATGAAATTAAAAGCTAAAAGCAACAAAAGAAATGTCCCAACTTAATTCCTTGAAATAATGCAGAAATGCCACCTTCTGGGTGCAGAAAGCTCATGACCACATTTTCCCTCTCAGGGACTGTGCCCCCGTGACGGGGACGGGGGGCCATGCGCAGCAGAGCTGGCCTGGCTCTCACTGCGGGGCAGGCGCTGGGCCGCTGCTCAGATCTTGGGCGGCCTGGGCTTCCTGGAAGGCCCCCCGCCCCCGCTCACGCCATGTTCAGGACTTCACACTGTGCAAGGTCCAAACGTCGCACGGAGTGGTCTCGGCTCCCCCGGCGACATGCCCAGCTCCCTGGAGGGCACCCACCAGGGCAGACACCCCCTCCTGAACCAAGCCTGGTGTGGGGCAGTCACCTGCGGCCAGGAAGGGACCTCCCCTTCCTCCCAGCTGCTGCCCTCAGGGTTTCCCTTCCTGCTGCCACCCCAGGTCCGGCGGCCAGCCCTGCCTCCTCCACCCCAGCGATCCTGATCTCCCCTGGGGCATGTCTGTGCTGGAGGGCTGGGGGTGCTGCCAAGGGAGGAGAGGGAAGCCCCCACCCAGGGCCCCTGGTGCCCTGAAAGCCCTGGTGCCGACCCCTGCACTCCATCACCCACTCAGTTGGGGTTTATTCAGGTCCGCCTCTGAGCCAGGCCCTGTCTGGGGCATGCAAACATCGCTGAGCAGAATAGACAGGTTCCTGCTCTCTCAGAGCTTGCATCCTGGTGGCAGCAGACAGAGAACAATGAGAGCACAGCGAGCAAGTGGTGTCACGCGGTACACTGGAAGGCCACAGGGGCGTGGGCAGCCGAGCAGGGCCAGGGCAGCCAGGAGCTGCGGTTCTGGGGGTGCCAGTGGGGTGCGTCCTCATGAGAAGATGAGAGCAAGTGGGCTGCTGGGGCACATGGGCGCAGGCCGAGCCTGCCAGCACAGCAGTCTCCTGGTGACAAAGCGCACACCTCTCTGTCCACTGCCCCTCCCCACCACGTCACCAGCCCCGCAGGACTTCCCGTCACACCCACGGCTCTGTCCCCACGCCCTGGGAAGTGCCACAACAGTCATCAAGGCTGAAAAAATGGACACACAAGCAATGATCAATGGGCATGCAGCAATAATCAAATACCCTGCTTGCTGTGGGTGTTGAGGAACGTCCTTGCAAAGATGTGACTGCTAGCTGACCCGAGAGCTGAACCTCAGCACCCGGAGGCCCTCACCCCCTCCCGTCCTTGGAGTGAGGGTTCTGAGTGCCTTCCGGCTCCCAGAGCCGCACCAAGGATGCAGCCTTGACATAATGATGTGGTGTTGACACCCTCTGGTCTGTATGTGGAACGGGGCTCAGGTGAGGCTTCTACAAGCCTTTGACGATCTAGCAGGCAGGTGCAGGGACCTACTCGTCCTGCCCAAGGCAAGCCCTGGGTGTAAGCTCCAGGCAGGTGCAGGGACCTACTCGTCCTGCCCAAGGCAAGCCCCAGGTGTAAGCTGCCTTGCTTATTACACCTGCCACCTGCCAACCTGGGGGCCTACCTCCCTCGCTGCTCTCTCCCTGCCCCCTGCACAGGGGCTGCGTTGAGCCACACCCGGGAAGCTCCCCCAGAGCTCTGAACCAACAGTGGGTGGGGGAGGGCACACACGTGGTGGGGGCCCCATCAAGCCGCCAGGCTCACCAGGGCGCGTGTTCCTGAGAGGTGGTACCCCCTGTGGGGTCAGCTTCTGGTGTTCCTGGGCTGGGCTAGGCCCTCTACCAAGTAACCAGGCTCATGTGAGACCTGATTCCCACATGCAGCAAGGTTTCCACAGGCAATTGCTCTAATTCATAGGCAATCAACTAAAAATGATGTCCAGGTGCCCCGCCTGCTGAGGCTGCGTCCCCCGTGAAGGACGGGCAACTCCACAGGGTCTCAAAGGGCGGCAGTGGCGGACATGTCCTGAGTTCCTCTGCTGTCCATTTTTTCTGGATGCAATGTGATCTCCATTTCATCTTTGAACAAGCTTTTTCTACCTGGCTGGGAGGTCACGGATATGATGACATTTTACATATTTCTCTCTAATCTTACCTTTGAAAAAAGCCTAATCTTATAAAAGTTCTATAACCAGGACTATGAAACAAGGTTTCTTGAGGTTCTGTTTGGACGAGGAGTGTATGAGGGAAGGTGGGTGCTCTGAATAGCTTCATCGGGTCTTTGTGTTAAAACCTCAGGGCTGCAGGTGGGGCTGCCCTTACTGAAATTCATCGAGGCACCAGACACATGGGGACATGAAAACACACAGAACACCCAACGTACCACAGACAACTTTTACTCTTTCTCTACATTCTGTAAAAATACCCTGAGGTTAACCTGTTAGCTCAGAAAGGGAAAATGTCACTGTGGTTAGCCTGCAGGGAAGGAGCGGGAATTGCTGTCTCAAGGATGCTTCCTTCCAATCCAAAGCACAGCTCAGCTGTTCAGACATTCCCTGGCCCCACAGTGGGCAGCCACCCCAGGAAGTGGACTGGGCAGAAGTGAGGGCCCTGGACATAGATGGTGTCCAGCTCCCAGGACATAGATGTTGAGGCAGCCGGCTCAGGGAGCTGGCACAGGCACTCCCTCCTAGGGCCTGTGCACCCTTTCCCACCAGGCGCGACACCTGGACTCCAACTTCAGCAAGAATGCTAAGCCGGTCTAACCAGAAGCCCACACTTCCTGCCCCAGGGGTCTGAGAGCCCTGGCCTGCCTTCAGCAAGGACCCTGTCAGGCCGGCCCAGCCTGGCAGCCTGGCCCCGTCTCCACCAGCCTCCATCCCCACTGACTTGACGCCACTGGACCCATGCTCATCGGCACACCACAGGGCTCCCACAGCCCTTGCCCGGCCCGTCTCCACGGGCCCACCGCAGCGCTTCCCTCAGCCCTCAGTCCAAGGCCTCCCTGGGTGGTTACCAAGCACCACCAAACAGCTCTGCCTCTGATGCTCTGGGTGACACTGTTTCCTTCACCCCCAGGACGTGGTGCCTGCACCCCAGAAGACAGAGTATGATACAGAGCCTGGGACACCTAGCGCCCAGCCACCCAGGGGGTCCACAGCATCCTGCTGGGCCAAAGGTGAGCCATGCTCTGCCCTCGGTGGGTGGGAGTGGCTGCAGGGCCACCTAAGCCGGTCTGTGAAGGGCAAAGGGCTCAAGGGACTTCAGGCCTAGAGCTGCGGGAGGGCGTGGCTCCTGGTCTGCGGAATGCCAGCCCGGTCAGGACTGCAAGCGCCCTCCTCCAGGCACAGGCCTACACCTGCCTCTGGCATACCCCATGCAGCCCATGTGCCCGCCCGGCGCCCGGCCACGTCCCTGTCATCATTCAGTGGGACTGCAGCGCGCAACTTACGTTCCAGTCTATGGTCCCGAAGAAAGGGTGCCGCTTGAGCTCCTCCACTCCGTCGGTACCAGCACCTGCCACGACAGGGCAGAGGGGAAGCGTCAGAACAAACGTGCCTCGGCACAGCCCTGAGACGCAGCGGCTCTCCCCGGGAAGGCGCCACTCGGCCCTGCTGCTGTGCTGGAGGCCGGGGCAGGGCGGGGCTGCCCGGACACCTGGGGGCTGGAGGTCCTCGCACCCCCTGCATTTTGGATGCCCATTAACGCCAGCCCCTAGCTGGGCCTCCCAGATGAGCGGGTGGGAGGGGTGCCAGCACCTGTACAGCGGCTCTGAGGTCTGCAGGCAAGGGCAGGAAGCTGGGTCCTGAGGAAGCCGCTTCGGGCAAGACAGAAACCTGGGGACGGGTTCTGGCCAAGCCCAAGGCCGGGAGCGCCAGGGCCACCCGCAGACTGCTGCTTCGTTGTCTCCCCCAAGCCTGTCTCCTCACTCCCTGCTTACATCAAGCCCTAAGCCCCATGGGGGGTCAATCGCGAGCACCAGGGGCTTTGGTGAAACCTTTCTGTCTGCTACTGTGATGTCATCACACATTGGCCAAAGCCTGGCATTGTCCAGCACCAAGAGCGAGCCCGTGGCACCTCAGATGGACTTGGTGATGGCGGAGAACCCTGCCAGCGTTGTAACAAAAGCAGTTATGCCATGGGTCACACCAGGGGACCTGTGGGCGATGAGGGTGTGCCGGGAGCTTGCTGGGCTCTGTCCAAGCTTTCTGTAAACTCAGAGCTGCTTTAAAAATAAGTCCATTAAAAACACAAACCCTGAGGCCCTTGAACTCCGAGTTTTCTCTAGACTGGGAAGGACCAAGAGGTGCCAACTCCTCCCTTAGTGAGTCAGAGTGGGGACCAGCGTCAGGGACACAGTGGAGGTACAGGGGTGACTCCAGCCAGAGCCTGGCCCAAGTCTGGGGGGACACAACCTGTGTCCCAAATGGCCACCACCTTGTGAGGCCAAGGCTTCCCGATCGCAATTGGCATCTGCTGGCCCGTCCCCACACAGCTGTCCCTAGACATTGGCAGCTGGGGTGCTGGGAGCTGCAAAGACCCTCGGGAACAGGAGGAGGTGGAGGACAGAAACAGGCTGGAGCCAGGTAGTAACCATGGTGCCACTTCCCCAGCCGCACTGCCTGGCCCGAGTCAGGTGGGGGTCCTGGACAGGGTGCAGGGTCCAGGAGATAAAGCCCACGGTGGGCTGGCTGTGGCAGACAGGAAGCGGGCAGCTGCCCTCAGTCAGGGTCACCCCCCACCTCTGCCTGGGGAAGCCTGCCAGGCGAGCCTCTGGAAGGAGCCGATGGGCATTCTCACACCATTTTCAGATGCGTGTTAGTGGGTGACCATCATACACCGAAGACACGAACACAGAAAGCAGTGGAGCACAGTGGTCAGACTTGGGGTTTCTCCACTGTGGGGCAGACCCTGTATATGCACTTGCCACTTAATGCCGTGCACACTGCGTGCCTGTGAATTTTCCTTTTAAGGGAGGAAACAGGCTGAAGCAGTCTGGGTGACACGCTCCAGGTCAAGCCAGAGCTTATGAGGACGGGGCTCTGAGGGCCCTCTGGCCAACTCGCTCAGGTGCCCCTGGCTGGCCCCCACCCTGACCTCAGATCCAGCCCGGGTCTTTCTTCCGAGGACCTGGGATAGTAGATGTAATAGGAAACACATAGTTTGGCCCTGGGCTGGCTCCTGGCCCCTGTGATTTCCCAGGTGGTGGAGAAAAGTTCAGAAGCATCTTGGTCTCTGTTGCAGAACTGGCTTGAGAGGTGACAGTTTTCCTTATTCCTAACAAGCTGCCTTCAGAACCACACCTGAATTCACACTGAGGTGACTGTAGGAAAGCCCCTGAGGATGGGGGCTGCTCACCAGGGAAACCCACTCACTGATCAGGGACTTTAGGCTCCACCCCTGATATCCCAGAGGGGAGGGAACTGGGGCTAGAGGTTGAATCAATCACCAGGGGCCGATGACTTAATCAATCATGCCGATACAATGGAACCTTCATAAAACCCCGAAGCAATAGGGTTCTGAGAGTTTCTGGGCTAGTGAACAGGATGGCGTCCATGCACTGGGAGGGCAGCCCTTTCCAAAGCCCAAGAGGACAGAGAAACACCAGTGCTCAGGACCCTTCCCAACCCTGCCGTATGCCCATCTGGCCGCTCATCTGTATCCTTTCAAGTATCCTGTGTAATACATAGTAACAGCAAAGTGCTTTCCTGAGTTCTCTGAGCTGGTCTAGCAAATTATCGAAGCCAAGGAGGGGGTCTTGGTTGGTCAGAAGCACACGTGACAACCTGGGATTTGACTGGTGCCTGCTGCAGTGGGGGTGCCTCGTGGCAGACAGCCCCACCCCATGGCTTTGCGCGACTGTGGGTGGTCAGGCCAGGACGGAATTGCATCGTAGGACACCCAGTGGGTGTCTGCTGAGAACTGGAAAATCTGTTGGTGTGGAGAACCCCAGGCATCTGGTGTCAGAAGCGTTGGTCTACATGTAGCATCAGCTTTTCTTCTTCAAGGGCCTCACCCAAGGACCTCTGGATTTCTGTATCTGTCCCCCACGTCCTGTAACCCCTGACCTGAACCCCCAGCACCTGGCTGTTTGGGGTGGGTGGCCAGACTGCTGTTGTGATTAAACGTGGAGAATGGGCGAACAGTCTGACTTCCAACGTAATCCTGCCTCACGCCCACCTCCTTTGACAAAGACCAGAATTACTGCACAATCCTCTGCTCAAGAGAATTAAGTGAAAGGAAAAACTACCTTGGATTTATACCTCCTCTTGGTTCTTTTCTTGGCGACTGCTTGCTGCCGGGCTGCCGGAAGCACCTCTGGGCCAGTTAGGGATGGGAGGTCTGGGCACACGCTTCAGAGGCTCACGGCAGCATGCACCGTATGCAGGGAAACTTGTCGGTCTATTTCCATGAAGCCTCTACTTTGCATTTTGTACTCATTACATTGTATTCTCATTCGTCATTTGCAAATAAGGTCTGCAGGAATTGAAGTGGGACACACAGGAAATGCAGATATTTGTAACTACATAGTCTTGGCTGGTACACACCTGGTCTCCCTGGATCTTAATTAGCACATTTTTATCTGCACCTTCTTTCTCCCGTTGCAGTGAGATTTGGCGCCGTGCTGTGCTCTGAGGCCTCAGTAAACAGAGCATCAGCTAACGCTGTGGCCGCCACTCGGAAATTATCAGTGTTTCAAAGGGAAGCACCCAAGAGCAGGGAGGCTGCTGCACACGGCTCTTTAAAGCCTAGTGTGTCTGCCTTCCCAGGGCAAACCGGTCACTATTTTGGATTCTAGATTTATCCTCTCTTGAAATGTGTTGTATAGGCTGTTTTGTACTTGTCAACCTCTTGTATCTGAACACATGACAACCGAGCAAAGTTCTGTGCTAGCAGAGTCGGGAAGTCTGGTGGTCTCTGGGACGGTGGCCAAGCGCAGGGGAGCCTCTTGCTGTCCCCACAGGCGGCTGTGGTCCACCTGGATCACAAGGAACTGCCAAGAGCAGGTACTCACGGACAGAGATGGTTAGGACAGAAGAGCAGGGCTTCCCTTCCCTTCTGCCAGGCTTGGTGAGTTCGCATTAAGTCCCCCAGTGCCAGGTAAAAATGAATTAAAAAGTTTGATGGAGCAGTAGATTCAAGAATTCACACTTACTTTCTGTATTAGTATTAAATTGCTTTCGCTCTATCACTGTGGTCTGTCCCCAGACCAAACACCACTGCTCGCATTCACGTGGACCCGCCCTGCAGCTGAGGGTGTTGGTCTGTAGCAGGTGGGACTGTCTCATCAGTGCTTCTGCTGGGACAGAGGTCTGTCTTTCCTGGCACCATCATTCCTAGCCTTCTGCTTCACGTGTTAGCAAAGGGGACAAAGGGCAGCCCCGCCCCCACATCCAGTGGCTGTGACAGATCCTGTCCCGCAGACGCGGTATTCGAGGGGGAAGAGCGACTCCCGAGACGAATTCCGGACTCCCTGCAGGAAAGGAGCCCGACTTACTGGTCCCGCTCCAAGGAGAAAGGGCGCACGCCTCCAAGTCTCCTGAGTCCACTGTACACCCCAGGCGGTCAGACAGGGCGACACTGGCCACAGAGCCTCATAGGCTTGGCTTCCCAGGCAGTGACCGTGGGCAGCCGCGGCCTGGCGGAGGTTCACCTGGGCTTCAGCCAAGGTTAAAGGGGCTCAGGAGGCTGGTGCACCACCTGCTACTGTGGGAGGAACCTCCATGTGCGCTCATGCATTCGCATACACTGCGTCTGGACTTCATTCAAGAATGCACGGGAGGCCCGGTTTTCGTAACAAAAACTTGGTATTGAAACAAAAATTTCAACCTTTGGCAGTATTACTGGTGGAAAATTGTGCAAAATCTCCTCTGATGCTCCACAGACCCTAAGGGCGCCTTCTCCTATGAATGTAGGGCCCAGACAGTTGCCTGAATGCCTTCCTTTCTGGGCTTTCTAGAGGTAGGCCCACGGTCCCTTTTCTCATGGATTCTTTTTGCAATATTCTTGGTAGAGGGTTTAATAGTACCAGTTAAAATGCATCGACCCTGAGGTTCCTGTCTCGCTCCCTCCCTGCAGGTAGGTACCCCATCTACTTCCGAGCCCCTGTGCGGGTTCATCCCAAGGAAACAGTCTCTGTAGTGGGATCACTTGATAAGCATGTGCTTTACATGCTTCGGTAGTTTCTGACCGCCTCACGGAAGGTGGGGCGGGCACACAGCCTGACCGGCAGTGGCTCCTCTCCCAGGGCGGCCTCACCCACCCAGGACGGTCCGGACGGCACCAAACGTTTGCCTCCACGCTCACTTGAGAGGTAGAAATGGGCAGAACCCTTGCAGATAGGAAGGTGGAGCAGTCACTGTAGAAAACAGTGAGGTACCTTCTCAAAATTTAGAAATAGAATTACCTTTCTGTCCACCAATTCCACTTCTGGGAATTTACCCAAAAGAATTCAATGTCTTGAACAGACACTTGTGTACCCATAGTCCCAACCGTTAGATGGTGGGAGCAATCCAAGTATCCATGGATGGATGAACAAAATGTGGAAGGGCCACTCAATGGACTACTACTGCGCCTTAAAAAGGAAGGGGATTCGGACGCAGGCTACAGCACGGATGGACCTTGTGGACATTATGCTCAATAAAATAAGCCAGTCACAAAAAATACAAATACTGTAGGATTCCATTTATATGAGGCATCCAGAGATAGAGACAGAAAGTAGAAGGGCGGGTGCCGGGGCCACCGAGGGGCGGGGGAGTGAGTGGGTGATGGGGGCAGGGTTTCAGTCTGGCAAGACGACAGAGGCTCTGGAGGTGGACGGTCAGCGCCGCACGGCAGCGCCAGCGCTCTACACTCCTGAGCCCGGCACTTAGGACGTTGTCAAGATGGCACATTTTATATCTATCTTACACAATTAAAAAATGGGGATAAAATTTCACAAAGAATTGTATAGGTACTTTCTCATTAAAAAGTGCAGAAACACTTACGGGGAGCAGGAAGGTAACTGCATCACACAGGAAAGACTTTAGTAACCGCGGAAACTGCTATTTGGTAAATACAGTATTTTATTCCTTAAGACTGTGGTTTTACATAATTATCTTTCTTCTTGTGTTTTTCTAAATCTTGATACCTTCTGTCCAATTTTTCTAAAGAATTAAAATTCCATATAAAATTCAATGAAAACAAGTTGAGATTCTTACACAATTCATTAAATCCAATTACAGTGGGCCTTCAGGGAGCTCTCTGCAGGGGAAGAGAAAGATTACATCCTCAGCCCAAATTAAAGGAGAATCGAGCTGTCAGTGAAGATAGTTCACTTCTCAGGTGGAACAGGCCAAGTGCTTATCATAAATACAAGCAGAGCTACAAGGGATTTTCCTGACAAATCTTTTCAATTTCAATTAAAACTTTGAAAAGCTGAATGTGGCCTTTATTGTTGCAGATTAGAAATAAACAAACCATGACCGCACAGCTCTAATCCATGGCTTTTAATCTAGATATGCGTATCTGCCTTTGTTCTAGAAACAAGCGGAAGCCACGGCTTTGAGTGGGAGTGGATGCATCTCAGGGGGCCGCTCCAGGGGAAGGCTCTGCAGGCGAGTCTGTGGGCGGTCACGGTGTGGACTCTCTCTGTGTCCCTTTGTCTCTGCAAGTGCACGCTGGGCGCTGACAGCACTGTTCTCTACGCTACTGGGGCGGTCACCTGCTTCTAGCGGGTAGATCTGCACCAGCTCGTGGGGTCCCAGCACCAGACCTGCTCCAGCTAGTGAAAGGGTGAACTTCAGGACGCGGAATCCCCTGTGCCTGCCAGGGACCCAGCTGCTGTCTCCAGCGTCATGGCACTTGGTGGGGAGGTTTGTCTCAGTGAGCGGGACCCTGTTGGGAAGGCCAGCTGCCTTTGTGCTCACAGATGGAGCACAGGGAGAGGAGACATTTCCTGGCTGAGGCATGTCTCCCTTCATCTGCAAGGGTGGGTGCAAATTAGACCGACTCTTCAGTGAAATTTCTGCGCAGAGCCCCACTCAGACCCGGCACAGTGAATGCAGTTTCCAGCACTGTCACGAGGGCCACGGGAGACCCAGATGCACTTTGAAAGGTGCAAAACGTCTAACCAGTGCAAGATGCTGGAAGTCACTAGTGGAAGACACTTTGTAAGAGGAATGCGGGGTGCGTGCACAAAATCGCAGTGACTGTGCGTGTACAGACAGGACGTCTGTGCAGCGTGAGCTGGGCCTGGGGGCCCAGGGTGGGTCTCCCACAAACCCCTGCTGTCTTTTCTGCTTTTCTTCACAAGGACACGGATAATGATGAGGCAGGGACACTGACGGTTAGCCTGCAAACTAGAATCCAAGCATTTTAGAGCATCTTGAAGACACACACTATTCTTTCATTTCACTTCAGTTCAAATGTTACTGGGGCCTGTGTGGTCCAGGAGCTGAGACAGGATGAACCACAGAGAACTTCTGCCTTCATAGAGAATACCCCTGCAGCTGACCCTGGTGGCTGGCTAATAAAACCTTTCCCAGTTCCCTTTCCTTCTACCCCAAGGACAAATACTTGTTTTCCAGCCTTCCTCTTAGCTAGAAGTGTCATGTGATGGTTTCTAGCCAGCGAGAAGGACAGGGAAGTCACAGGGCTTTGAGAAAGTTTTCCTGATTGAAGGACAGATGCAGCTGGTCTCACCTATTCCCCCCTTCAACATGAATGTGACGGCTGGAGGGGTGGCAGCCATGTTATGGTCACAATGAGGATGAAAAGGCAGTGCAGTAAGGATGGTGAACTAGAGACAGATCTGGGCTTTTGGTCACTACAGTTCAGCCGCCGAGCCAATGCTGAGCCAATGCTTACAACCCTCTGCCGCCACATGGCTTGTTACTGTGAGAAAAATGAATTCAGTTTGAAAAATTAAATTAGCTGGGTTAAACTATTTAAAATTTAAATGCTCTGCACTAAAAACAATTCTTACGGATACACATCTTTTCATAAGCAAATCTAGTAAGTTTCTCCCTTTACCTCTGAAGCACCATTGTGAGGGTTTATATGAGATGACGTTATTGTGCCAGAGCTGTGTGCACTACTGTTATCCTCACCGTCACCACCCCCCTGGGAGGAACAGGAGGCTCAGGGAGAGAAACGACTTTGTTTACCTGGTGTGCTAAGGACCCCATTGGGCAGAGGAGCACGAGAGGCCGCCCCCTGCATGGCTCCCCTGGCCTGGCTCTTGGGCGGGGTGGAGAAGCCATGCCTGGGCGGCTGGGGCAGAGCACTAGGGACGGGGTCACAGTCAAAGGCGTAGCAGGGAAATACAATAGTTGTGAGGACCAAATATTTAGATGATCAGTGAACCCAGCTCCAGACAAGGTGGGCTTTAGGGATTTAGAAATTTCCGGAGACAGCATGCAAAGGTGCCTGTGTGCACTTCACAGCTCTGCAGACCAGACTCTGGGACAGGAGTGTCCTGCAGTGGGTTAAGATCTGCAGACTGGATGGCAAGTTGGCCATGGAGTGGGCGGGGATTTCAGTGTCATGCCTACACGGAGACTAACGACAGGTTAATTCACGATCCAGGAAGTCTGACCAGAAACTTCAAACAATCATGACCTTTGTGTGACACTAAGACAAATTAAGAGGGACGGCAGTGAACAGACTGAGGGACACATTTTTGTGTTCTGTCTCAAATTTGCTGTCACAACTGAGAAATGCTGCCTCACAGCCTCCCCAGAAAAAACAGTGATGATCGTGAGGGTCTGAGCACCGGGGAGGCCTGGCGACCCTGGATTTGATAAAACTGAGGTAAGGCAATAATTTCAGGACAAAGGGTCAGACATGGGGTCCCATGCCCTTAACCACCTGTGTACACACCTGGGGCTGAGGCGACTCTCCACCTTGCTCAGCGGTGATGTGGGGGTCTTGCCTGCACCAGCCCTGGGCTGAATACGGGGAAGCCATCCTTGGGGAGCGCTGAGCCCTCCTCGGCTCTTCAGAACCGTTTGTTTATGGAGGCACACGCACCCAAGGTGCAGGCCAGCAGAAGTCCCCAGGGGGCCGTGGTACAGCCACTTGCAGGAGGTGCATGCTCAGAACTGAGGGCAGTGGCCCTTCCTGGGTCACAGCCCAGAGGGCCCGTGACGATCCTCGGTCAGCGTGCTCAGGTCCCATCTGGGACATGCTGAGGCCCTAGTAACATGGGATAGAAATTCTCATCCCTTAAGGTTCGTCCCAATCATGAATTCAACCCCACAGCCTGAGCCGGCCCTGCTATGGACACCAGGTGTGCCCCGTGCCCAGGCCTCCGGGCAACTTGCAACCCCACTGGCACCTGGACGGGCTGGCGGCCTGGGACCAGAGCTGCTCGCCCGGGAGAGCCTCGGCCTTCCTCTCTGACAACACGAGAGTGTCCCTCAGGGGGGCCTCCTCTGGCCGTCATGACCAGTCCTGGTTGCCGCCCAGCCTCTGGGCCTTTATGTGCAGCAGCCCAGTAAGATGTGCAGGGTCACCACACTGGCTAGATCTAATCCCGCTCCCTGGACCACAGCCACTGACAGGTGCCCCCATGGGTCCTGTGCTGGGGGCAGTTAGGGGTGGCTGTGCGGGTCCATTCATGCCCCCTTGTAGGGACCTGCTCTGATGGAAATAGGTACGGGTTCCACCATGTAGTGTGGTCAGATTCTGTGGCCTCCCACCTCTGCAGCTCACACAGAGCCCAGCATCTCTCAAGCCTGCGTCTGTAGGGCCCTGGGGGCAAGTCTGGGGACAGTCTGGGCTTAACCGCGGCAGGAGGGAGGAGCTACTGGCATGTGGGGGTGGAGACCAGGCTGCTAAGCTCTACCACGCCCCAGGGGGTCTCCCACAAGGAGTTACCAGCGGAGATGAATCAGGGCCCTGCTGCAGACGCCCAGCTCACGTCACCAGCTGCCATAGGCCTCGTACAAATGGGCCATAATTTACTCAGCGGTTTCCTTGAATGATTGACGTTTGTTTTTCCTCCAGGTCTTTGATAAACAGAAGGACTGTCCGTAAGCGTTTCTTATACACACAACTTCAAGCTGGCACGGGCATTTTTGTCAGATAGACTTCTAGAAGTAAATTTCTCAGTAAAAGATTGTACACAATTAAAAATTTTGGTAGATTTTGCCAAAGTGCCAAAATGTCGCACTGATTCGCTCTCTCAACGACAGTGAACAGGAGGGTCCACACCTGGACCACCCGCCGTACCAACGTCTACAGCATTTGCCGCCATGCTGGACAGCGATGGTGCCTCGGTTTAACTGTTTCTCCGGTTTCTCACGGGGGCAGGTGCCAGGCCGGGCCGCCTCCGCCCGCCTCTGAGGAGTTTTGCCTCGTCACTCACCACCCGTCACCACGTTCAGCACATGAACAAGGAAGGTTTCCGCCGGCTCACGCGAGGCATGAGTGCCGGGCAGGCACACAGATTTCAGTAGATGCATTATTTGTGGAATTTTTAAATATCCAATCACATTTCTAGGAGAACGTCCACTGAAATTCCCAACTATGAGAAGTCTTTTTGAAAATGAGTTAGCAGTTAATATTCATATAAATCTTGATTATAATGTGTTGAGATTAAGAGGGATTAAACCAGAAGCAGCTTTTCAATTATTCTTTGCTTAGCTCATGCTTCCAAAAGTAAGGGGAGTGAAACAGGGGAAAGTGCCCCCATTTCTAGAAGACCTGTGACTTTTAGAAAACAGGATCCTTGGGCAGTGAGCCTGTGCTTTGGACATCCCTGGGGCTCGGGCCGCACGCGAGGGGTTCCCACCCACTTTGGGACCCTGTGCCATTGGTGATCTGGGTGAACTGGGCAGCGGAGGCGGGCTGAGCTGCGCGGGCGGGCGGCCCTGCGGTCCCCAGGCACCCAGGGCTCGCGCGCTCTTACCTAGCCGGTTGCACGGGTTCCGTTTGAAGAGGGCTCTCAGCAAGCTCTGCGCTTCCAGGCTGAGGAACTGAGGCATGCCCAGCTTGGCTCTGAAAGACAGTTGCGTTTCAGGATGAGAAGGACGAGCCCACAGCGACCGGTTCCCTCGGCACTTCGCCGTCCGCTCAACCAGCACTGACACACAGCGTGACCCAGAGCGGCAATAGGCCGGCTTTCTGGGCGAAGGGCTCTCTGATGCTTTAAGAGTCATTGAGGACATCAGAAAGCTTTTGTTTATGTGGTTCTATCTGTGATGAGGACCATATTAGAAATGAAAAGTAAAATTTTTATAGTAGCTATGCAAAATTCATTTAAAAAATAACACAACCACTAAAAATAAGCAATGTCAATGTCAATAACATAAGTAACATTTTTAACGGAAATTCTGTTTTCCGAGACAATGACCACAAGGCCTCGGCAGGAGTGGCGTCATGCGCAATGCAGGGGTCTCCTAGTGGTTAGGTGGGCGATAGCTGGGTTCCCCTCCCCGACTCGGTCCAATCTGTTCAATACTGCAAAGAGAACCTGGGAAAGGCCCTTGTGAGCCCCCGGCGGGTCTCAGGCCCCCAGGCACCCCTGGAGCACACTCTGGGGGCCACGGGACCACAGTCTGGGGCTGCCCCTTCAGAAATGCCGTCACCCCCAGGTGATGTGTCACCAGCACACGCCTGGAGGGAATGATTCTAGCTTCAGAAAAAGTAAAGATCTCATTCCCCCTTCAAATTCAAAGGGACAGAGGTAATCAATGCAAAACCACCACACTGCAGCCAGACCCACCGATGCAGGGTCACGTGATTCAGGAAGACACCAGATCCTCTCGGTGGGCGCCCACCGCTGACCTCCCCCCTCCGCTTACGCACTGAGGTGCCCTACGAGGACTTGAGCTTCTCAGGCCCTTGTACACTTTATAAAGGTTACGTGTCCATGTGCAGGTGGAGACAGCCGGCTGTGAGGACATCCAGGCACAGGACGCCCGCCCCGGCTCCGCGGGGGAGTCACCTGGGGCTGCCTGCCCGGCTGGGCCTTGTCCCTGCAGCCGCCCGCCCAGGCTGCTCCCTCCCGGCATCTGGCTCACATTTCAGATGACACAGCAAGACTGGCCGTGGGTTTGGATTTCTTTCTAGGACTTTAAGAGCAAAATCCACTTGGGTGGTAAATGATTCTTTATAAGAATTAAGCAGAAATTTATGGTTCTTTTCAGTCACAGGGGCAAAACAATTCCTGCCAAACAATACCTGCACGGGGTGGGGGGCGGCCGAGAGGCAGAAAAGGAAAGGACGCTGCC
Organism: Phataginus tricuspis; assembly: GCA_029783875.1. Classification (NCBI taxonomy): domain Eukaryota; kingdom Metazoa; phylum Chordata; class Mammalia; order Pholidota; family Manidae; genus Phataginus; species Phataginus tricuspis. Next base: position 2,271,416 of record JAQQAC010025709.1, on the reverse strand, counting down.
CCCTGTGCTCTCTCTGGGGCCCCAAATCCTCCTGCCCTTCTGGGTCTGGGCTCTGTTTCTGAAGGTCACCAATCACCACATCTAAAAACCCTGCCATTGGACAACTGAGGCTGCTTTCACTGATGGGAAACTGTCTATGGTAGAAGGGTTTGTCAGAACCCGAGGGACCCATTCAATTCGTCATCCCAGTTAAGATGCCAAGAAGGATTACTACCACGCCTACTCAACAACCCCAGCTCCGGAGACTGAAGCTCTCGGGATCTTAAGGGTGCTCACTGGGTGGGCCCCCAGAGTGGGTGTCTCCTACTCACTTAAGGATGAGGGCCATGGTCTCCTTTCTGTCCTTGCCCTGGAACGGCAGTGACCCCGTGAGCATCTCGAACTGCAGAGCAACACAGAACAAGACAGCGAGAGTTCAGACCAGCCGGTGCAGCAGCAAAATGCACCCCACGTCCATGTTTCCACTCAGAATCTGATCAATTGGGCGTAGGCGCCAGCAGACGCACTGGCATCCACCAGCGGACAGAGCTGCCTCTGGAGCTCGCAGGCTGGTGGGGGACAGTACAGCGGACGATTCAGCTGTGCTGGTGGGGAGGTGCTGAGCACCGGGAGAGAAGAAACCGAGGTTTGGTGGGGCTGCACAGGGGTGGCAGCTGGGCCATGTATCCTCTCTGGAGGAGGACCCAGTCCTTCTCTGACAGGGGCTATGCAGGGGGCCAGGGCAGAACAGTGCCTGACTTCAGTCCATTAATAACGCGATAAAAACACTCCAGCACAATAACCCCCCGAGTGCAGGCCGCCGCACACTGACACCAGTAGGGGACGTCTGCCAGGATGAAGCCAGCAACGCAGACAGGACTGAGGGCAAGCCGTCCTGCAAACAAAAAGCCCTGATTACACAGGTTCAACGCAGAGGCCCGCAATTGCGAGGCATCACCAGAACGACACGAGGCCCGTCGGACCACCTCTGCTGGAAGGAAGCGGGGGCAGCAACTGGTCCTTCTCTTAAAAATGTGGTATGACTCTAACTGAAATGTGCCAGCATGGATCCCGCTCCGTGTCTTGTCTGTAAATTATAAGAAAACAGTCCCAGGGCAGGTGTTGACAGGGTCTTACTGCATTTGTCCTAGTCTTGATTTTTTTACTGCATATGTCTCTACCCCTTCAAAATGCATCCTCAAGTATTTTTCTCTGCATTAAGAAAATCTTGGGAAATACATCAAAGTAGAAAGGCAAAAACACACACCCATAATCCCACTGTTCAAAAATAGCCACAATTAACATTGTTATTTCCTTCTAGTACTTTCTTCAAGTTTTAAAAAAGCATAGATAAGGTTCTGTATACTAACTACACAGAATACAAAAACTTTCAATGCTTAATATATAATCTTCCTAAAATCACTTTATATGTGGATATGCCAAAACATACATGTTTACCTTTTGTTGGATAATTAGAATGTTTTCATTTTTCTATTATAAGTAATACTAAAACATACATAAAAGTCATCCTAAGAGTTGGACTTATCTTTATGATCAGCCACCGGGGGTAAATTACAAGAGTAAAGAAATGAATGTATTTTAAGGCCTTCTGAACATTATTAGTCTGCTTTTTGAAAGTAGAAAAATTTTAAAGATAGATGAAAATTCCTGACTGTTCCGATACTTGAAGTCTGCTCTGTCACATGAAGATTTGCCATCCACCCGTCTAGTGAATGGCACACAGAACAGAGGGCAGGTGATTGGTAATCAAGAATGAGTCCAGAAGAAAATCTAAAAATAAACACAACTAAATCAAAAGACAGAATGCTCCGCCTCCAGACGAGCTACTCACCTGATAAAACTGGATGAAATTTTCTAAGTTGCTTATACAAAACACGTCTCAAAATAGAATCTTATTAACAAAGAAAATCCTCTTCCCATTTTGTTTCTACCCTTCTTTCCCTCTCTCTTCTTCAAGTCTACTATTAATGAAATTCTACTTCAAGGAAAAGCCTTTCTGGTCACATGAACTGAGTAAGCAATTACTTGACTGTTCTGCTGAATCGCTGGACAAAAATGGTGCTCATCCTTATGTGTGTTTAACAACTATTCGTTAGGGACCTTACACACATTTGCTCAGGGACTCCTTTTAGCTTCAACTCTGCTCTCAGGATCCATGTTCCCTGCGTATCTCACCCTCCACCCCCACCTTCCTCCCTGTCGCTAGCCACACAGTGGGGTCCCCAGCCATGTGCTGACAGCCGACGTGGTGGCATGCAGGGGAGCTCAAGGATGCTTCTTGATGGAGGAGGTGGTGCTGCCGGAGCAGTTTTCTCAGCCTACATGAGCCTCGGTGTGGCTTCGCTCCAGCCCCTCCAGAGCTCCCTTGCTGTCAGGTGTGGAGCAAGGAGCTCACTCCTGGGCTACCGTTAACGATGCTGCCCAGCGAGCATCTCAGGAAACCAGGGCACTGCCGCTGAGCCCCCCTGGGGCATCATTTACAGGAAGATAAAGACAACGGCGAGACTGATGCAGCTTGCAGGGCACACCAGGAGAGCCACGGTTCGCGTGGGGGCCCACACTCGAGCACCTGTGCTGGGGTGCACCCCAAGTGACCCACCCACAAATCCGTGCCTAGGCAGGCTGGCAGATGCAGAGGGAACCTGAGGAGATGTGGCTTTAGCTCCAGTTTGATGAGGCTGAGCAGCAGTTCTTAACTTGGGACAATTCTGCCCCCAGGGAACATTTCCCACTGTCTGGAGAGAGTTTGGACGGTCAGAACTGGGGGTGTGGGGCCAGTGGTGTCCGCTCGGTGGAGGCCAGAGATGTTGCTCCACATCCCTCCATGCACAGCACAATCTCCTGACAGTGACCTGTCCGGCCCCAAACCTCAGCAAAGCTCGGGCTGAAACCAACTGAGGGGACAGCTGAGGAGCTGCAGGGAGTGCCAGCCCTGGGCACAGGAATGCCAGACTCAGAGAGCCCCAACGGTGTGGAAGCAGGGGTGAGAAGGTGCTCTGGGAGGGAGACACTAGTGAACAGGGAGCCCAGAACCCAAGTTCACTTGGCTGATCAACATTAAAAAGAAACAAAGAGCAACTCACTCTCTTAACCCGGCAAGTCAAGGACATCCCTACCACGCAATGGCTCCTGCAGTCCTTCGGGCTTAGAACCGGCACGCCCACTGCAGTGGCCCTAAGACAATTCACACGGCACCCATGTGACTGCCGGGCACACCCGGAGCCAGTGGCTGAGCAACAGAAGAATCTGAGGTGGTCTCATGTACAAATCAGGGGCGCTCAGGAGATGTTTACAAAACAACCACAAAAACGTCCTCCTAAAACCGAGTTTCAGATGCTGTGAGATGTGCTGGTCATCTACTGTTGCTGCGGAGAACATGATTGTTCAAGCTCTTTCCCAGCGGCAAGTACCCAACCTCACACGTGCAGTTCTGTCCAAGGACAAGGACGTCCACCACCACGGTGCCCAGCTTGCGGAGGGCGCTTCTGATCATCGGGTGATGTGGATGCATGTTCCTCCACGAAGAAACTGTAGAAAGATGGGCAGCGACCCTCACGTGTGAACAGCATCCCGTTCACGCCCCCAGCCCCACAAAGCCAGGAGGACACACAGCACGCTCTAAGCCCACCTCTTCCCTAGGCTGAGATATGACCCCGAAGGTCACACCACGCCCATCTCTTCATTACAAATGAGGATCGAAGTCCTTCCCAGGGTTGCCAAGGAAGCGCTGAAAGCAGTGGTCCCTATCTCTGCCGCAGGAGGGGCCAAGGGCTTGGTGGGCGGGGCTAAGTGAGCCCGAGGGCCACTATGTACGCGGAGAGCCAGCTGCCACTCTGCAAACAGAACGGTGGCATCTTCCCTGCACAACTTGCAGGTTTTTGGTTCTGATCAGGTGTGAAGGTGCTGTGCAAACTGAGTGCCAGGCAGATTTCCTCTGTCCTCCCGGACATCCCCTCCTGCTTCTTGCTAGTAAAACAAAATTCTGGAACCACTGTGACCGCTTCCCCAGCTGTTTCAAGACGGTGACTGTGGAGTCCTTTCAGTGACAATGACAGGGCAACTCCACCAAACCGGTGAGCAATTCACTAAGAAACACCATGTCCACGAGGAAGGAGGCCAGACAGTTCCTGGTGCGTCGGCAATGCGGCCAGCAGCCTCCTTCAGGCGAGCAGGGAACCAGCCTCTCCATGTCAGCTTTTCCAAACCCCAGGGGCATTCCTGCAGCTCAGGACGGGAAGGGCCGGAGCCCCGGGGGAGGTTGGGCCCGGGATGGGCAGGGAACCCTAGTGAGGTTGGGCCCGGGACTGGCGGGGGCCCCTGATGAGGTTGGGCTTGGCCAGGCCGGGGAGCCCAGGGGTCACTCTGCCTTCACTGCTGAGTCAGCTCCTCGGGGTCCAGACCTCACTGGGCAGGGACTCTGCGGTGATGGGGCCCTCGGTGAGGGTCACATGGTGCTTAGGAAACGCCCTGTGGAGACGCTCCGGTGGTGGACATTCACAACGTGAGCATGTCAAAGTGCCAAGCAGATGCAAAAGACAGGCTGAGGCTCCTCAGGTGACATCTCTGAACTGTCATGCAGGATGCAGCCAGTGGTTCCAAGGCCTGCGGTGCAGTGGGAAAAGCGGCAGCCTGGCCACTGGACGGAGCTGGCGAGGACGCACACACTGTGCCTTGTGCCAGCTGAACCACCCTCCACAGCCTCAGGCGTTGGGTCTGTGCTGAGGGCTGGTGAACACGGAGGGCCGGAGCTGGGCGCCCTGCTGGGGAGGGGGACAGGCAGGACAGGAGGAGGGGAGGGAGGGACGGGGAAGGGCACCCTGGAGGCTGACAGTGGCGGGCTATGTGTTCTGTGACCACATGATCTAAACATTTGAGTTTCTAGATGTAGATGCAAAAATGTTTAACTCCATGTACCTTCTGGCTTATATTAAGCTTTATGACTAGTAGGATTTTGTGTTTGAAATAGGGAAAATACCTGTAATATAGAAATCGTTGCATCCCTTAAAATTCTGTTAAACCCATAAGAGTATAAAGCATAAAGGAAGTTCGATGCCTGTTGTGTCCTCACTGGAAGCCCAGTTCTGTTTCCTGGTGGTGGGAATTTGGGGTGGGCAGAGGAGAAGGCTGCCAGGAAACGCCAGGGTCAGGCATTCGGGGGCCTCCTTCTCATCCTGAGTCATAGAGGGGTCATGGCTGTGCACATTTCAAGCTGTTTCTGGGCTGTTCCCCATGCCTGAGCCTACGTGGGGACACACAAGTGCCCTGGGCGCCGAGCGCCAGGCCAGGCATTACCATGAGCACGCCGAACGACCACCAGTCTGCACTCTGCGTGTGTCCCCGCCGGTTCACCACCTCGGGAGCCATGTACTCGATCGTCCCGCAGAACGAATACGCTCTCTTGTCATGGTCGATGGCCTCCTTGCTCAGCCCGAAATCTAAACAGAAAACAGAGCCCCGTCAGCATGAGAGGTGCTGCACTGGGCCCAGGCCACCCACGGCCCAGGAGAGTCAGCGTCGCAGTGGGAATCCTGCCAGTCGGCACCCCTCTGACCGCCCAGCCTGAGCCAAGGAGCCCCACAGGCGCCCAGGTCACATCCTCCAGGAATCTACCAGCTGAGAGCACCCTGCGCATCAGGACAGTGTATTGTGTGGCGAGGGAGGACTGTTTCTAACGGGGGGCTCAGGGGGCGTGGGCACCGAGGCTGCAGGGGGAGCGGCGGCCGTGCCACTCCGGGCACACAGGTGGAGCGGCCGGGGCCGCAGGAAGGGCCGGACACCAACCACGGGCGGAGGCTCCTGGGCAGAAAGCCCAGAGGGGAGGCAGGAGGGACACAGACGCCTCGTAAGGGTCCTGGAGCACCAGCCACACAACGCGCACCCGCTCCGCGAACGACTCATCAAGCCCCCTCCCTGCAGCGCTGCGCGTTAATGCCTCAGAGGAGGGCACCGCGGACACCTTGGTTCTAAAACGACAGTGCCTCCCAGCTTCACACCTTCCCGGCCGCAGGAGGGTGAACTGAGACCCCACGCCAGGTGAGAGCATCAAACACCCACACGAGGGTTCTCTCACTGCTTAAGTGACTTGCTTCACACATTAGAGTCTGGGGTCTGTTGGTGACTTGTGCCTGGTCAAAATCACAAATTACTACATATATTAACTTGGGATCATGAATACGTAAGAGAGACCACAATTACTGCATTGGAGAAAGCCCAACCTTCTCAACCTTGTGGACAAACCTGACACAGCAGATGTGCACGCCAGCTGCCGCTGCACAGGTGATTTTTAGGACATGTGCAGCGGAGAAAACCTGGAAAATATGAGCATCTTTGGAGTTGCCATAACCAGTTGTAGGAATTAATTTTACTTGTCAGCTCGATAAGGGTTGTTGGGAGGCACAAAGGTGCTGACCGTGGAGCGAACCAAACACAGCTCCGGGGCAGCTCCCGCCGGCTGCCTGGAGGCACGGCTGATGCGGACGTGGCGGCAGTGCCCGCAGCATGAGCGCAGGATGGACTCACCGTCTCATGCCGGAGTGCCTTGGAAACTAAAATGCCCAATGCCGCCACCTTAACGAGCATTTAGGAAACATAACATAACATTCATTCTCATGAGCTACTCTGCATGCCCTGCCAGATCCTGGGACCCTGGAAGAGTGGGTATCCCCCCTTGAGAGGAGGATGGGTGGAGAGATGGGTGGGTGACTGAGGAGCAGTGGGACCCCCAGAAGCCATGGGGCTGAGAGGCGACGGCTAAATCGAAGAAGCAGTGGCCAAGGTAAGCTCTGAAAAGAGAACGGGGTCGACCAGGCACCACGAGCAGAAGCTTCTGAAGGTGCCTTGGCAGACATGCTGGAGCAGTGTGCACGGGGATGAGGCCACCAGGGCCACTACAGCAGGGCCTCCGGATAGTCCCCCAACCTGGGACCTGTGCACAGTCACCTCCTATGGCAAAGGGGACCTGGCAGGTGGCTCAGTTAGGGGTTCTGAGTGGGGAGGCTGTCCCGGATCATCCAGGTGGGCTGATAAAGCACAGGGCCCTTCTGGGGACGTGGGGCAGAGAGCAGAGTCAGAGGAATGGGGAGACCTGGCCTCACTAGCTCAGAGGGTGGAGGACAAGGGATGCGGGCAGCTCCTGGGAGCAGGGTAGGCCATAAAATGTTCTCCACTGGAGCTGTGGGGAAGGAACCAGCCCGCTGACACGGTGACTTCTGCCCTGAGACCCATTTAGGGCTTCTGGCCCCCCTGAGATAATTCTGTGTTGTCTTAAGCCAAGTCAGTACTTCGTGACAGCAGCAAGAGAAAATGAATACAGACGAGCATCATGTGCCTCGGGGGTATTCGGTTGGATTGAACTTGGGGGTGACGGGAGAGGTTTGAGGTTTCAGTCAGGAGATGGGGTGACACGGACGTGATGCAGGCGGGAGGGAAGGACCTCAGCAGGGACCCAACACCAGGAGATGTGGGAGTCTGCGATCCGTGCTGGGCGCTGTGACCAGCACACAAAACGTCCAGTGACGCTGAGCCTGCCAGGGAAGGTGCTAGAAGGTTCCTTGGTCAGAAGGAGAGAAGCAAGCAAAGGAAGCTGGCAAGTTTGTGCAAGTTTCTAGGTACCGTGAGGACACACACCCACATAACTAATTCATTTCTACGAAAAACTCAGCCAAATCAGACATGTGTCTGCCGACACTGGTGCGTTAAGAGGGCTTTGGCTTCGGGGTGGTCCCCAAATTTACCAGCACTGAGATGACGTCACCCAGGGAGACTGCTGTCCTTACTGACCTGTGATCTTGATATGTCCCTCTTCGTCCAGGAGGATGCTGCAACAGGAGAAAACATGCTGTGAGAGACCCAGCCTGCCAGCGGGCATGCCGACCTTGGGGTACCGGGGCGCCTTCAGATTACAGACTGCTGTGTGCCTGGCTGGCCGCCTCTGCCGGGTAAGGGCTGGACCCAGATCCCTGGTGTTTGGGGGGGGGCAAAGACCCCCCTGTGTTCTTGCACCTGGCTACCCAGGCAAAAGCGGGGGCCGCAGGTCTGAGGCCTAAGCCCACAGAGACCTGGGGCCTCTCAGAGGGAGCCTTTCCACGCCCATGCAGGCCCCGGGGGCCAGAGGCCGCCTCCTCCTCCCTAGACCCGAGCCCCAAGCCCCTCTCTGGCTCTCAGGATCCAACCTCGGGAAGCCAGAGACACCCTGGGCCTCACACCAAGGAGCCCTGGGGCTTGGGGGCGTCACCCTGTTATAGCGCTTGTCCCACTGGGTCCAAACCCTCATCACGCCAGCGCCCGACATCTCGACACCCTGGAAGAGCGGCTGGCCTTGCTCTCCCCAGCTCTCGGGTGGGAGGCCAGAGACACTCCGCACTGGAGGCGGAGGAGAGCCTGTGAGGGGTGGACACTGCCCGGCGCTTGGGGAGGCCTTCTTCCAGGCTGTCGGCCCTTGGGCCCCCCGGGACTCCTACCCTGCCCTGGTCCTTTTTTTTGCTGTAATTAAATTCTGTTCCACCAGCTCTGGGGAAGCACCAGCCCAGGCCTATAGAGACCAGGAAGTGGACTGGAGAGAAGCCACAGCAGGGCCCTGAGGCGTCGCACGGGACTGGGAAAGGAACGGAGTTCTAACACCTGCTGCAGCGCGGATGGACCCTGAGGCACTGCGCTCAGCGGGACAAGCCAGACACAGGAGGCCGCACACTGTACGACTCCCCTCACGGGAGGGACCCGAAGCAGTCAGACCGAGAGGGACAGGAGGCAGAAGGTGGGCGCAGGGACGGGCAGCGGGGAGCCAGGTGGGGCTGAGCCCCAGTGTGCACGCCGAGGAGAGCTCTGGGGGCGGGCGGGCGGGCGGGGGACGGCCGCATGGCAGGGTGAATGTGCCTGACGCCCCGGAACTGGACACTAAAAACGGTTAAGATATTATATTTAATGTTATGTTTATTTTACCACTATTAAAAAAAAAACCTGTCATGGGATTAAAAAAATACCTATTTCATGGAAACAGGAAGGAAAAAGCTATGGCATATAATTAAGACGACAATTTCTAATGCAAGAGGCGAAGGACTTTATCTTTGTGTCTCAGTTATACTTAATCTTTGCCCAGATACGAGCAACTTCCAAGGTTAGGTTCCTACTAATTCTAATTGACAAGATCTTTTTTTTTTACCAACCCTGTCATTCAGTATTACTATTTTTAATTGTAAAGATCCCTCTGACCTTTAAAATGAGTGGGAAGCAGGGTGACGCCTCCGTGGGCTCAGCAGGCTGGGACGTGAGCTTCGCCCCCTGCTCCCTTCCGTGAAGGAGACACAGCTTCAGCTGAGAAGCTATTGTCCTCTCTTTGCAGATACTTAAGACAGGGCCTTTTATGTTACTTACACATTTATTTACATGTGCAGCTCCTGGTATTCTGCGTGGGTCATTAAGTCACACCTGTGCGGGGCACAGACTCCCCTCTGGTCATAGGCAAATGGACTCTGCATCTCGGATGTGCATGTTACTGGTTTCTGGACAAACCCAGGTACGGCCCATAAATCTCCGCCAAGCCACATAAAAAACGGCTTTAGAGGACAGTTTGTCTTTGCTTCCGCTCAGTGTAGGTGAAGGAGCAAAGGCTGTGGGCCAGGAGCCCACTTCCTGAGGGCTCGGTGGTGAGGTCTCAGCCCACGGGCTGCCTTGTGCCCGAAGCTGGGTGTTCTTGTCGAGAGGCAGGCGCGGATCTGTCTCGGTGGGTGCTGTTGACTGGCCTCCCTCGGCAGGGAATTGTGGGGAAAATTAGTGGCCCTGCATCTGGGCTCCTGTAGGCCAGCCAGCTGCACCTGCAGAGCATGAGCTCACCCCCCTGAAGTGGGTCATGCCCACCCTATTGTGCATCAAATGAAGGGCCAGGACTCTCACCTGGCCCGGTTGGCTCACTCCCTACACACGTGTGGGCAATACATTGCTACTGACTCTATATAAAGAGCCCTGCCCAGTGCTCTGGGTGACACAGTGGCACAGCTGCAAGGCTGCAGGAGAGCAGAGCAGAGGCTGGAGTGGTGGCAGCACCGAGGACAGAGGCCCAGAGGACGGCTGTGCGGGCAGAGGGGCCCAGAGGCAGAGACCGGCTTGCTGCATGCAGACTCGCTCTGAGTGAACGGGATTTTAGTGACTGACCCGCCACCATGGAAATAAAGTTGGGTATAACCCTTTCACCCCAAGAACGTTCTACTGTCATTTCTTTGGTTACATTGAATCCATAGTGAACTTGCCTGGGGCTGAAGCCCATTGGCAAGACACTACTATCAGCTCTACACAGAAAATGCAAGAAAAACACAGAAATGGAAACACTATTGTTCAGGAGGGAGGGACTGTAATCTTTCAATTTAGAATAGATTAGCAAAGTTCCCAGAAATAACACAGACACCTGTGGCCAGATTTGACTGTTACTGGAATTTGGGCCTCGCAAATCTGGTGCCACTGTCTTCTAGAAGATCTCTCAGAGGAGCTCATGTGACTTGTCACTAGGAACCTTGCTGAAGTAGCTGAGAGGGCTTCCTAGATCTGGAAGGCAGGGGTGGGAAGACCCGGACAGGAAAGGCAACGGCTGCCAGGTCCCGCCTACCAGAGGGACAGCCTCGTGGCAGGATGCAGGGGTGGGCGTGCCTCTGAGCTGCCCGGCTGTACCTGGGCAGGGACATGGGCCTGGGCCTGCCCCCCTCAGAGAGCTGTTTGGAGGACTGAGTGAGCACGGACCGGGAGCGTCCTACACCAATCAGCACAGGCACTCTAGGCACCTTGCTGGGGCTGGGCAGGCGGGTGAGCCACTCTGCTCACCCCTCGGAGTCCCTGTGTGGGCGACGGCCAGCATAAGGAGGTCCCAGGCTACCTCCTGGTGGGCACGCAGGTGGGGATTAAGTAGAGGGCAACGGCCACCGAGGGGGGCCAGCAGGAAAGGGGTGCAGGGACCACCCCTGTACGCTCTCTTACTTCTCGGGTTTCAGATCTCTGTAGATGATCCCCAGGCTGTGGAGGTGGTCTAATGCCAAGGCTAGCTCGGCCAAGTAGAACTTGACATCCTCCTCCGTGAACATCACCTGGCGAGAGAGAGGAGAGCGAGGCTGTTCCACGGACCTCTGCAGGGGAGGCCCTGCCTCACCCCACAAGGCCCTGGTTGTCTCCCCAGCAATGCTCCCTGGCTCCTGGGAGGGAACAAGGAGTTCTCCGCATGGCTTTAGGATCGGTGCAGGAGGAAGAGCCCTCCCTGCAGAGATGACTTCCTCGGCCTCGGGGGGGCTTTTCTCCTGGATCTTCTCACCCCGAGGGAGCCCTGGAGTGGACTTCTGAGTTTACATTTTAACATGAGTGGTTCTGATGTGAATTTGTAACATTTTAATACAAATAAATGTTAACATTTTCATACAAATAAACCACACTATACAGGCCTTATAAGGAGCTACTGAAAATGGTCTCAAATCTCATTTCTTCTCTGATTTTAAATCTCTGCCCCTTGGGTTTATGCAAATAAGCAACCTGCTGTCTACCCAAAGTGGGATGAGTTCTACCAAAGACAATACAAACAGTGTGGAGCCCGCAGGTGAGCGTCCAGCCAGGGGAGGCTGGAGAGGGGACCTGTCAGGGCCCGGGGTCAGGCACCCTGGTCGGGCTGGCCATGTTTTATCCACGATGAACCACTTTTTACATCCACCATGAGTAGTCAATGTCACAGAGGCTGGAAGTCCGTTTAGTACTGGGTTCTCTCTTGAAGGCAGACGTGAAAAATCAATGAATCATCCCCAGGTCACCCGGTAGGTGAGGAATTAGAGTAACAGCAGTTGAGGGACCTGGACGGCAACCACGTCAGGCCGACACAGAGCACACATCCACGCACAGAAAGGACGTTTTCAACCGGGACACGCCTGCAATCCTGGATGGTGACATCTGGGTTCCACCCTTCCGGCCTCTGGAGGTTCCTGCTCTGTCCTCCATGCTCAGCCTTTCCTGGGTGGGTGCATCTTTCCTGAATTGGTTATCGTATCCCATGGGCTCACTCTCAGAAACACTCTGCTGGCTGTCCAACTCTGTTTCATCGGACTTTGTCCATATGACCCCCACAGCTGTGTCTGTAGTTTGGTTCTCAGAGGGGAACCGTACTTCTGGGCTCGCTCAGTTCTGAGGGCGCATCTGAGTGCAGTCCCCACGTACAGACATTTTCTGCACAGAAATGGACACCCCTCGATGGGAGCTCCGAGGACCTATGTGCCCACCTTGATAGCTTTACTGTGAAATAAAGTCTTGTGGGAGATGTGTTCCCTGTGAGCCATTACAGGGCTTCTTGCTAACTACTGTTGCCTTTTTGGTTAAGAAGCACAACAGAGTGTACCATACCAGATGCTGGACAAAACCGAAGCCAAAATGGCCCGACTTCCTGTAGCTGCTGGGAAGGGGGCATCACCAGCTATTCAATGAGAAACTGGCAAATGTCAATGATTCTGCATCTCTGGAAACAGGAGCACAGGTAGGAAGGCTTGTCAAGGAACCAGACACCTGCTCCAAGGGCTTCTGGTGGAACTTGGGTCCCAGTCATCCAGCCCCAGGCTTTCCACCTGCACTGCCAGGAGCCCAAACCTATCAACTTCGCATTGGCTGAGGGACCATTGGAAAGCAGAGGGCAGAGCGGCCCAGCCCCAAGATTCTGGGGCCCAAGTCTGCTCCACCTTGATCTAGTCACTTTGCAGTTTCCTCCAAGACGGAGGGATCTCTGGCTAAAAACATGGGAGGGAGAAAAGGGAGCACACAGTTTGAATTCAGTAAGATAGCCAAATAAAAAACACAGCGCTGGGCAGGGCCCCATCAGAGAAACTGGAAACCTGTGTCATCAGTCCTTGTTCTGTACAAAGGAAGACCTCACATTTAAGCCCAGCATTATCATGGCTTCATGCAGAATGCTGGTTACTTCCATCCCAGGAAGCAGAGAGCTTTCATGGCACTGTGTAACATCCTGGGAAGTTCCTATGTCGGCACTGTGAGGTCAAGGATAGGCCCTCGGACTGAGAAGCAGTGGGGGTCATGGGGACGGGGGTACCTCGCATGCAAGGACCTGACCAGCTGCTGCCCCAGCAGCTCTGAGATGTGCAGGCAGCTTGCTCACAGCATCTGCCTACAACGCAAACTGCAGGTTTCTGAAGTCAAGTCCTTCCCAACTGTTACCATCAACCAGCCTGTTTTCATCTGCTTTACCCCGGGCAGCAGAGTGCAACATGTTCTAGAACTTCCCAGGGGTCTTTGAAAGAGTCCATTTTCTTAAGATCTTTCAAGGACAAAAGATTTGTGTGTGACTTCTTCAAAACACACACAACCCCCATACATCACACATACACTCCTGCACGCACACACACCAAGTACCACACATACACACCCCTCTCACACACACACACACCACACACACTTTTAGACACGCCATGCACATAACCTGCTCCCACGGCCCTGCTCCTCACATATGCACTGACCTCCCCTCAGCGCTCTCCATCCCTCTGCGCCCCTAGGGTGGCAGACAGAGACGCACAGCCTCCCACCCCCGCTGGGCCTTACCTCTTTGGAGAGCCTGGTGAAGAGGTCGCCTCCCCGCAGGAAGTCCAGGATCAGGTAGAGCTTGCCTTCCGTCTGAAAGGCTGTGGAAGGAGGCAAAGTTGGCCCCGGAGCGCACAGCCCCCTTGGGCTCAGGTGACCCCACACAGGCCCGAAACTGGGCATTCTGGAAAGGGCCAGGAACCAGCTGCAGGCAGCTTGTTCGGGCGGAACTTAGGGACAGGAGCCCCAGGAGTGAATTCTGTCCCTCAGTTTATTAAAGTCTGGAGATTTTTCTCTTTTTTTTTGTCTCCCCTCCTTCCTTCCTTCCTTCCCTTTCTCCTGCCTTTTTTAATCACAAGAGGAATTAGAAGATATTCCAAGCATGTGTGTCCCCACGTGCTCACATTGTCCTCACTAGTATGCCGGGGGCTTTGGGTATGACTGTTCCGTGAGGCAGCCAGCTTCCCTGGAGGGTGTGTGGCGAGAAGCTGCCAGGTGGCTCCAGCCGTGTGGGCACCGCTCTCCTCCCCTGCTACGGAACTGCATCCTGCACGGCTCGGGGTGCAAGGAAATCACCCATCTCTTCCTCCTTTCACGGCAGTGGCGGTGACTGGCTGGCCGGGCCACTTGTCTATCATGGCAATGGGCTCATGCTTTAGGTTTGATCACTGGGGGCTGTAATTTTGGGCTCGTTTAAGTTTCAGCTCTTGCCCAGCACTTAGCAAAGGCTCCCTATCAGAGGGGGCTGAATGACTTGCGAGGGTCAAGGAGAACCATCACCTTTCTACGGGACAGTCAGTTCCATGCTGCTGCTGAGCCAGGCTTCGGCACCTACTTCCTGGTCACAGGAAGCACAGCGGGATGAGTACTAATATCTGGTAACAGCATTTGAAAACTTTTTTTTCATTGTGAGTAAATGCTAGAAGTTGGGGCTTTAGACACATAGAGCCTCTAACTAGAGAACCCTCTGTGTGCAGACGGAGTGTCCCTGCTGGGCTGGTGGGAAGCAGGCACCTTTTGACCAACCACAGAGGTGATGTGCAGATGCATTTAAAAAGCTTTGTAAGCTGCCCAGGTCTCAGCTTCTCCAGAAAAACAGCCTGGGACCGGGTGTGACGAGCACACGAGCAGCAGGAGGGGCGGCAGTTAAGAGGCAGGTCAGTCGCCCGGCTGGCCGCTGGGAGACAGTGTTCTCAGGGTGCCTGCCTGCAGGGCTGAGGGTCCTGTTCCCCACCCAGCTGGTCACCACCTGGCTTCCAGCAAGTTCAGAGTCAACTTTGCTCCTATTAATTTTGAAAGGATAGGCCACAGAATTTCCAACTAAGGCTGTTTTCTTAGTAATACCAGAACTTGGCCAGCAGCGAGCTAGAAGTCTCCGCCTGCCTGCCAACGGTGCCTTTGCTCCGGGTCCGTGTGAACGTGCCGATGTCCTCCCACGATCCCATCCTCCCCGGTGCCTTTGAGACCACCACCACCAGTTTTGTTCTTTTCTGCACTTGGCTCACATTAACGACTCCAGGGGGGTGACCCGAATGCAGGCTGGTATGACGCTGGAGCCAGCATGTCATTAATTATTAATTTGAAGGTTTCACTTACTGCTTCACCGAGGAGATAAAAAGGCAAAGCAAACTAAGAGCAGGTGTGTGGCCTCAAAAATCACAACTGGATCTGAGTCTCAGTTTTCTCTTCTGAAAATGGAAACAATACCCTCCCTTGAAAGGAAGATGTGAGGTTTTCCATGAGCTGTAACTTAAAATGCTTGGGGCAGTACTCACAAATATAAGAGGTGCTACCATGCTGGCTTACAGAAGTTAGTGGCCATAAAGCATCTTATTTTGAAATGACACGAAATCTATCACAGATCCAGTCTGGGTCAGGAGACCTGTTTCCTCACCACTTTACCAATGATGACAAGCTAATAATGAACAGCAGCCCTCAAACTAGGTCTTCAAGATGGAAATGAAAACAGAGCACCGTGCCTGTCCGAGGAGGATGCACGGCGAGGCCGCGACTCCGCCCAGCAGGGCGGCCGCAAGACACAGGGCGCTGTTCGGACCCAGTCCTAG
This sequence comes from Phataginus tricuspis, assembly GCA_029783875.1. Classification (NCBI taxonomy): domain Eukaryota; kingdom Metazoa; phylum Chordata; class Mammalia; order Pholidota; family Manidae; genus Phataginus; species Phataginus tricuspis. The sequence continues at coordinate 2,255,811 of JAQQAC010025709.1, read as the reverse complement.
GGGTCCCTGTCCTCTGACGGGGGAAGGTTGCTCTAGGTCCTCTCAGGAGGGGGTGATTTTTACTCTATTTACCATAATGAAGCTTTACGATGAAAGGGTGGTTCACTTCTGCCAAGATGTCTCTCTCCATCTTCGATCTGACTCGGTCCCGAACTGCAGACCAGAAACACAAAGGTTTCCAAGAGGCAGGAGTTAGTTCTGGGGGACATGGACCTCAAAACATTGGCTCTAAGTAATTCTGACATTTTGTTACCCAAATTCTCAAACAGCTACAAAAGTTGGATTATTTTTAAGGCAAAAATAAATGGAGAAAGAGCACTGCTGGGAGAATGAGAAGCACTCCAAGATTCCCATGACACTGGGGCTCCCAGCACAGCGTCCGGGGACCACACGTGGCCCCAGGGGAGCCAGAACAGACCATTTCCTCAGATGCTCACCTGTCCATGTGACATGTACGGCTAAGTACCACATTACTGGCCAGGCTTTCATTCCAATCATGTTTTGGCCTGTGTGATATGTACTTTATTTAATAAAGTCCTTCCCAAAGGACGGTCATACTAAACAAAACAGAATATGACAAGGTTTGGTGAGAATGTAAAACGGTGCCGCCGCTATGAAAGTCGCTGGTTCCTGAGAGAATGAAGCACAGAGCTGCTGCAGGACCCAGCAATCCCACGTCCAGGCATTTACCCAAAAGAACTGGCAACAAGGACTCAAACACTCATCCACCCACGTGCACAGCAGTGCCAGGCCCAGCAGCCAACGGTGGGGCGGCCCAGGGGTACACCCACAGACCGATGCACACACAACACACGGCCCACCCGTACTGCTGCCTTAAAAGGAACACAGTTGTGCACCGGCTACAGCCTGAGCCTGGAGTTCTGGGAAATCATCGCCCCAGTAACCGGCAGGGGCAGGCCAGACGGTGCAGGGCCTCCGGGCCATGGCCTGACTCTGAGCTCAGGCTCCTTCCTGCACTCCAGATGGAGTAACGTGTGCTCACCTTCTCGGGAGGTGGCTGCAGAATTCCCTCTTGCCCTTCCTTTACCGTTTGTCAGTGGGTATCTTAGACATTTTCTTATGACTGGGAGAGGCTTTCACCACCTTTTTAACTCTGAAAAACCCAGAATAAGCCAAGCGGTTGAGGAACAGAATCAGCAGCAGGCTGGAATGGCCTGGACCTTAAATGCCTCCTGAGCGCCACAGAGGTGGTACACCCGAAGCTGTCTACAGGAGTGTAAGGAAACCTCTTAAAGGGCCTGTTCCATTCGTCTGCCCCAGCCCTGCCCTGTGCCGTGATTGGCGAGCACAGGAAAGCAGACACCGTGTTCCTACACCCATCTTGCCAACTTCCTGCAAAGCTCAATTGTTGACTATGTTTAAGAAAATCTAAAAATCCTCTCAAGAGGATTGATGTTTCTAACATTGAGTTCAGGTCTATCTGGAATGTTGAGAAATATTTAGTTACCTACCTACCAGTGACGGAAACCAAAGGCCATAACAACCCTGATGAAAAACTTAAAGATCTTACGTTCAAATTTCCAAGGGTCTGTCTAGTTAGAGTGGAAATTTTTTTATTTTTCTCTCTACATTTTATACAAAAACAAATCTCAGATCTATTAGAGTTCAGTTTAAAAAAAACCAAGCTACAAAAACGAAGTCAAAGATCAATATCTGATGTTTGAGTGGGAAGTTTTTAAAATAAAGGCAGTGGGAGAAATGACCAAGTAAAGAGTGACAGAGTGAGTCACAAAACATCTACAAACTGACCATCCAAGAAGATCATAAAACTAAAAGGCAAACAAAAAATGTAGAGATTATCTGAAGCAAAGAGCAAAAGGGCCTGGAGCCTAAATAAATACAGTATCTAAATACTTTCATTTTGTCTAAAATAACAGAAAAAAACTAAGAATGCAGCATAACAGTGAAGGTGAAGACAGGTTAAACACGTCAATTCTGGAAGACTTCCAAGGGTTTTGTAAGGTTGACCCCCTGGGCAAACAGTGGCCAACCACAAGCATATATTGGGTCCAGGGCAGCAGGAAACAGAGAAAGGCTGTGTTCCCTTCGGGGAATTTTATGAATCCTGACCGCCAGCTACATAAGTGGCCCAGTTTCCATGGAACAAACAGGGACATGTCAACAACGTGTGGAAGGATGGTGGCCACACACCGGCTCCCCAGACATGAAACAGCCCGGATGCGCCAGCTCTCCATGGCGAGGGGAGATCGCCAAGTCCTCCGCTGGGCAGAGCCCTGCACTGCGCCCACTGATGCCTGTTCTCTGTGGTGCTGGCCACTCAGGCAGAGCCTGTTGGAGGGAAAGGCCTAGAGCCGCTGCTCTGCCATGACAGCAGCCATGGAGGGTCCCTCCACTAAGAAACCAACAGACGTTAAGAGCAAATGCATCATTATAATGCGGAGGTGTTCCCACTGCCTCTTGGACACCTAAGGATTCCAAGGGTTTTGACTTCCTACCGAGATGCATGAAACGGAAGCCCAGAGAGATGCTCCCCTTCTCGCGCTGCTGCTCTGTCAGTGAGTCGCAGAAACCGTGAGCTGCAGAGAGCTGAGCGCCAAGGATCCTCAGGCCAGCCGGAGCCTGGGGCTGGCAGCAGCGCCCTGTCGGGGAGCTCTAGGCTAGACCAAGCCCGGAGCCTGGCCAGAGCCTCCCTGCAACGCTTACTCCCTGGCATTTGACGTGTGAGTCTGGAATCAAGTGGGACTTGCCACTACGGATGCAAAAAGAAAAATGTTCCAGGCTGTGACGTGGCTGGTTCCCGCTGTGTGTCCTCGGTGCCACAATCGGGCCTCCTGCCACTGGCTGTGCCCCTCATGTGTCCTTCAGCGGCCATCTCTGTGGCCTCCCTGGAGCCGGCATGAAGGGTGAGGCACCTACGAATCCACCCTATGGAGAAAGGCAGTTTCCCCAGGGGAAGTGGGGAGGATGCAGCTGGTGAGTGACCCTGGTGGGCAGGACACCCAGCACAGACCCAGAGCTCCAACGTGAAAGCCTGAGTTTGGGGTCAGACGCATGTGGCCATGGCCCCTGAGCCCTGTGCTCCGGGGGTACCACCTCGGTGGTACTCATGGGACATCTGAGGTCCAGGGCATTCCATCCTGATTTTGTTCCTCAAACTGCTTGGCTTGTTCTGGGTTTTTGTGGGGTTCAAAAGTTGGCTAAAGCTGGAGATTGGATTAAAGATGACGGTGTGAGAGGTGAGACACAGGCTTCCTCCTAAAACCGCATATAATATGAAAATATAATACATACAACTAATCGTGAAAGAGCAACAGGAAAGAGGACTGAGCCAGACTGCACACACCTGGAGAAAAGAGCAGACCTCACAGAGCAGGGTAACTTACCAAAGCTGTGGCCCAGCGGGACCCAAGCCCTTCCCCCACCCCAGCTCACCTGCGGGAGGAAGAGAAACAGAGCAGGGAGGGAGTGGAGGCCTGGGACTGCTGAATACCTAACTCCGGAGATCTGCTCTGGGAGCACAAACCTACATTTCATGGTGCTTGCATGATACTCTCGTGATTACGGGGGTGGGGGGGAACTAAGACAGGCAGAATGCCTGGAGAGACTGAGATTCCAGCCACCTGTGGAAAGCAGGGACCCATATCCGGCTGCTCTGGGACAAAAGAAAGGCGGGCAGTCTGAGAGACTTCCTAACAAGAAAGTCCTTAGCAAGAGGGCTGCTACGGGGGCAAGGATTGCCCAGAGCTTACTGATCAGAAGAGAGGACAGGTAGACAAAATTGTCCGGGTGCACTCTGCCCAGCAGGTTGGGAGCTTTGCCATATAGACTCTCTTTTTAAGGAGGAAAATGAAATCTTCATCCTTAGATGATCTTCAGGTGCTCCAGCTCCCTGGCTGCCTACACAGCTCCAAGGACCCCCTCTGTGGATATGCAGCCTACTGTGCCTTCCTCCCGGCCAGCCCCACCTGGCTCACAAACCGGCAAACCCTACCCTGGCATTAGCCCAGCCAGAGGGAAGCCCTGTCTACAGCAACCACAAATGCAAGGCATAGAAGCTTATACCTGTGTGCTTGGCCCACTGGTTCAGGCAGTGGAGACAGGCATAGCAGCTGGGAAGCAGGAAACAGCCCTTTCCTCCCCCGAGGCACCAATACCACTCCCCTGCAACCCTGACACTGCTCCAGGGGCTGAGCAGCTCCAGGAAATAGAGCTTCTGGGCACTAGAGGGCACCACTTACAAATATAAAATGCCAAAGTAACTCTGTTCAGAGTAAAATTACTAATACAACTCCTGAGAAAGATTTAAATGACATCAACCTCATGACTCTTCCTGAAAGGGAGTTCAAAATAAAAATCATTAACATGCTCATGTAGGTACGGAAAGATATTCAAGAACTCAGGAATGAATTCTGGTCAGAGATCCAATCATTGAAGAGCACAATGGACGATATTAAAAGCAGATTGGATACCATGAAGGAGACGATAAATGAAATAGAAACTAGAGAAGAGGAATACAAAGAAGCTGAGGCACAAAGAGAAAAAAGGATCTCTAAGAATGAATTGAGATATCTGTGTGACCAATCCAAACAGAACTATATTTGCATTATAGGGGTATCAGAAGAAGAACAGAGAGAAAAAGGGATAGAAAGTGTCTTTGAGGAGGTAATTGCTGAAAACTTCCCCAATCTGGGGAAGGAGATAGTTTCTCAAGCCATGGAGACACACAGATCTCTCCACACAAGGGACTCAAGGAAGACAAGCCCAAGACATACAGTAATTAAAATGGCAAAGATCAAGGATAAAGACAGACTATTAAAAGCAGAGAGAGAGAAATAAGATCACATACAAAGGAAAGTCCATCAGGCTATCATCAGACTTCTCAGCAGAAATCTTACAGGCCAGAAGAGAGTGGCATGATGTATTTAATGCAATGAAGCAGAAGGACTTTGAACCAAGAATACTTTATCCGGCAAGATTGTCATTTAAATTTGAAGGAGGGATTAAACAATTTCCAGATAAGCAGAAGCTGAGAGAATTTACCTCCCACAAACCACCTCTACGGTGTATTTTGGAGGGACTGCTATAGATGGAAGTGTTCCTAAGGTTTAATAGCTGTCACCAGAGGTAATAAAACCACAGTAAAGAAAGTAGAACAGCTAATTACTAAGCTAATACAAAATCAAATCAACTATCGCCAAAGTCAATCCAGGGATAGACAAAGAGTACAGAATATGATACCTAATATATAAAGAATGGAGGAGGAAGAAAAAAAGAACCTTTAGATTGTGTTTGTAATACTATATTAAGTGAGTTACGTTAGACTCTTAGATAGTAAGGAAGTTAACCTTGAACCTTTGGTAACCATGAATCTAAAACCTGCAATGCCAATAAGTACATACCTATTGATAATCACCCTAAATGTAAATGGAATGAATGCACCAATCAAAAGACACAGTCACCGAATGGATAAAAAAACAAGACCCATCTATATGCTGCCTACAAGAGACTCACTTAAACCCAAAGACATACACAGACGAAAAGTGAAGGGATGGAAAAAGATATTTCATGCAATAATAGACAGAAGAAAACAGGAGTTGCAGTACTTGTATCAGACAAAATAGACTTCAAAACAAAGAAAGTCACAAGAGACAAAGAAGGACATTACATAATGATAAAAGGGTCAATCCAACAAGAAGATATAACCATTATAAATATCTATGTGCCCAACACAGAAGCACCTACATATGTGAAACAAATACTAACAGAATTAAAAGGAGAAATAGAATGCAATGCATTCATTCTAGGAGATTTCAACACTCCACTCACTCTGAAGGACAGATCAACCAGACAGAAAATAAGTAAGGAGACAGAGGCACTGAACAACACATTAGAACACATGGACCTAACAGACATCTACAGAACTCTACACCTAAAAGCAGCAGAATACACATTCTTCTCAAGTGCATATGGAACATTTTCAAGAATAGATCATACACTAGGCCACAAAAAGAGCCTTGGTAAGGTCAAAAAGATTGAAACTGTACCAACCAGTTTCTCAGACCACAAAGGTATGAAACTAGAAATAAATTATGCAAAGAAAACGAAAAATCCCACAAACACATGGAGGCTTCACAACATGCTCCTAAAGAAGCAATGGATCAATGACCAAATAAAAACAGAGATCAAGCAATATATGGAGACAAATGACAACAATAATTCAACACTGCAAAATCTGTGTGACACAATGAAGGCCGTGCTAAAAGGAAAGTATATTTCAATATAGGCCTACCTCAGGAAAGAAAAACAATCCCATATGAGCAGTCTAAACTCACAATTAATGAAACCAGAAAAAGAAGAACAAATGAGGCCCAAAGTCAGTAGGAGGGACATAATAAAGATTAGAGTATAAATAAATAAAATCAAGAAGAATAAAACAAAGAATCAATGAAAGCAGGAGCTAGTTCTTCGAGAAAGTAAAAATAGATAAACCCCTAGCCAGACTTATCAAGAAAAAAAGAGAGCCTACTCACATAACAAACATTAAGTGAAGACCTAATACCCATCCTCCTTAAAGTTTTCCAAAGAGTAGAAGAAGAGGGAATACTTCCAAACTCATTCTATGAGGCCAACATCACTCTAATAACAAAACCAGGAAAAGACACCACACACAAAAAAAAATTACAGACCAATATCCCTGATGAACATAGATGCAAAAACACTCAACAAAATATTAGCAAACCAAATTTAAAAATACATCGAAAAGATCATCCATGATGATCAAGTAGGATTTATTCCAGGGATGCAAGGATGGTACAACATTCGAAAATCCATCAACATCATCCACCACATCAACAAAAAGGACAAAAACCACATGATCATCTCCATAGATGCTGAAAAAGCATTTGACAAAATTCAACATCCATTCATGATAAAAACTCTCAACAAAATGGTTATACAGGGCAAGTACCTCAACATAATAAAGGCTATATATGACAAACCCACAGCCAACATTATATTTAACAGCGAGAACTGAAAGCTTTTCCTTTAAGATCAGGAACAAGACAAGGATGCACACTCTCCCCACTTCTATTCAGCATAGTACTGGAGGTCTTAGCCATGGCAATCAGACAACACAAAGAAACAAAAGGCATCCAGATTGGAAAGGAAGAAGTTAAACTGTCCCTGTTTGCAGATGACATGATATTGTACATAAAAAACCCTAAAGAATCCACTCCAAAACTACTAGATCTAATATCTGAATTCAGCAAAGTTGTGGGATACAAAATTAACACACAGAAATCTGTGGCATTCCTATACACTAACAATGAACTAGCAGAGAGAGAAATCAGGAAAATGATTCCATTCACAGTTGCATCAAAAAGAATACCTAAGAATAAACCTAACCAAGGAAGTGAAAGATCTATGCTCTGAAAACTACAGGACACTCATGAGAGAAATTAAAGATACCAATAAATGGAAACACATCCCATGCTCATGGATAGGAAGAATTAATATTGTCAAAATGACCATCCTGCCTAAAGCAACCTATAGATTCAATGCAATTCCTATCAAAATACCAACAGAATTTTTCAATGAACTAGAGCAAATCATTCTAAAATTCATATGGAACCACAAAAGACCCCGAACAGCCAAAGCAATCCTGAGAAGAATAAAGCTGGGGTGATTATGCTCCCCGACTTCAAGCTCTACTACAAAGCCACAGTAATCAAGACAATTTGGTACGGGCACAAGAACAGACCCATAGACCTATGGAACAGACTAGAGAGCCCTGATACAAACCCAACCATATATGGTCAACTAACATATGATAAAGGGGCCATGGACATACAATGGGGAAATGACAGCCTCTTCAACAGCTGGTGTTGGCAAAACTGGACAACTACATGCAAGAGAATGAAACTGGATTATTGTTTAACCCCATACACAAAAGTAAACTTGAAAAGAATCAAGGACCTGAATGTAAGTCATGAAAGCATAAAACTCTTAGAAGACAACATAGGAAACATCTCCTGAATATAAACATGAGCAACTTCTTTCTGAATGCATCTCCTCAAGCAAGGGAAACAAAAGCAAAAATGAACTCATGGGACTACATCAAACTAAAAAGTTTCTGTATGGCAAAGGACAACATCAACAGAAAAAAAGGCATCCTACAGTATGGGAGAATATATTGGTGAATGACATATCCGACAAGGGGTTAACATCCAAAATATATAAAGAACATACATGCCTCAACACCCAAAAAGCAAATAACCCAGTTAAAAAATGGGCAGAGGATATGAAGAGACAGTTCTCCAAAGAAGAAATTCAGATGGCCAACAGACACAAGATGCTTCACATCCCTTATCATCAGGGAAATGCAAATTAAAACCACAATGAGATATCACCTCACACCAGTAAGGATGGCCAGCATCCAAAAGACTAAGAACAACAAATGCTGGTGAGGATGTGGAGAAAGGGGAACCCTCCTACACTGCTGGTGGGAATGTAAACTAGTTCAACCTTTGTGGAAAGCAATATGGAGGTTCCTCAAAAAACTAAAAATAGAAATACCATTTGACCCGGGAATCCCACTTCTTGGAATTTACCCAAAGAATACAACTTCTCAGATTCAAAAAGATATATGCACCCCTATGTTTAATGCAGCACTTTTTACAATAGCCAAGAAATGGGCAACTTAAGTGTCCATCAGTAGATGAATGGATAAAGAAGAGGTGGTACATATACACAATGGAATACTATTCAGCCATAAGAGAGAAAGAAATCCTACCATTTGCAACAACATGGATGGAGCTGGAGGATATTATGCTCAGTGAAATAAGCCAGGCAGAGAAAGACAAATGCCAAATGACTTCCCTCATTTGTGGAGTATAACAATGCTGCAAAACTGAACAAAATAGCAGCAGACTCACAGACTCCAAGAAGGGACTAGTGGTTACCAAAGGGGAGGGGTGTGGGAGGGTGGGTGGGGAGGGAGGGAGAAGGGGATTGAGGGGTATTATGTTTAGTACACATGGTGTGGGGAATCACGGGGAAAACAGTGTAGCACAGAGAAGGCAAACAGTGAATCTGTGGCATCTTACTACACTGATGGACAGTGACTGCATTGGGGTATGGGTGTGGCCTTGATAATATGGGTGAATGTAGTAACCACATTGTTTCATCATGTGAAACCTTCATAAGAGTGTATATCAATAATACGTTAAAAAATAAAATAAAGTCAATTCCTTTGCAAAAAAAAAAAAAGTTGTGTAAAGCCTCTCCCAGTCACAACAAAATGTGTTGATACCCACAGTTCTTTCGGATTTCCCGGCAAGTGAGACACCGCCCGCAAGGGGGCCTTTCTGGCAGCTAGCCGAGCAGTCTGGTGCCGGGAGCAGGAGGTTTTGGACCTTGAGACTGATTCTGAATACTTGTACCCCTGTGCTGGTGCAAGCCATCGAATCCGTGGAAAGGCCGGTGCGATCTTGTGGAGCCAGTCAGGGACGCTCTCAGGAAGTTGACGGTGAAGTACTTGGCAGCTGTCAGCTTAAGAATCCCAGGTGAGAATAATTAACTCACTTTGGAGGCTGGATTCACTTAGGAAAGCTCCATCTGCCATGAGGGTGGGCCCAAATCCTTCTCTCTAGGCACCACTGCCTGAATTTGCTTCTGATCTTTAAATTATGTCCATCAGTATGCTTCTGTATTATACACCAGATTTCATCATATTACATTAGATATAGATGGTTTTGAAAAAGAAAACTCAGGGTAAGATAAAAATAACCATGAATCTATGAGTCGCCATGAAGATGTGAACTGCCAGCTAATAAACACACCTCTGAAGAACACGCGCGTGGGGACACGGAGAGCACACCCAGGGCGAGGGCCGCACCTGCACGTGGTGGCGCTGTGGGCAGACCGCACAGCGGCAGTGGGGTGTTGACGACAGTTTGTGTCCAAGGCAGCACAACGCTGGGGAAGCCTGGTGCGCTGCACAAAGTCGGCCTGAGACTTCGTCACTCGAGGCCATGGCTGGGCCGGGAAGGAGCCCAGGCTCTGCCTGAGTGACCACTGCTCACCCCTTCCTTCCTTCATCCACAAAACCCCACTAGGACTGAAGTTATGTCCCGAGCCGCCTCTCGGATGCAGAATAAAAACCCATCTTCTCATGGTATCTTTCAGCCTTTAAAGGTCTAATTCATGGCAAAAGGTGGCCTCCTCTAACAGGCTACGCTGCTAGACCTTTGGCGGCCAAAACACTGTGCTGTTCATTATTCCTGAGAAAAATGGAGGAAGAAAACTATAAATAAAAATAAAAAATGTTAACTGCATTTAATACAGTTATCAGGCATAGCTCTCCAAGAACTATTTCTTGATACTGAATTATTTAAAATAAGACGGACATTGTCCCATCACTGTCTTCTTCACTGGAGCCTCCTTCCGTGGAGGATCTTCAGCCCGTTAACCTCCTGTACTTGCAGGACATGGGCATGAAAGACGACCAGTAGTGAAAAACACCGCTCTCCTACTTTTTACCTATTTACAATCAAGAATTGCAATTTTGTTAGAAACATATAAAGTACCCCACTGTACACAGGCGGTGTATAATAATGAATGGGAGTGCCTACTACACAGGGATGATGCTTATCTAAGGTTCAAGGTTAAGGTTCAAGGTCCCCAAGGGCCTGAGAAAGAAGTCAAGGGGCTGCGGGGGACGGGCAGGGGATCCTTTGCATTTGACTTTTTGTCTTAGATCATCTCCTGGGAAAATAGATGCCCTGAGCAGGATGTGCCCTAGAACACCTGCCAGGACATGGCTTCCCAGGCACCCTGGGTGTGGCAGGACGGATTGGGTCCCTAGTGCCTGTCTCAAAGGAGGAGTGTGGAATCCTGACCCCAAATGACTTTGAGCAACTGGCTTCACTGCTTTTGTCCAGTTTCCTCACTTGTAGACTGAGAGTAAAAATTCCTAGCAGTGCACTTACTACGTGTCCTCGTGTCCTTGGAATTTACCTGGCTTTTTTCCCCTAGGGATTTGCAATCATCCTACATGAACTAAACATCATAAATGAATTAGCAGAGAAATAAAGTCAGCTGAAGCTTAGTTACTAAGTGTTTTTAAATGAAGCACCTCAGGGTAAGAGAAAAGCAAATAGAATTGTGCTGCAAATACCATTCCGAGGTTTGGGACCACTGGCGAACTCTGGGACTATGCCAGCCGCTGTAGCAGAGATGACCAGTATCCACACATTTCTGTCCTGCCCCTGCGTGCATGTCTGCGGCCCCTAGTGTATCTGCTGACATTCCTGCGATGGGATCGGGGCCCTACTTCCCCAAGAAAGCAGATGATCAGCGGAGGGCTGCTGACTGGTGTCCGGTAGCGTGAGGGTGCCCGGCAGGCCCATTTCTGCCCCCCTCGCACCTCAGTGACCCCCACAGCAACCAAGAAACACAAAGTGACCACTGTTACTTAACTCACCAAAGAGATTCCGCCAGAACATTTTCCCTCCTTCAGAATCTATAGGACACAACCTATTTCCTTCACAGCAGGGAATGGGTACCACCTTTGGGCTTAGAAAGCTGATGCAGGGAGCATAATGGAAAATTAGTGAGGCTTGAAAACGCAGATGAAGTCATGCTGGGAAGTGATCACTGCCCAGGACCATTTCACCCGAGCAGCCCCCCGTGGAGGCTGGCCACCGAACGGCCACTGCAGTGGGGGAGCCGGGCCATGGCCCTCGGTCATCACCAGGACCTCAGGCCCTTGGCGCCATAGCAGCTGGGACGGAGTTCCTTCAACCAGACGGCAGCTAGCGCTCGACCTTCGTCCTCACTGCCCCCCCTAAACGGGCCCTCAACAAACCTAAACAAGAAAAGTCCCAACATGTCTCCAAAGCCTATCTTCACAGAGAAAAGGACTAGAGAGAGTTTAAGCTGGACGAGACCCCGGGATGTAGAGTCTGTGCTTCCAGCCCATGGGCGGGTCCTCTAGTTGGGGGAGTTCCCATGCCACGTGCAGATTTACAATCTTGGGGTGCAGCCCAGGCCTCCACATTTGGTGGAAATGCCATAGGTAATTCCAGCTCGTAGCCAAGCCTAGGGGCCGCTGTCTTGAGCGTGGGTGACAGTCCCCACCTGCGTACTCACTAAACAGGGGATGGAGCTAAGGCTGAACCGCTGGGCTCCTGCTCAGGGAAGGGGAATACGTCAGTGTCTTTAAACGAAGTCACAACACAGAGCGGCCGCTGCCCGCCGGGAGTCCTTGTATTTGGAACACACCATCTAGAGCCGCTGCCTGGGACGACTCAGTGCCGTGTCACAGGCTCAGACACTTTGTCAACCCAAGAAGCGAACATTTTCAAAGGGTCCCGAAGTGACTCGGGGACGACCCAGGAGGGCGCGTGTGGCAGGGAGCCCACCCGCCAGCCAGCTCGGCACCTTCAGCGGCTGGAGCAGCCCATCTTTCCCTAAGCAGCCTGTGCCACCTCTTTAAAGAAGGGAGGGCGGGCAGCCACCTGCCAACTCCAGACTTATTTACAGATAAAACAGGCAAAAGAGCTGTCAGGAATGATATGCTTTGTGTCAAGCTCTCTGGAACCTCACGGACAATCCTGCTTCTGCGCCCGACAGCCACCTGTGTGTTTGGGAAACAGCCTGCAGTGCTACGATTATTTCCACAATCCCTCTGTCCCCAGGCCATCCTTTCCAAGCGATGTCACTACTGCATCCCGTGCATCTCCCTTGGGCAGCTGGCTGTCCTGGGCGCTGGTGTCACAGGGAGTGTCCTGTCTCTTCAGAATCACCAACGAGCTGTCAAACTGGTGATGGTGTGAAGATGGAAACTCCATTAACTCAGTCTAATGGAGTGCAGGGTGCTGCAGCGAAAGCAGTTCAAACCTCCTGAGCCAACCCTCTTTCCAAGTGGAGGAAACGCAGGCTCGGTGGGGGGAGGGTAGCAGGTGTCCTTCTGCGGGGAGCCCCCTTAGCTGTGTACGGAGACCTGGCCTCCTATCCGAACATGCTTGGTTCCCCAGGACGGGTCTGAGGACCACCTCACTTCAAGACCATCTTGTAAACTTTTTATTTTTCCTTATGAAAATAAATTCCAAGTGCATTTATTTAAAAAAAAAATCTATTTTTTTAGTGATGAGCAATTACAGAAAGTCCAGTCAGTGGTTAAAGCAGCCTTTGGTTTTAAAGATGATTTTTCAAGCAGAGAAAGGGACATTTTTCTGCAGCTTTCTGCTTATATGACTCATGCTCACAGTATAAAAATGATTTCATTGTTGATTAATGATACCAAAATAAATTATAAAAAAATGATTTCACACAAGCATACTGTACTGGAATATTTTAGAAAATAACTGTACATCGTAAAAAGTCAAATATGTTTTATTTTGTTGCAAAGTTGAAATACAGAATATAGGGAAGAAAATAAACACTAATAATATAACTTTTCATTTTGGCAAATTTCCTACTAGAATGACACGATGTATATTTAGTTTTTGTGCATATATATACATCTGTATATACTGATGGAGAGACTCACACTTTTGACAGCATTAGGATTGCTCTGCGTAGTTTTGTGTCCTGCCCAATCTGTGTAACGCTGTATCGGGAGGGCTTTCCAAGGACACTGGGTTACACACCAATGTGGAGACTCACGCATCACAGAGGGTGAGTCATTGAGACGAAGGGGCTGGCACAGGAGTGGAGGTCAAGGTCGACAAGCTAAGCAGAGAACACATTCCAGCCCCTGGCTTGTTTCTCTGCCCTCCAGAGCCAGGGACCAGCCACGGAAGCCCTCACAGTGGATCCAATTTCACATCTACCTTCTCCTCCTCTTTTCAGGGGCAGGAGACGGTGAGATCATATTTGAGGGAAAGAAGGAACAGTTGTGATTTAAGGAGAAAAGGAACAATTTAAGTTCACTGTGCACATGCTGGCAAGGTTAACACGGAATCTGCTGACGTAAAGTCAGACATCATCCGTTGGAGCAGAGGACCCACCCCATCTCCGGTTCCTGCCTTCAACCGCGGGAACCTGCTTGTCCTGTGTCCGAGAGAGTATGTGCCAGTGCTTAGAGGATAAAGAGTGGGCTTTAGCAAACAGCCATGTCAGTTTGCAGCTGTTTTTAAAATGACGGCTATGCTGAGATGTGACCTACATACCATTCAATTCATGCATTTAAAGTGCACAAGACAGTGGGTGTTAGAATAGTCACTGAGCTAAGTGACCATCACCACAATTTTAAATGATTTCTATCACCCCAAGAAGAAATCCCACAGCAAGAGCAGTCGTTCCCCTTCCTCCTGACCCCCGGCCCCCGGCACTCACTGATCTGGTTCCTGCCTCTGTGAACTTGCCTATTCTGGACTCTCATACAAATGGAACCACATGGGGAACCTAGTGTCTGGCATCTTTCACTTGGCAGAATGTTTCTAAGGTTCATCCACGCTGTGGCATGCATCAGTATTTCATTTCTTTTTATTGAATACCATTCCATCCTATGGATGCTCCACACTTTATTTATCCATTAGTTGATGGACATTTGGGTTCTCTCAGTTTTTGGCTACAGTGAATTGGCTAATGCTGCTGTGAACATCTATATGCAAGTTACTGTGCAGACACGTTTTTGTTCCCCTTGGTTAGATACCCAGGAGGTTGGGTCTTACAGTAACTCTGTGTACTTAACCTTTTGAGCAAGTGACAGAACACCTGCTCACTTTTAAGACATTCAGATGATCCTGAACAAATGTCTAATATCTTATTTGTATGGAACTACTGTTTAGTGCTAAGATTATTTTGTTAAAAGTTGGGGAAAGTCAAAACCTGATTTGTTTCCTATACATTTTCCTAAACATCTTTGCTTCCTATACACCATTGAAAGAACAATTATTTACAATTATATTCTCCTGGGAATCTTGGAATATTTGGCCAAGTTCACTTGACAGGTTTAGAAATATTATAGCTACCGCAAATGTGTTCACTGAAGAGCACGGCTTATGTTATGTCACTATTGATAATAGTGAAATAAAAACTAAGTGTTTGCGATAAAGTAGAAGAATGCCTATACTGGAGAACCCAAACTTTTGTGTACATAAGAATTACTAGGACAACTTGTTTAAAAAAAAAAAAAAAGGCAAATTCCAGGCTCTGCTCCTAAGGGACTGATTCAGTAGGTCAGGAGGGAGACCTCTGCCCTCCCAGGGGCACACGGGTGATTCTGACGCAGGCGGGCCATGCCCACAGGTCACCCAGCTCAGGTCCTCGGCTGCATTATCCACTCTTCCTTTCAGACTTGAGTATCACTCACCTTCTCAATTCTTGAACACCTTATTTGGAAAGATTCTCTTTCTCCTTTAAACCAAGATGCTTACATCTGTATGTTCGTTCTGTGCACTTACTGGCCTACATTGCTGGTTACATGTAGTTAAAAATACATGCATCTACCAGCTAGATAGTGACCTGGGTGCAGGGAATGACATATTCTTTGTACTGTCCCCCTCCTCGCCATGTGCTTGAAGAGGACATGGTGATACAGGATAATCAAGTGCTTCCCTGACATCTTTGAGCCTCACAGGCCCCAAAGGCCTAACCATGTGTTTTCCTACCCTTGCCAGACATGTCTATTGCCTGGCAGGAAGGCCCCCCACCCTGCCGGCTCCCCTATAAGCCCGGCCAGCTGCACGCCCCTCCTCCAGATCCTTCCTGCCACCCACAGACTCATGCAAACAAGCCCATCACATCCTTCTTGGGAACCAGGGGCACCTCCCTCCCTCACTGCTGCAGGGCCTGCCGCCCAAGCCCCTACTTGTTCACGCTGCTCCTGGGCGGCCCAGGGTGGCATGTGCACTCCCCTGCCCTGGGGGATGAGTTTATGTGACTAGTAGACCATCATCTCACCTGTCCAGTGCTGGCTGTTGGGTGTCTGGCCACCGCAGACTTTTTTGGGTGGGGGATCCCTCCCTCACCAACGGGGTGAATCAGAGGGGTCAGCACACCTGGGTGCGCACATGCACAGCCGGGCTCGGAATGCAGATTTTGGGTCATGGATTTATCCTGACCCTGTGTTCGGTGCTTATGCTTTCCTGGAGGGCAGGTGTAGCAGGCTGGGAATCAGACTGTATTTCCAAAACCCAGTCACCAGGACAAAAGGGAAACAATACAGTCATGAATCATGTTTTGTTTGAAACTGAGCAATCCAGTCTGACAAATTTAGGCTGACTTGTCATCCACATCCAGTCCCAACAACCTGCTTTTTCTCTTCCTCCTCAATGCGCTGTTTACCAAATGGTCGGATATAGCAGAATGTATGTGGCATTTATGCACTACGGCTTTTCTCTGAAAACTGTGGACATTTTGCAGGGATACGTTAAATATTCAGGGAAGTGTCTGTACTATTTATTATCAATTAGAGCGTGATGTGACCGATAATACTCCTTTAGAGAGATCTTCACACAACAGTCAGCAGATGGGTATTTACTCAAACAGCAAGTGGAGTACAAAGCAGTTATATGCCTCAAGCAGGGCAGGCCCCGTAAAATCCTCACCTTTCAAGGTTGCTTTCTTAAGAACTTTCATTGCGTAGAGCTGTCCAGCATCAGATCCCTTGATCTTCCTTACAAGGAACACCTTAGAAAGAGAACACAGACCATCTGAAATTAATGACTTTAAGGTCATTGTCCTTATTTGATTGACAATACACAAAGGAGTTTAGAAAAATTCCAATGAAATAAACACATGGTAGAAAACTTATAAATGTAAAATTTTCTGACTTCAAGGCTGCCCGCATCTAATTCGCTAAAGCTCACCGTGTCTGGGGAGGACCTTCACTCGCCTCTGGTAGCCCTGGCATTCTACTGAACATTTTCCATCCGAAGTAGTACCACCCTCCTTTTTTAGAAGACAGCAATCCTTCAGAAAAACCAACACTGACCCGAAGTTTAAAGGACATCATTTGGTTTACGGTAGACGCCCTCTGCTAGCCTGCTGCGGACACAGCCCTGAGGGTTATTGCCAATCACACAGAACAGACCGGACTCTCAGGATAAAGTAGCTTCTCTTCTTTTGAGCTTTCTTCCTCCAGATTTTAGTTTTGAGTAGCTTAAATTTATAGAGTTAGTCTCTTAAATGGCTCTTAAATATATACTCAGTGAACATTTAACACTTTCTGAAGCACATTTTGAGGTACATCATGGAAGAAAACCAAGAAGAAAACGGTTAGAGAAGTTGAGTGAGCTTAGAGTCACATTCATGATTGTTATTGATGGAAGTCAGTAAATAAGCACACACACACACCAGGGGTACTTCATGAACGAAAGGACCCCCTCCCTGAAAATGAAGAAAAGTATCTGCATTTCCTAGCAGTACTTGGAGAGGGGCAGGTCGCCGCCAGCACGCACAGATGGAGCTGGCCTCCGGCAGACAGGGTGCAGCCTGTGTGGTGGGAGGGCGTCTCTCCCTCCCAGGGCCTCTCTCTCCGAGGCTCAGGCCAGAAAGGTTGCTGGTACACAAGCGTCTGGCAAGTCCAGTTACAGAACCTGGCTCACTGAGTGTGGGACTCACGGGAGGGGTCCCAGTTTCACTGGCCACAGCTGGGGGCGTGGCACGTGGAGCGCTCTCTGCCTGGGACTGCCTCCGCCCAGGGAGCCGCCGGCATGCAGTCTAGGGGCAGAGTAGGAGAGCCATAGACACAGCGCCACGTGCCCCGCGAGGACCCCGCTGTCCCTGCCTCCTGACCTTGGCACCGCCTGAGTCACTTCCCCCAGACGGGACTCCCCAGGTCTGCAGAGAGGAAAACAGGTGAGGAGGACGGGGAGAGGCTGCTTGCAGCGGAGGGCCCAAGACCCACGGGCAGCTAGAGGCAGGCTCCCCTTTCTGTGGCCTCCGGACTGCGCTCTCACGGAGACTACCTGAGAGGCGTGTGAAGGGTCTGAGCCCGTGTGTTCCACAGGTTTGCTGGCCAGCTGGCTGCCTGTGGGGCAGACCCCTGGGGGGTCAGGGGCCTCTCCTCACCTGGCACCGCACCCTGAATGCAGGCTCAGCCCTCCGGTCACCTAGCAGCCCCTGCGGCCTGTTAGCTGCTGCAGACCCGGGGCTCTGCCTGGGGAGAGTGCGGCTGGGGTCGAGCTCCCCAGGAGGAAGGCAGAGCTGTGACAGCAGGCAGAGGGGGTGCAGAGAGCAGCACCAGTGCCGGGCCTCGCAGCCCGGGTGTGGCCAGTGGGGAGTCATGTGCCATGAACACCTGATGGCCCACTCGTGCTCCAAGTCCTCTTAGTTCTCCAGCCCTTCCACGGAGCTGAGTGTGGATCTGAGTAGTTGGGGTCACTGGGGTTAGCAGGGAAGTGTGGCTGCCTGTCCCCAGGGCGGGTGGGGGCAGTGAGTGAGCAGGCAAAAGATGCTGGAGAAGGAGGTGGCCCCCTGCTGGGGCCCAGGGGCAGGCGTGTGGCCAGGGCACAGGTTTCCCAGCTCCGTGAAGGGCATGGGGGTGACGGACAGGGTGGCTGTGTGCAGTGGCTGGTGCAGCCGCCATGTGGCCCTGCAGGAAGGGGCATGACCGTAGCCATGGCACTGAGAGCTGGTGTAAAACGGTGCAGCGGCCAGCGAGGAGGGCTGTGAGCGGCCCTAGGGCAAACTGCCTTCTCTGCAAGTCACTGTGCAGAGAGGCAGCGTGAACAGCTGCTCCAGCCCTCGTGGGCTTCGCCTGGGGCACAGAGTTATCCCCATCCTGTTACAGGGACAGTGACTTGTCAGGACACTAGTAACAGCAGTAAAACTCCTCTGTCAAAATGGGAGGACAAGTGAAGTATGACAAAGATGTGTGTGCACGGCCAGCCTTTGGATACCCGGAAACAAGCCTTCTGCTCCTTTTCCATCTCTTACTCCACCTCACCACTGAAATACAAGGACGACACACCTGAATGCGTATGTCCGTGCCTATGAGAGTGCAGATGCGAGGAGCTGTGAAACCCCTGACCCACCTGAGTCTATTAAGGCAGCCCCCACGGAAGATTCACTTGGAATGATGCCAAACTCGGCACAGTTACACGGAAAGCCTTTTTGTCTATTGCACTTCAGGCTTTAAAAATGAGATCGGTACTAGTGGCTATTTACACTTATTTGTTTTTTTGAAAGTTCTATTTTTATTTTTGAAAAGAACAGGAAAAATTCCATTTCATCAGTACTTGTCAAGCTCCTCCTATGCGCTGGGTCCTGCATGATATCCGGCGCCGCTGCCGGGTCAGCACCACGGGCAGCGGGTACCTAATAGCAGACATGCAGCATCCCAAGAAAACCAACACACTGTGAAAGTCAACTTCAAAATTAAATGTAATGATTCGTGAGGAGGCTGGCCTCGTCTGTCGAAGGGCCGGCCCTCCGGTGCGGCTGCATCCTGCATCTGTCTCCTCCTCTCCTGTCAATCTGGGAACGCGCTTCCATGTGCTGGAATAAGCGCCTGAACAAATCCGGCGCCCCTGATTGTCACAGTTAACCGAGTTGGCTTTTTCTGGGCTCCCTCCTTTCATTTTTAGAACTGCCTGTTCAGCAGCTCAGTGTGGGACCCGCAGAGGCAGAAAGGCTGGGTCACCGTAAGTCACCCCGAGTCTTCGCATGTCCCCGTACTCAGCCAGATCGTAGCCTGGTTCTCTCAGCAAAATCGCTCAGCCGTCGGAACTGGAAATGGCAGTCGGTCTGCAGTGTCCGCCAACACACGGGACACCTGGGTGGCTTCCACGAGCTTCTGGAGGACTTTAGGGTAACAACGTCCCCCAGAGGAAGACGCTTAGAGACCCATTCTCACAATGCCACCAATTAACTGACAGTGGCAAGGACGTTTTCTGATTTGGTTTGATCTCTTCCCAAATGTGGGACTCCTACTCCGAAGAGCATCCCACAGGACATCCTCAGGGAATGCTTCCAGGGTGGCCCTGGTGCTCATCCGCATGGCCTGGGGCAGCGAGGACATGGGGAGGGCAAAGGCTTGCTTCCCAGCTCCACGGCAGCCTGGTGCCTCTGTGTCTCTAACATGCCAAGGAACATCCGGTTAGCATCCTTCACACCAAAGCTGGAATGTGCTTTGCCATATTTCCAAAGTGCTTCACTGCTTCCCAATTCAATGCGTACGGCACTTTTCTGTCTGAGGATAAGGCTGTGTTTCTCTTGGCCAGACACCACCACTACCCCCTGCTCCCTGGACAGCACTGACACACAGGATGGTTTGAACAAATGACGAATGACAAGACACTGCCTCCACTTCCTGCAGCAGGTTGCTTCAGCCCCAGCCTGCACTGTGCAGGACCGGCCCCAGGTGGGGGCCCAGGCTGCAGTCTGGATGGTCCCATCGGGGGTCAGCTGGAGGCTGCACCTCGGCCCCCGGGGAGATGCCACCCCAGGGACTTGCCCTCCGGATTCTTGTGCCTTCTGGCTGCAAGAATATGTTTTGCTCATTTCTGTGTCTCCAGCACAAAACCCCTGCCACCATGGTAATGGTTGAATGAAAGAACGGAGGGACCTGGTGAGGCGAGCACAGCCTGGGGTGCTGGAGCCGAGTCAGGCCAGCCCCCTGCGCTTTGCAGCAGAGCAAGGGAAATCTGTTACCAGGAGCTTTCTGCATGGTGAAATCTAGATTTGACCTTCTTTTAAGGAGATCAGGTAGATCACTCCCACCTAAGGACATGTTTTTATTTAGAGAGAATAAACTAACATGGGGCATCGGTACACACGGCTTTGGCTTTCCCCTCCTCACTGACTTTGCTTTTATAAAAAATTCATAACAACCAGCCCTGTGTAGAAAAGACTATTTGTACTTGTGTCTGACATTGGCTCCAAATCATTCGCAGGGAACCGTGGAGTGAAGCTTCCCAGAATGACACCTTCGTCCAGAGTCCTGCCACCTCAAATCAGCAGCCTTGCCCACTGGGAGCCCTGAACCTCACTTCCAATAGCCCTGGTGCAGCCGACCTGGATGACACCCAGCAGCTAGTGGGGCTCAAACACCCAAGACACTGCCACTGAGTTGTCTTTTATTTCTGAACTTCACTCGTGTCCCTGTGTACGATGACGAAAGTGCAGACGTGCAGCTGGAGAGGCTGGGATGGTGTGTGAGGAGGGGGGACCACTCCTCGGGGATGACTATTCCAGGTGGGTGAACACTCTGCAGGGATGACGACTCCATGGGGCGACCACTCCTTGGGGACTTGAAAACACCATTACTTCACTTGTCATCCAAAGACTTTCTTTAAAGCACAGTTGAAATTCAAAATTTGAAATCTGGAGGAAATTGGAAATAGCTTTTTCTCCTCCTATTTTCACCTCCAGGCCTCCAAGGAGGATGTTTTCAAGGGTAGTTTTTGTTCAGTCTAGTTTCTGAAGGGACACCTTGGGCCTCGGATCTGTGTTTCTGCTGCGCTCAGAGGGCACCTTCCCATCTCTGCTGCTCCCAGGCGCCGGGAGACAGGTGGTGGCGGTGGCCAGCGCCTCCTGATGCCCGGCACTGCTGGCTCAGCGGCAGGCCTGCCGGGAGCGCAGATGGGTCGGTCAAGAATGGGCTCCGCGGGACCAACTCCTTCAAAGACACACACGCGCCAGGGCCCCTGAAGGTACGAGAGGGAGGGAGCCGTGCTTGGCTCTCTTTCAAAATCATGATTCTTTAAGAACTATGCCACGCTGCTTTTTCCCGACATTCCTAATTAATGGTAAGACATCCCACTACTGCATAAATAGGCTCTGCCTTGTTTTCAGTGATGGCTTTTCATGCTGTGAGATACTGAAATCTTCCTTTCCCTACTTCCATGAACACCTTCTGAACCATATTAAATAGTCATTTTTATAGGACACAAAATTTTGAATACCGGTAATTGCATTTGGTTCAAGCTAATATGTCTGTATATACATTAATGTTTCCTCCCACATCACCATGTGGAAGGGAAAAAGAGAAAAGAAAAAGTCATTCTATTATATAACCAGGTCAAAGATGAATTTCGCAATCAAATGTTCATGGTCTATAAGAGATTTTTCAGATCATTAGCATACAATTAATCCTACGTGAAACCAACAGGAGTCAGATTTCATTTTGGCACAAAGTCCTACGAAGAATGGAGAGATGTGGTGGATGTCCACACAGTACACAAAATAGTTATTTTAAAGAGCCAGGACTGTTCTGCTGACACTCTAGAAAAGGTTGGGTTCGTCGTTCATCCCAGGCCCTTATGTCTCCGAGTCGTGTTGTCTCAGTCTGTAGGCTCCTAACAGCGGCGCCAAGGATGGAGAGGCGTCAGCACCGACCTTGAAGGACTCACATGTCGTGACTGAGAAGACGCGCTGACGCCCTGCAGACATGGATGAGGCCCCATGAAGAGCCTCCTATTGCTCATTTTCTGAGGGGAATTGGTTCTTAACATTTGAAATCTTTTCTTAGTTTTGTCCTTTACTATGAGAATATTTTATTTTTAAAAATTAGTCATTTTTTAAAAATTACGAGATATGTACAAAATGCACAGATCTTAGTGTACAGCTTGATGGACTCTGATACCCATATGTGCTCATGTGCAGCAGTTTTCATTGTAATTTGAATTAAAAAGAAAAGGAAAAACAATTCTCTGCTATGAATGGTTCTTATAGTTTATATTCTCTGTCCTGAAACTTTCAACAGTTCAATACATCTCAGGCAATTGCAAGATGGGATTCATGTCTTATTTAATCCATAGAATAATTAGTTTATCCCCGTTTTATAAGTGGGGAAACTGAGTCTTAGAAAGGCAAAGTAACGGTAACTGGCGCGGGGGGTAAGGAGTAGAGCCCAGGCTCCTGACTCCTGCGTGACAGGCACATGGGCCAGTCCTGAAGGGCACTGTTTTATGCTGTTTTCTTGTTCTGATTTTTCTTTCTTGTTTAGCATGTGCTTTCAGAGATGCACTGGCTCAAGTTCTGGAATCCTACTCACGCTAGTGATAAACTAAAGGCCCAAGCAAGCTCTTAGGAGGGGAAGCGTGTGACACCCTCAGGGCACACGCAGCCTGGCTTGGCACCACTCCGTGGTGATGGAAAGCGCGCGCCAGGACAGAGAAGTGAGGATGTTTGTAATTTTCATTCCATCAGCCTCTGGTCCATGTGTCCTTGGTGTTCAGGGAACACCTCTGCCATGTCTCCTGTCACCAGACAGTCAAGTGGTCCTACCATACGACACAGAGCAGCCACAATGGAAAGAGACTAACAGGGATGCAAAGGTCTGACCTACCTTTCCATAGGATCCTTGTCCTAAAACTTTCAAGAGTTCAAACTGGGAAGGGTCAGCCTTTTCAAATCCTTCTTTCACATGATGACTGATGTCAATCTCCTTCACAAGGCCTTCTTCCTGCAAGAGAGGGGGTGATGTGAGAAAAACACGAATCCACAGGCTCCTCCGTGTTCATCACAGTTCCATCCTGCACTGAAGTCGGAAGTTGAGCCTTTACAGATTTTTAGGACTGGAGTGTGGAAGCTGCGACGCCGTATGGCCTCACATGACCGTCTTACTTATTTATGCCTGTTGTTCCATTTTTTAGGGCATTGGAACCTCTGCTCTTTTCCCCATGATTTTTGTCATTTGGTCTTACCATTATCTCAAGGAACTGTGGAGGGACTTTTGACGAAACCCATTCTCTTCCCAACAGTTTGGGCAGAAGTTTGGATAGGGATGAATATGGCAGCTGTGGAACAAAATGGGCCTCTGAGGATTTGCTCTGATCTCCACTGCTGTGCTCACAGCGGTCACCGATACGTTCCATCTGTGGAAGTAGTTTGTGAAATGCACATTTTTTTCTCCTCCTTATCATACTAACCCTGACAATTTTGCCACAGCTAATGCAAAGAACATTTCATTGTCATCTTAGAGATTCCATTTCAGAAGCAGCAGGTAGATAAGATTTTCTGCCAGTCCAGAAAATGTATTTCCCAGTAAGCAAAAAAAGTCCAAAAAGCCCTTCTTGATCTTTAAAACATTGACAGAAATCACTACAAATTTTCATCCAAGAACTCTGTCTCCTCCCAGACATATCCCACCGCTTCACTTGCAGAGGGGCAGGCTATCCGCTCAACATCACGACTTTGAAATGGAAAGACCGGGATGTAGGTATTTTTCTGGCAGTAGAGCCCACATGCTCCTTGCATTTATCTTTGTGCCTCTCTGAGATTCTGTTCCTGCCCCTCCGCCCGTCTGATCCTTCATCCCTTACTGGGGCTTTGGCGTCGGGAGGCACTGAGAATAAAACCAGAAACATCAGAACGGCTGGCGACAAGCGTGCGTTCTGGGCCCCCAGGCCTTTGCACCCGTTATTTCTTTATTCCTTAAAAACTCCATGGTGGATATTTTATCCTGGCTCAGGTTACACAGCCAGGAGTTAGAATAGGGTTTCCAATCAAGAACAACTTTAAAGCCACACACTTCCTCCCTAGATTTTAGTCTAAGAGCAAGTATTTTCAAATGAAATCATTAACAGCAGTAAATTACATTATAGTGATCTCTCTTCAAAATGTGTGAAAAAGTTCAGTTTCTCAAAAGTTACCAATTTCATTATCTCCATGGACCTCCAGGACTGGACACCTTCAAAAGTAGAGAAAGGTTGTCTGTGCTATAAAATCTCACACAGCAGCTCAGTGGCCTATGTTGTTACCTTTGGCTTTTTAAAATTCTTATAGTTAGGGAAAACCCTTCGATGTCCTCACATCTGTAAGGATCATTGGCCATTTTTGTAAAACCGATGGTTTTTCTACTTGTGAAAACAAACAATGAATAATAGTCAAAATATATTCTGGTAGGTTCACAAGGTTTCTATGACCTCAGTCAGAAGACGAGGAATCATATGTCATTGCTTTGTAGTAACTTCTTGAAAAGATAAGAGCGCTGGGAGCACAGGCCAACCGACGGCTACTACACCCCATGCTAGTTCAGGGTGGAGAGCTTGTTTAAAGACTTTGCAGCCTCACACCTCAGGCCTGACTTGCAGGGACGCTGAGCTCGGGGGGCTGTGCACAGTTTGAGGGAAAATCTCTCCCTTTGTAATAGGGCCACTTAGAAAACAAGGCCAAAAGCTGAAGTTCAAAAAAATTGTTCTCCAAGTACCCATAGAAACATGGGTGTTACCTTTTCCTGCCATTCACTTGTCAGCTGACGAAAGAAATAGAAGATTATTTGTCACTTAAGTGAGAACAAAATGCCCCTTTTCTATTGATAAAAGGCACTTTCCGACAGTGGGTCGGTCACCACAGCCCTCCTCTTTGAGCTGGAATCCTGGCTTCCCCCCAGTAAGTCCAGCCACGTGGCCGTGTCGATGCAACACCCACGTTATGACGAAGGTAACAATTCACACCTTTTGGTGACTTCATTTTGGTAACGTGAACACATTACCAGCCCCACTGCTGAACAGGAAGTAAAATTCAATGCCGCCCAAAGGTACGGGGAGGCGGGAGAGAAGTGGGCCAAGAAACAGGGGCAGCCGAGGCTGCAGACTTCTCATCTGCTCTCTTCCCCGTACAAACCTCATGGCCCACGTGTGTGTTTCTTGAAGATTTCTAGATCATCCCTATTCTTCAGCAGCTTTTTGGCGGGCCAGAGGCCCACAGCTGTGGTCAATGAGGTCACTCCCCTGCAGTGACACCAGCGCCCGCCCTCTGCCTTGCGAACCCATCATCAGGCAGGTTCTGGCCTTGGGGCCCAGGGCCCCTGGGGCGCTCTGCCCCTGGTGCGCCTCCCTGAGGACAAGGGGTTGGCTCCCAGACCGCCCTCTCCTCCCCGCCCCCCTTCTGCTTCAGCATTCCCCGCCCCCCTTGAGTCATTGCCTTAACATTTCACATCAAAGGCATAGAGACAAACCTCTCCTAACATTTCAGATTCTTGCTGTCAACGTATTTAGAAAATCACCCAAAGCATATACCTAACTTCACCTCTGAGAAACACTAAAAACTATAAGGTTTTCCCCCCAGATAATATTGCAATGCAGTTAATGTCTCATTAAAAATCAGTAAGATCTTTAACAGCACAGAATCTTGACTACACCTAAAAAAAGGAACCAGGAGTGTAACATTTCAGATTATTCTGCACTCATTGACATTTTGGCTTGAATTTGCCTGAGGGCACTTTGTTCTCTTCCCCAAGAATTTAAAGAAAAAAAGAAAAAAGGTCTGGAATCCAGTGCTGACCACGGGGCGGAGGAAACATCCAGAGGGAAGCAGGGAGGGGAGCGTGCCCAGGCCCGCCTGTGGCTGCCAGAGAGGGCAGTCCTGATGTCTCCATCATTTATGATTATTAACCTGAAGGGCAACTAGAATTAAAACACTATCCATGCCCCAATTTGAAATACATGCCTTTTCTCTGTTATGGGGAGGGTTATTTTATCCAGAAAACTGATTTTTTTTTTGATTAAAGCATCACTGATATACAACCTTATGACGGTTTCAAGTACATAACAGTGGTTCAACATTCACCCATATTACCAAGTCCTCACCCCGTCCACTGTAGTCACTGTCCGTCAATGCACGAAGATGTTATAGATTGTCTTCTCTGTGCTGCACTACCACCCCTGACCTCCCTATATTGTGACTGACAATTAGAGGGCCCCTCTCCCTCCCCAGCCCCTCCCCTTTGGAAACCACTAGTCCCTTCTCGGTGTCTATGAGTCTACTGATATTTTCACAACTCTGGATTTTAAAGTCATTCTTTAAGAAAACAAAGCCTGTTCCTAAATCCTCTACTTAAAGCACTAAACATCTGGTTTCTAGAACAGTTCCTGTGAATGGGTATTTTTAAAAAATAACTTAAGAAATCTGCGGGTACTATGGTCAAGTGCTTGCTCTACGAGCAAGGAGATTTAATAAATATTCTAATGTGAGAGATAAAGTTAGAGAAATGAATTGTTAAAGGACATTGATATATGACAAGATAAACGATCACAATACATTTTCTAAACCCCTGTTGAACTGTGTTTGAAATCCTGACCAATTGCAGAAATCCCCACAGGTCTTCAGGTAGCTGTGGTGAGACGCTGGAACACCAGACAGTGAGGGAAATATCGCCGGCACCTGCTTAGAATTTCCTGTGTTCTGAGTCATCTGCTTTACATGTCATTAAAAGGAGAATATGTATAAAAAATGCAAATGAGAAGTTGTGAAACTTCAATGGTAAGTCAGAAAATGAAAGTCAGGTGAGAGTTAGCTTTATCTCCAGAAACGGGGGAGTTCCTGCTAGAAATCACAGATTTACATGCAGGATATCAATTCCCAGGAAGAGGACAGAATAAATTATCAAACAGGTAGTTCATGAAAATGTAGAGAACTGCCTAACGGCAATGCGCGGAGCCCGCCCTGCCTGGCCAACCAGCTCCTGTTTCCCAGGGGCCGTGCTGTCTGCAGCCGCTCCGCTCAGCAGCAGGCCCCAAACAGCCTGAGCTCGCCCAGGAGCAGCATCTCATTCTGGAGGTTCTCCCTGCACCGGGCACCCCAGCACCGGAACCCGGGGTGCTTGTTCCTGGTGGAGCCAGGCTGGGGCCCAGGGCCCGCTCCCATGGCAGCCTCCCCCAGCGAGCAGCTCCACAGGACAAAGGGCTGCGCTGCCGCCCACCCCAGCCCCCCCCGTGGGTCCTCACACCTCTGAAGGGACTTTCCAAGCTCACTGACTGTAATTCCTCTCCCTCCTCTCTTCATCCCACTGCCAGCCGGCCTCCAGCTTTTTACCAAAACCACCTTGTCAAGTCATCAAAACCTCCTGCTGCCAAACCCAGGGGCCAAATTCCTGTGCTCAGGCAATGGCACATCCGTCCGTCCCCTCCGACCTCCACTGTCCCTCACATCCCCTTCCTCTGTTTCCCTGTAAACCCTTTGCCGTCACCCTGTCCCCTCCCCCCGCCTCCTCCCCATGCAATCACCCCCGGGACCTCATCCAGGCCTGGGGCTTTCTCTGCATCTCCAGCCAGGACTCCCCCAGAACTCCAGTTCTAGATACTCATCCCAGGCAACTGTCCTGAGTGTGTGCGTGTGAGCATGGATGTGTGAGAGATGTGTGAGTGTGCAACTGTGTGAGCATGCACGTGTGCCCGAATGTGTGCATGTGAGAGCTCTCGGGGCACAGGGGCAGGTGTGCCTCAAGGGCTCAGCGTTATGTGGCTAAGAGGTCTCCTTGGGGCGAACCCTGGGGTGGGCCACCAGTCCCCCGAGGTTACAAGATCCCCGACCTGAAGCTCAACAGCGCTGTCACCAGTCCACAATGAGAAAGCCAGCCTCAATGGTCGTCTTCCTCTGGATTCCTGCTCCAGCACAGGTTTTGGTCTCTGAATATTTCTTACTAACTTCCCAACTCATTAATGTATTTAATACTTTTAAAAAGATATTTTTTCCAGAGCTTTTGTTTTTAGCAAGAAAACTTGCCACACCTCGTCTATAGTATTGCTGGAAATAGGACTTGAGGAATGCTCTCAAAGTGGAGAGAAGAGCCATCAGAGCACCTCATGTGCCTCCTGTAGAAGCGAAGACGAGAGCAGGCTCCCTCCGTGTCCTCCGCGTCTCCCGGCCTCACGCACCAGCTACCTCGACTCGGGTCTCATTACAGAGAAAGCTTATGAAGCAGGGAGCATATGTTGTTCACCACAAAAATCCTAGAGGAGGAGGTTTTTGTGCATATTACTAATAGAAAGTGAGTCTGATGAGACAGTTGAACCACAAACCCTAAGACCCAGGATGAGCCTCCGCTATTCAGACAGGTTGGGGCAGCTTCCCCTGTGGAACCCAGTGGGCCGTGCTGTTAGCAGGTCCGGCTTCCTGATGCCCGCGTGCAGGCCTTCCTGCCTCCCTCCCCACCAGGCCTAAGGAAGTCCTTGAGAAGCAGTGGCCAATGAATCCCAGTGTCTTCACTGCTCTTTAAATGGTCCTTTACATGTCTCAGCCAGCGTGTTTGCTTTTGCTGGTGTGAGCAAATGTGAAATGAAATGATAGGACCAGCTGCATGTGCCCAATCAATTTCTCAGGGAACTATTTCTGCAAAGTTTCCTTTCCACCTAAATATAAGCTGGACCATTTGTACAGCGGCACCACTCCCGACAAGAGTGGGAATCAAGCCGGCTCTCTGGGCACTTGCTGGGATCTAGATAAAACAAGGATGGCTTTACTGGAGTATAAGTTTTCCGCAAACTCAGGAGTAAGGCAAGAAGGAATGATGGGGATGAGGAAGAAAGGAAAATGCTGGAGGAAGTGCTGAGACAGTAGGCCAGAGCTCTGAAATTCCATGTGATACCCTGAACCTGAGCAGGGCAGGACCTGCTTGGCCACCGAGATGGTTTTCCAGCCCAGGCAGTGTTCAGTGCTTGGACTACAGATGCATCTGACACGGTGCTCAGCGGACGCAGCAGGATCCCTGGAGGGACAGATGCGTGCGGAGCTCTTGCTCCCCACGCACCCTGCCAGCCGCCTTCCCTTTCCCTTACCGAAGAAAGCGAGTTGGCAGAGGAGCAGTGACGGAAGTAACACATGCAGCGGCCATCAGTGGGCACTGGCTGGGTGCAGCCCCAGAAATCCCAAGCCCCTCACAGTCACACAGGGCTGGGCGTGGGATTCGAGTTGTGGGGCAGAGAGGTGGACGCAGAGGGAGGACCAAAGACAAGGGTCATCACTGATTTCCTTCCCCTTTCGGTCCAAACGCCGGCCCCTCCCCCACTCCTTTAGTTCTGTGACCAAGGCCACGGGCGCTCTGTGCTAAGGGAACTCTGCCCCCTTGCTGAGTTCCTCGGCTCCACCGTCTGTTGTTCCCCCAAGTTGTATCCCCCCCCACCCTACACACGCCTCTTGGCCTGCTGGAATCATGACCACAGACTGTGTCCAAGACAGTGACGGCGCACGGTGACCGGCGGGTGAGGCAGTGCTTGGAGGGCTGCAGAGGGCGGAAGGCGATGCGCCCCATAAACCAGACTACAGGCTCCCAAGACCTGAGAGCCCGTCATTGCAGCGTGGGCGGGGGAGTTCCACCGAGTGCCTGAGCTCCCAAAAGTGCCCACCCCGTCCTGTGAAATGCCATGAACTGGTAGAGGCTGGGGCTCTGATACCCGGGTGCTGGCTACGAATGGGGCTCATCCACCCTTTCCACTTCCCTGAAAGTTACTTTCAATTATGTGCTTTATAGAAAGTCATTTCTAACATGGGACAAGAGTTATCAATTGATGTGAATTTATTAGGATGTGATGCAGAATCTCCAAAAAGCCTCAAAACTGGGAGCTAATGGAAACTGTATCCCATGGGGGCGAGCCAGGGACATTTCCTACGAGCACACTGTATATGGGGACTGTATGCAGCTTGGTGTGCGGCCACATCGGTGCCGGGCTCTGGCATGGGTGCATGAGGGGCTAAATCTATATTCTTTAGCACGACTTTAAAAGTAATGCCAAGTAAAACCCATACAGGCTAATAAATGACACCAGGCCCCATGCCTGGTGCACCAAATTGGTAGTTACCACACTTTCTTCTTCACTTTTTCACACAGAGAACCTTCCCACTTCGGCCTTGCAAGGCGGAGCATGAAAGAGGACAGCAGGGAGGTGAGTACAGGCTTGGAATCCCCAATAAAAAGCCTCCGTGATGGTGACCCCTGGGATCAGCACAATCAAGGAAACTAGAGCCACATCCCAGTGAGATACTGGAACAAGCTCCATATTTTTTCCAGAAAAGGGAAAATTTCATTTATCTGAATATCGTCTTCTCCAAGACCTAGCTTTCATACACTGCTGACGTGATATCCTATTTTTTTCAAAATCAACATTTTGGTAAATGCTTGGTAAAGACCTCTATCAGAATAAGCCGTCACTATGAGGTTTCTGACAGAGCAGAGCAGGAAACGCCGAGCGGACCGGCTGGCGGTCAGGACTGCACTCCCGCGGGGTCATCCTGTGCACAGCCTCCCCGGGACACAGCGGGAAGCCCGCAGCTCCCTGCTTACTGGTCAACCAGAGACCAGAGCCCCTGGACTGACCGCTAAACGCCGAGTCTCACAACTCACACGGCTGCTATCTTGTTGCTTCTCTGATCAAAGGGGACAAAAGCAGATCTTCAGGTGTTATTATGGAGGTTTCCCTAGTTTTTCTCACCAAGAGAGAATCTGAGGTTCTCCAGGACCATCAGTAAGAATTCCTTTACAGTAGAGGTCAGTGGTCACACGGTAGGTTCGAATCTTCAAAAGCGCTAAGAATATTCTCCAAGGTAATATGAAAGCTCAGTCTTCATGGATTGCTTTTCTTGATATACTGGGAAGATCACCCCTGTAAAGTTGTCTGTGGGACACCTAAGTCAAAGGTCCAAACTGTGCAGTTTTCCAGCACTCACCGCTAACCAGCCCTGTGCCCCCATGCCAAGAACACTGGTCCACTGGGGCAGAACTGTGGGCTGCGTGAGTGCAAATGCTCAGGCGTCCTTCGGCAGATGTGTGGCTCGGGAGCGACGGGCCGGGGGGCGCGGGCAGGGACTGGGAGCACGCGGGGACACGCTCACGGAACACCTCTAAGCAGCAGCCATGGCAGAGAAATGGGGTTCTACTTTCAGTGGGTTTTAACGTGAACACACGGCAACAGTTATTAAACCTGAGTGCCATGACCGCAGGAGCCTTTCCCTGGAAAGCCCATCCTCAGCCCTTCCTCTGACAGGGAGTCTCAAAGCATCCCCCACGCCCCCCACGGGAGAGCTGCACCCCACTCATGGAGCAGGCATGATTATGTGTTGCAAGAGGCAGGCAGAGCAGAACCTGTAAGATGGGTTATTCATACCGAGAACCTTTAGCAAGTACAAATAATTTGCAGAAGGTCCACAGGAGGCCACCGAGATGGGCAGGGACGGCAGCACCACTGAACACGTGGGCAAGTATATGGGATGAGGTCCTGTTCTAGAAAACTGCCAACTATAAAGAATTTATGGTATGACAGAGTAATCAGTCACAACACAGCAGCTCTAAAGAGCCACTGAGCCCGTGTTTTGGAAAAAGAAACCCCAGTGTGAGCACTGAAGCACTGGCCTTCCTGGGCAGATGGCAGGGGGCACAGAGCACAGCGTGCCACTAGTCCCACAAACCACACAGCCCACCGAGGGGCACGTGTGTTCACACCTTCTGGCCCAGAAGTCCCACTACTCAGAAGTTATAAAAAAATTTGAATATTGAGTATTGATAGCTGTCAGCTATAGTTTTTTTTTTTTACAAGAGTGAAGAAACAGGAAACAATTTAAATTTCCAGCAAATGCAGAAGAATTAAGTAAATGATGACATGTCCACCAAATGAAATTTTACGCAGACATTACAAGTGACTGTGCCATGTCAATATAGGCAGGTCACGGGGATGGTAGCACAGCGCGGAGAATACAATTAATGACTCTATAGCATCTGTGTTAGCAGTGACCACACTGGAGGAGGTGAGGACTTGATACTATGGGTGAATGTTGAACCACTGTGTTGTGTATTTGAAACCATCATAAGATTGTATATCAATGATATTTTAATTAAAAAAAAGTGATTGTGCCATTTACGATTGTTCCCAGAATAATGAAATGCTCAGGTGGAAACAAAACGTGTGCAGTGCTATCTGGGTGACGAGAGTTACAGGGTGTCACTGAAAGAGATTGAACGGGAGTAAAATGGAGAGTCATGCCATGTTTATAGACTGGAAGATTCAAAAGAGTAAATTTTTAATTCTCTAAAAATTGATCTGCAGGAATAATGCAAATCCTACCAAAATGTGAGCAGGGCTTCGTATAAATACAGACAAGCTTATTCTAAAATTTATGTGGAAACGTAAAAGGCCTAGAAAAGCTAACAACAATTGGGAGAAGAACTACAAAGTGGGAGAAATCACTCTCTGGGTCACTATAGCTACAACAGCCCAGACATTGTGGCATTGGCAGAAGGACAGACACACAGACCAATGAACAGAACAGAGGACCCTAGAATCAACCCATTCTAATGCAGCCAACTGATTGCTGACAGGGGTGACAAAGTAATTCAGTGGAGGAAGAGCAGTCTTTCCAACAAATGACACTGGAGCACTGGACTCTCAAAAGCAGAAAATAAAAAAAAGACATTAGACCCGAAACCCAGGCTTTGTAGAAAAATGGGCTGAAAATGGATCCCAGACTTCAATGCAAAACTATAAAAGTTTTAGGAGGAAAGCTTCTGGACCTAGGGATAGGAGAAAAAATCTTAGGGATAGGAGAAAAAATCTTAGATGTGGCACCAAAAGTATGATTCATAGAAAGCAAGTTTTGATATGTTGAACTTAATCAAAATTTTAAATGTTTGCTCTGCAAAGATGGCTAAGAAGGTGAAAAGAGAAGCCCCAGACTGGGAGAAAATGTTTGCAAACCGCTTATCAGGCAAAGGTCTTGTATCTATAACAAAGAATTATCAAAACTCAACAGCATAATAAATTATCCAATTTAAATAGTAGGCAAAAGAGAGTCATTTCACAAAAGAAGAAATACTGATGGGAAATAAACACATGAAAGTATATTCAACATCATGGGCCATTAGAGATATGTGAACCCACAATAAGTAATCACTACACCTGCCAAGGACGAAAATAAAAAAAAACAGTAACATCAAATGCTGGCAAGGATGCACAGAAACTGGATCTCTCAGGCTTGCTGGTGGGAATGTAAAACAGCACAGCCAATAGGTCAGTTTCTTATAAAATGAAATGTTCAATTACGATACAATCTGGCATTGCATATTCGGCTTTTTATCTCAGATGAAGACTATGTTCACACAAAGACCTGTACACAGTAGTTCACAGGAGCTTTGCTTGTAATACCCAAACTGGAAATAACCCAGATGTCCTCCCAACTGGTAAATGTCAAGCAAACGGAGACAGATCACCCTGCAGGATTAAAGAACAAACCACCGATATATACAACTTCAGTGAATCTCCGGAGAATTATGCCAAGTAAACAAAGCCAATCTCAAAAGGTTATATAAATATGATTCCATTTGTATAACATTCTTGAAATGACAAAATTATAGAGAAAAAGAAAATATTAGTGGTTGCCAGAGGTAAGAGGATGGTGTGTGTGTGTGTGTGTGTGTGTGTTCATTAAAAGTAGTAGGAGGCATCTTTAGAGATGGAAAAATTCTGTATCTTGATTGTGGTGATGGTTCCATGAATTGACAGGTGTGATGAAATTACATAGAACTACACACATACCTTCACAAATGAGTCATGTAAAACCAGTGAAACCTGTAGTATGTTGATTGCATCACATGTCAAATTCCTAGTTTTAATATTGTACAATAGTTAATACAAGACATGACCAGTGGGGGAAACTGAGTGAAGAGCAGACAGGAGCTCTGTTTAGCTTTTGTAATTTTCTATATGCTATAATTATTTCAGAATAAAAAAAAAACTGAAGTGATTTTGGTCTATTCAGCAATGCTGAAAGATCCTTGTTATATGACTTTGAAGAATGAAGTAAATAAAGTTTATGTACATGATAATTTGTAGGAAAAATTTTGGGAAATAATTGAGATACTAATGGTTGATGATATTAGAAGAATATAAGTAATTTCTTTGTTTTCTAAATTTATTTAGAAATACAAAAATGATCAAGAAAATCCAGGCTCCTATATAAGGAAATTTAAAACAATCAAGTCACCTCCCTAACCATTTACATGAGATTCCTATGATCACCCACTGCTATCACACTGAGCTACAACAAAAATACTCACGATGCAAAGTTTAGGCAAAATTAACTGGGAGCTAATTACCCAAGTAAGATCATATGCTGCAAAAAACCCCAAAAGATGGAAGCCAATATTCAGTAATTTGGACACCATTTCTGGATAAGAAGAATAAACCTGCCATTTGGTGAAAAAGAAAGGCTCAATATTTTTAAAGCTATTAAAAATTTCATACTTAACGTGCAAGATTCCTCTTGTGGATTGACACAGAATTTCCAATCCGGGTACAGATGGTAAACATAAATACAAGCAATATGGAGGATAACACAAACTTTCCAGCCTGGCAGGTGGCCAGGGAATTAACAGATTTTTTTCCTGGAAGACAGCGTGTTTGGGAGTAGGTAGTATGAATTTACTGGAAACTATTTAAAAATGAACTTAGAGATGTCTGCTAAGCATGACCTAAGTATGATCAATTTATTTCTCTTAAATGGTTTTATAGATAAAATGTGAAAGGTCTTTTTTTTCTTGAATAGCAATGAATTGTAATCAAAATCAACTGTGGTTTTGCAACGTGTGTGTGTCACATCAACAACCCCTTAATCTTAGAGAGAAGGTCCCTGTGGGTGGTGCTCCCCTACACACGGCCGAGGCATCCATGCAATACTTGGGGCAACAGAAAGGAACTACTTCTGTCCATACTCTTGTTCCAACTATTTCTCCAGTTTCCTGCTAAAAGTAGATCCCAAATAACCTCAGAGAAGATTGCCAATCTTAGAGAAACTGCCAGTCAGCTTCAGAACACACACAGCATGTAGCTGGCCCTGGTGTATACAGTATTTATCCTATCCCAATGACTCTTACAAACAGAATCCAGACCAAATGCAATCATGAATTCAGAATGAAGCTTAAATAGCTTCAGTGGTAATATGCAGATAATCTTTTGCCAGTTTCCAAAACTGTTGAAAAGCCAAAACTTTTAGACAAAAACTTCATTCAAGGAAGTTCGCTGAATAACTATCCCTCTTTTTTTAAACTTAGTTGACATTTTAAAAGAGTATGAAACATTCTGCTTAAAAAAAAAATCAGACATGGCTTAAAGCCTCTAAATGCCCCCACCAGCCCACCCACACCCCACTACCCTCCACCCAGAGCCTGCAGAGCTGTCAGCAGGGAGAAAGCAGCCCAAATGATCAACTCCATGGAACCAAGCTACCTGTTGAAATCCACACATCAGTTTTTATCAATACGAACTACACATTACAGATTTCCTAACAGGAGCACACATGAGGTCTTCCCGGCAAGGTGACTGCATTGGCTTACACAGTACGGTGTCCTCTCCGGCTCTCTTATGATGCAGAGCACGGTCACCAGCAGTACCACTGTCGTTCCCAAACACCAAAGATTAAGAATCTAAAGAGCCACCACCGGTCCCCACAGGCATCTGGACAAGGAACATCTTACTCCACCTGTCTCAAGGTCCCGGTCACCCAGTCGCCATGACGCCGTCTGAACACAGCTCGCTGACTTGGCAGATGCTTCTCAGCCCAGGCGGAGGTTATGTGCGGGGCCAATACAGAATCAGTTTTGTTATCAGTTGAGTCCTTCATTATCAGCTGGCCCCATTCTGTTCTCGGTGGTAGCCTGCTGCCTAGCAACGTGCCTGGCTCACAGTATTTACTTGGCAAGGGTTTGTGCAGGAATAAACAAATACCTTGGTGGGGGCATTAGAAAGTGTATCAAATGGCCTCGTGTTTGGCGTTCCCCAGGAAGCTCACAGCATTACTCTGGGGAGCCCCCCACACCAGCCTGTTGAGCACCACTCTTATTTATGGCATAAGACATGGGCTTGGGAATTTCCCACGCTCCTGGGGTCAATATTTGTATTACACGTAATTTCTAGATTCAAATCAATCATACAAAGATGTTTTCAAAAGCCTATCCCAGCTTGGGGTTTTGCCAAAACACCTCGGCCACGTTCAACAGCTCCAGGCATAATATCTACCTTGTTGCCCGTCAAGATCACACACTTTGTCTATAAAAGACTTAAGTGATGGTAGAGAAAATCCTAAAACTTCTCTGAAGCTCTGGCAGTGATTTGCCAAAAAGTTAACTATTTGTCCCCCCACCCCCCCAAAAAAAGATTTGAAAAGTTGTTTAGAAAACCCTGTCAGTTGAGGATGTTATTCTGAATCGCTGAGCAAAAGTTCTATCATTTCCTACGTATGAAGACGACTGGGGCTTTATTCTGTGGCAGTGGTGGACCATTCTCCGCCCATAAGCCCTGAACCTGGGATGCTGGCTGGGGTCCCTGCACCATGTGTCAATTCTGCAGTCAAACTAGGACATGTACCCTCTAGGCCATGCTGACAGCTTAGAATCCGAATGGTCCCATAACATTAGAATATGAGCACATGAATAAAATATTGAACTTAAAATTCCTACAGTAGGCTGAACTCCTACATTGCAGGTAACAAGTTCCTTGGCCACTTACATTTATTCACACTTTTGGTTAGACTCCTTGATACAAGACAAGGTTAGAAGGAATGGGATTCATTCAGACAGAATGAGGCTGGCGTCTGAGCAGCAGGCATCCTGGCAAAGCAGGAAGGCTCCCTGGGGACAGCCCGGCTGGCCCAGCCCTTGCCCGACGCACGGTCCCCTCTGCTGAGCCCCTCCCGACTCATGCTGCACTATCACGTGCCTGGCCCGTCCCACTGTCGACGACACTGTTACTGAGCCAAACACAGGACTGCTTCAAACAGACTTGACTACTTTCTGTGGCAGTTATATACTCGTATAGTTTAAAAAGAAAACCAGCCTACTGTCACCTGTTCCTGGATGCTTCCGAATTGTGCTTCTTCCCCAGAATGACGGCCTTGGAATATCAGTGCAAATCCTGCTGAGATGTGTACGGTACTCTTGGATCTTACCCAGAACTGAGTGAGCCCCACTGAAAACACACAGGGCTAGTGTATTTTTTCACAGGAAACAAGCATGGTGTCTCAGAACGGGCTCTCGCCAGCAGAGCCCCAGAGCAGCGGCCCCGGCTGCCCAGGCCTGTGTGCACATAGAGTGGACGGCACGTGTGGTTGGCTGTGGCTCTCAGAGCTGCCCTCGGAAGCAGCGACGGGCTCACCAGCTCAGCTTTCAG
The DNA here is from genome assembly GCA_029783875.1 of Phataginus tricuspis. NCBI lineage: Eukaryota > Metazoa > Chordata > Mammalia > Pholidota > Manidae > Phataginus > Phataginus tricuspis. The sequence continues at coordinate 2,218,006 of JAQQAC010025709.1, read as the reverse complement.
CTACTTTTCTCACAGATTGACGTATTTCTATTATTATCCTTCAAACGTTTCAGAAAGTGGTTACCTGGGAAATCAGTACTGCCCTTCTCCGTAAGGAAGAGCTTGCACATTGTCACGAGTGTGTGAACACTCTAGCCTCTGTGTCAAGCCTCGTGGCTGCCATATTCGCAGACGGCCAGGCCAACCAGCCAGCGGGACGCGAGGCCGAGCTTCGCCTGCCTCCTCTGGTTGCGAGAACTGCGTGCAGAGTTCGCGAGGACCAGAAGCTGCCGACGGAGCACGGTCCCACGAGGATTTCTGCCCCCGGCCATCCTCTCCACCTCCACGCGCCCAGTCTGGGGAGGCAGAGATGCAGGAGGCCTCACCTGAACGATGGCAGAGGCCAGCAGCATCTCCCTTCTCTGAGGTCCTGAAGGACTCACACGGCATAAAGCATGAGATCAAACATGGAAACCAACCGCTGATTTCTTTTTAAACAAAACAAACATGACCTTCCACAGGAGGGGGAGCGGGGGAGCCGACCTGTGATGAATCCCGACGTGCACCCGAGGAGCTGCTCCGCCCCAGGGCTCCACCAGCAACCTCAGCGCAAGGCTTACAAACACACAACTTATACACAGGCTCAGGACTCACTGAAGGAGAGGCAGTCACAGGTTTCACAAAAAGGAACTGGTAATTTATGGAACCTGATCTTGAATGAGTTTAGGGATTTTTTTGCTCCTAGAATTTTTCCCTGGCAGCTAGAATACTGGTCAAAGGATGGCAGAAACATCCAGTCAATAAATGCCATGCAAAAATTATGAGTTTCTCCAGCAGTCTGGGCTCAATATACTAAAGGAGCTTGAACCAGGAACATCCAGCCTAAGCAAATTTGCTTTTCTCAAAGCACACAGCAGGTCCTTCACGCATCTCTTTATGGCATTTCTCTGTCACTGAGATTTCTTTATCCTGGTAGTGGACAGACTCATGATGGAGACAACGCATTGTTTTTGAAGAAAAGAGAAAGACCCAGGACCACTGGCCTCTCCACAGGGACCTAAGTCCTGGGCCCTTGCCGGGGGCCAAATGTGGTGCCCCAAGTCCCTACGCTGAGGCCCTGCCCGTGTGCCAGTGTTGGGTGGCCTCTGGGAAGCAATGAGGCTGAGCCCTCACGAGGGGGGTTAGTGTCCCGGTGAGCGGCCCTGGAGAGCTCCCTGCTCCTTCCCTCGCATGAGGGCACAGGGAGAGGCCTCACCAGACCCCGGCTTCCAGCCCCAGAACGGTGAGGAGCAAATGCCTGTTGTCGGGAAGCCCCCTAGCACGGGGCATCTTTGTTATAACACTAATGGGCTAAAACAGACAGGATCGCTGGAAAGTGGGGCTGCAGAGTGGCCGTCTCTGGCGATGTTGAAGGAAAGATGGTTTGTGATGGTCCTCCTCCTGCAGTCCAGGAGTGGTCCATGCATTTTTCGCCCTGGGGTGCACACGCAGTGGGAGAGCTGGCACCCAAACGAACAGACACACGACGCACACCGTCCTTTATGACCAGAACGATGGAACCTGGGAGGAGCCTGCAGGCTGTGTCCCTGGGGCATATGACACACCTCAGCACGGACTGTCGGAACGGAGCCCCTGTTCTCCACGCAGGGCCTCTGCAGTGCCTCTGCAGTGCCTGGGAAGGTCCAGCAGGCACCAAACCAGATGCCCTAAGGGGCACTGCTCCCAGACACTGCCACTCCTTCCCCAAGGCCTGCTGCGAGGCGGGCGCACGGTGACAGGTCCGCGCCTTGGCTGCCCCACCTGTTCCCAGGCAGGCAGGTGCCAAGAAGCCCATCTGCTGACACCTGCCTCTCGGGACTCTAACCGGCGCCTGCATGTTACATCTGTCTCACCACACGCACTCCTGTCCAGGCCACGACATCCATGCTCAGGCAGTAAACCGCGTGGTTCCTTCCCCCGACGGCAGGCACAAGGAGACTGGGCGTGCAGGGCGAGTGGTCTCTGTGCACAGCGCTCCTCCAGCACGGCCTGCACAGGCCAATCCCCGGGCAGTCCTGGGAGCCATGTCCCCGTGGCCTTGGACGGCTGGGAGGCGCGGGTAGAGCTGGGCGGTCCCACACTGAGCCGGCCTCACAGCACCTGGCATGACTCAGGTCAAATTAACTTGGTTTGTTTATGGAGATTGGTGGAAAAAGGAATGGCTGGAATGGTGCCAATACAGTGAGTGATACAGAGGCGCTCAGAGTTTTATGTCACCCAAGTTGAAAAGGAGCAACTCAGCCTTACTCAGGGTTTGCATGTCTGTCTGCATGTTAGGGGGAAAGAAAAGTATTGTTAATGATGATTTAATACCATGTAGTACAAGTAGGGTTTTCCATGTGTAAGGAAATAATAAATTACCAAAAGTCAAGTCACTCCTAGGCCAACATCAAGAGATCGAAATAAAACTTGACATGATCCCAATCTCCAGTTTATACACAGATTCCTCCTGTCTGAACATTCACTTGCCTACTGTTTCTCCAAATAACCAGAATGTTCTACCCCAATTTGGTATCCAAATAGAAAGGCTGGTACAAGCCTTGGTGAGCGAGCGTGCACGGGTGAGAACGCACGGACGGTGGCCGTCGGGTGCCTGCCCGAGCTGGGGCATCAAGGTCCCTTGCCACACTGTTCAAGGAAAATGTCCTCTAAGAAAATGCAAAACCTGATGAAGAAGTGGGTGTGCCTAAGGTTTAGAAAACCCCGCCCCAAAATAGGAGAAAGTGTAGTGATGACGTGTCTCTGAGAGGCAAGCTTGTGAAAGGCAGAAGGCCGGCGATCCTGATATCAAAACCTTATTACCTCCTCTCCTCCTGAGGGGTTGATTTGGGGGAAGATGAAGGCTTTTGGGACTGTACTACAGGGCAGACCTCAGAGATGCTGCGGGCTTCGTTCTAGACCACTGCAATAAAGCGAGTCAAACGAACTTTTCAGTTTCCCAGTACACAGAAGTTACATTTACACTACACTGTAGTCTAGTAAGTGTTCAACAGCACTACATTTAAACAATGTACATACCTTAATTAAGAAATATTGCTAAAGAACATTGACCATCCTCTGACTTTTCAGACAGTCACATCTTTTTGCTGGGGGAGGGTCTTGCCTTCACGCCGAGGGCTGCCCACTTACGAGGGCGGTGGCTGCCAATGGCCAGGGCGGCTTGGCAGCCGCAATAAGACAATCAGGTCTGTGGCACCCGTTGACTCTTCCTTTCATGAACGGTTTCTCCGTAGAATATGATGCTGTTTGATAGCATTTTACTCACGGTACAATTTCTTTCAAAATTGGAGTCAATCCTCTCAAACCCACTTAGAAGATCCTACTGCTTCACTAAGTTGAAGATATTCTAGATCCTTTGTTGTCATTTCAACAATCTTCACTAGCAACAGATTCCATCTCAAGAAGCCACTTTCTTTGCTTACCCATAGGAACAAGTTCCTCATCCGTTCAAGTTTTGTCATGAGATGCAGCAGTTCAGTGACGTCTTCAGGCTCCACTTGTAACTCTAGTTCTCTTGCTGTTCCCCCACGCCTGCAGTGACTTCCTCCACTGAAACCATAAACCCTGCAGGGTCCTCCATGAGGGCTGGAATCAACTTCTTCCCAACTCCTGTCAATGTTGATATTTTGACCTCTTCCCATGAACCATGAATACTCTGAATGGCACCTACAATGGTGAATCCCTTCCAGAAGTTTTTCCAATCGACTCTGCCCAGATCCATCACAAGAATCACTCTTTACGGCAGCGATGGCCTTGTGAAATGTGTTTCTTAAATATTAAGCCTTGATAGTCTACATTGCTCCTCGGTCCATGGGCTGCAGAATGGACGCTGTGTGAGTGGGCAGGAAAATAGCATGAGTCTCGTCCGTCTCCATCAGGGCCCTTGGGTGACCAGGTGCACCGTCAGCGAGCAGTCATATTCTGAGAGGAATCTTTGTTTCCTGAGCAGGAGGTCTCAACACTGGGCCTAAAATATCCAGTAAACCATGTTGTAACGGATGGGCTGTCACCCAGGCTTTGTTGTCCCATTTACAGAGCACAGGCAGAGTACATTTAGCATAGTTCTTATGGCCCCAGGATTTTCGGAATGCCCGGGGAGCGCCGGCTTCAGCTTGAAGTCTCCGCTGCATTCGCCCCTAACAAGCCAGCCAGCCTGTCCCTGGAGGCTGCGGGGCAGGGCACTGGCTTCCCTCCCCGGCTGTGGACGTCCTGGAGGGCGTCTTCTTCCCCAGAAGGCTGTCCCGTCTGCCGCGGAGACCTGCCGGGGGGCGCAGCCGCCTTCTCGAGGCGCCTCGGCCGGGCCTCTGGACAACCTGCTGCGGCGCCCCCGCCGGCTCCTGCCGCCTCACCCGCACCTGGAGGCCGTGCAGACGCTGCTTTCCGTGCACCGCAGAGCCGGCCTCTGCTGGCTTCGGGCTTTTCTCCTGCAGCTTCCTCCCCTCTCGCAGCCTTCGCCGCCTTGCAGAGTCGGGGCCTTGCTCCGGACGAGGCTTTGGCTTCGGGGAGTGCCGCGGCTGCTTTGATCTTCCATCCACACCACCAAATCCTTCTTCATGTGAGCAGTATGGCTGTTTTGCTTTCCACTCACTCACTGGAGAAGCATTTTTAATTTCCTTCAAGAACTTTTCCTTTGCATTCACTTGGAAACTTGACTGGTGCAAGAGGCCCAGCTTTTATCCTATCTCAGGTTCTGACCTGTCTTCCTGAGCTTAATCATGTCTAGCTTTTGAGTTAAAGTGAGAGACATGACTCTTCCTATCACTTGACCACTAGAGGACATTGCAGGGTTATTAACTGGCCTAATCTCAAGACTGCTGTGTCTCAGGGCATAGGGAGGTCCCAGCAGAGTGACAGACAGGGAACCACTGGTCAGGGGACCAGTCAGAACACACACAGCATTTACGGGTTAGGTCTACTGCCTTAGATGGGCACGGCTCGTGGCGCCCCAAAACAATAATAGTAACATCAGAGATCACTGCTCATGGACACCATAACAAATATAATCGTGAGAAAGTCTGAAATACGGCAAGAACTACTAAATGTGACACAGAGGCATGAAGTGAGTAAACGCTTTTGGGAACATGGTGCCAGTGGACTTAGACACAGGGATGCCCCCAACCTTCAATCGTTAAAACAGTGTCTGCAAAGCTCAATAAAACGACGTCTCCTGCGACTCACCATGACCCACTCTGCCCTAACGCTTTGTTTCCTAAGGAAACTGCTCTTAGAGAAGCAGCTTTACTAACATTTCCCAGGAAAAAATGCAAAATTCACTTTAGGAAGCAAGGAGGCACACGTTTTTGCCCCATCAGCCTCCAGGTCTCTTCACCGCGAGGTCTGGGACCTCAGCACCGTGACCAGAGGTGGCCGTGACGTCGCACACCAGGGGTCACCACGCGTTTGCCTGATCGGCTCGCAGCGCCTCTGGCCCCGGGTGTTTCTGGGTGTGTTGTGTCTGGGGCTGCCTCTGGGGGCACAGGGGCGGCAGGAGGCTTGCCATCCCCCTCGCTCGGCTCTTGGGGGGGGGGGAGCTCCCGGCCGACATGCGCGGGGCGCTCGGAAGGCGACCAGCAGCCATTGTTCACTTGATTCATTCACCGCTGAAGACAGTCGCTGCCTGCCCCACATATTTCGTTTTTCTGTCTCATCTCCAATATTAAAGAGTTTCTAAAGAAAATGAAAATGACAACTGACAGATTTCTAGGTCAAGTCTTCTTTTTTAGGGCCACATTTTAAGTGTCCTCTTGAACCTGTTCTTTAAGATAAAGTGTTTCGAGTATGTCCTTTCTGTAATAGGAGTCCTCATTCTGACACTATAAAAATGGGCATTTTTCTGATACACAAATGGCACAGTGTAGACAGATGGAAACAAAGCTTGGGAACTTTCCACAGAAGAAAGTTTTCCACGTTCTTGAGGTCACTTGATCAAAGTCCCCACCGGAGCGGCTGCTCACTGTGGCTGAATATCAGTTTCTTTCCTATTCACATGCCACCTTCTAAGTGGCCCCAAGTGGCTGGCTTTCCTTACAGCAAACCCACGTGTGCAGGCGAGGACGGAGCCTTTAGGCTATATGATCCCTTCTCTGTGTCTGAGCCATCCACGTGTGGACCATGAAAATGTTTTCAAAGATGATCATTTTAATGACTTACCGAGAGACTTTTACTGAGTTACCCATTAAGACGCTAAGTAGGGAACAAGGAGACGACCCCTGGCTACAGGATGAAGTGGGAGGAGCTGTTTCTAGAATAATTCACCCTTTTGTAGTTGCCGGTTGAATCCTGTTTGAAGTTCATGTGAGGTAACCGGAGTCTCCTTATCCACCAGGACTTTAATATTATGGGGTTTTAAGAAACAGAATCTGCCTCTTGTGTAACAATGAAACTGGTTTTATCGCTCTCAAAGGCTCCTGAAGTGAATTCCTAACACTGAAAAGGGAAATGAATGCTCTACAAAAAATCTAAGTGACTCGTTTTTTCTACAGTATAAAACTGTCTTAAACAATGGTGTGCTTAAGAGAAGTCAAATTTATTCTAATGCTAAAATGAATCTAAGCAATGACTCTAGGTGAACAGTTACTTTTATTGAAAAGGATTTTATATGGGGCTCGTATAAAAAAGCTTAGAAGCCCTAAGGCGATCCTGGCATGCCCGGGCCTGTGACAGGAGCAGATTCAGAATACTGTGTCACTGAGCCACCTGCTGAGGGATTACTGGCTTCCCCCAAACCATCCCTCTCCAAATAACTTACAACCAATTCCAAATCAGTGAACTCAGACTGAAAGACAGTGATGGCAATAAGAAGCAACTGGTTTTAAAAGTTAAAGTCCTGCACTCTTCCTGCATCATACTTGTCTTGTTTCCAGCTTCCCTCAGGAGGCATGACACGCGCATCTTATTCTGGTTTGTCAGCCCCAGGATCCCAGTGCCCGTGCCAGCAGTCGCTCTTGGTGACGTCACTGAGGGTCCAGTGTCGGGGTGGTCCTGCCCCACTGCCCATCCAGGGGCTTCCCTGAGTGCATTAGGCCCCCAGGCACGGTGCTGCTCGGCACCCACACTCCACCAGACTGCTCTGGCTCGCCCCGAGTGCTGACCGCCACGCCTGAGGCTGACGCTCCACTTCTCGGCTGTGCTGTGATCTTGCAGGAGAGAAGAGCCAGTTCCAGACGGTTTAGACTTGTATCAGCAGTTGATGTCAAGAGCCAGTAAACTATTAGACCTGGGAGTCTAGCACCAGACTGGACGGCGGGTGTGACAGCCTGGAGAGCCAGCCTGGGCAGAGTGACATTGAGCCCCCAGACAGTATCCTTGACGATGACATACTTAAGCTATATGAGCGGACTCAGGATCCCAAATGGTCTAGGGTCACCTGGGACAACTGCAGGAGACACACCAGTGAGCGCACGTCCTGCAGCCGGGATGCCAGGCAGGGACACCACCGGGAGTGCCATTTTCCTGTCTTGGTGTAAAGCTGCCATGCAGAGACACACAGGGAACTTGGGAAGGGATAAAGTAGGGAAGGTTTTCACATAAATCCAGCTTAGAATTTAGGAATTAACCCACAAGTTACACCTGAGATATCTGACAACTTATCAGGTGTGCAAGAGAGGACCAGACTTCCTTCCCGACCCCTGGAGCCCCATGCCCTAGGCCTTACACCACCCATTACTGTAGGATAAGGCCACCTTCCCTTTTATAATTGTACCACACTGGCACATCAGCATCATTTCTGGAACATTCTGAAAGCCTTCAGGGGCTGTTTCGTGGCATCCCCAGTGGGACCCTGGCACACACGTCCCAGGGTACCAGCCTGACAAGGACGAGCATCTGGCTCAGCCCTGCCCTCCCCCTGCCCACCCACACCTGCTGACGGAGGGGCTGACGGCGGCCACCCTTTCCCTGCCTCCAGGTCCCATCAGACTCCCACCTCTGGAAGACCCGGACGGGCGGCCCTCGGGGACGCTGGGGAAGCCAAGCACCAGCTGGTGGGATGATGGTGCTCTCCTTGCCTCCGTGCCAGACTTCCTCGCCTGCACCAGGCCCTCGTCCCCGTCCTGTCTCACATCTCTAAGCATCACGCTGCCCAGGCGGCAGGTCCCACCCGGCCTCTCAACAAAATGAGCTCCGAGCACTCATGGCTCTCAGGCCGGTGGGCAGCCTTCCATCCTCACGCTGCCTGCTCGCTCACCTTGCCACACCTGGAGCGGCTCCCACGGCCGCTGGGCGAGAGGCCATGCAGGGTAGCAGAACACTGGCCGTCTCATCTGAGAGCAGGCGGCGTGAGAGACATTTCCCTCAGGGCTCAGTGACGTCTACACAGAAGACAGCAAGTGCACACTGAAGAAGCCCAGAGTCGGGAGTTCACTGAAAACAGCTTTCAGAATGGGTCAGAAGGAGGGATGGCTAAGAAAGTCCATGATGAGCTATTCAGGTAAATTAGAAAGACATTAACGATCAGGGGTCCTCTTACTATGCTTCTACAGAACCCCTTTCTTGCTACTTGTAAAAACACTCTTAAATGGGGTTGACTGCGGGTCACATCTGTGGTGGCACATGTGATGCTCTCTCTGAAGCGGGACCCGGGAGTCCTGCTGCCCAGAAAGGCCTGCCCAGACCCCGCCGTCGGCTCCCCACTCACACAGCCTCCGGTCGTCATGCACACATGGCCTTGGACACGAATGATTAATCTAAGGTGACTAGCGACACCAAAACCAGCAGGAAAAATGGGTGGCCAAGTTAGACAGCCAGAGATGAGCAAACACCCAAAGGGAAAATAAGAAAAAGATGACTAATTTTGGTCCATTTCCCAGGGTTCCAACTTAATGTAAAAATATAGACCTCAACAGACGAGCTGGGAAGAAATGCTGATAGGGTAACTATCCTCAGCTTTCAAGAAAATAATTTTTGATCAGGAAACTAGCTTAAAACAGAGATGTTTTAATGTTGCCAATGAAAATAGTTGAATTTTTGTTTCTTCTATTTCATCTTCAAAAACACTCCCTACCACCACTACAGTACTTACAAAGATCTACGTGATTACCACCCTCACTCAACCCTCCCCTGGAAATTCTAGAAATGCAACAGCAAAGAAATAGAAAGAACTACTGGTGTGGCTCAGGCCAGATGCACATATATTTAGTATACAAGACCACAAACTAAATAAACACATTTGATCTAATAATTGAGGGTTTGGATGCAAAACAAAATACCCAATTAATTTCGTTCTTAGAAATCAAAATCAGTGAGACAGCAAAAGCAATGGCGAAACCAGGTAACATTCAAAGAGTAACAAAATATTAAAAGTAACGACCCAGGGGGTACGCAGAACAGGACCCAAAACATTGCAGAGACAGAAAGTAACCTGAATAAGCAGGAAGACATGCTGGGGACCCTGACTGTTGTCATTTTTTCCAACGTAATGGATGCTTGACCTAGTTTAAATCCAAATTGTAAGGGATAAAAATGACAAAAGTTCTCTAAACTTTACATGAAATAACAAAATGGCAGCACAGAAATTTGGGGAAAAGAAAAGCGTTCTGGAGAAATCTGCCCTTGTAGGTACTAAGCTGTAAGTCCACCCGTCCAGCAGCGTGGCGCAGACTCAGGAGCCGCTCGTCCGTGGAAGGAGGTGGGCTCTGGGTAGACCCGCGTGGGCAGGAGACCCTGCGCACTATGAAGGGGTCGGCGGCCGCGACCAGGAGGCCCCGCCCACCAGCAGGCGGGGCTGGAACAAGACCTTGAGAGTCCGGGAAACCCCCAGTTGGCATGAGAGGCCAAAACACGTGCCAGCTGCTTCAGTGTGAAACGCACACTCAACACGGAAAACAAGGAGACGTGAGCAAAGAGGTCGCTGCTTTCAAGAGTAGGGGAGGTGGAAGCCTAAATGCTCGGGCAAAGCAGAAAGACAAATATTTAACTATGTAAGAAGTTCTAGACATTAAAAGCTTGTAACAACACTACAAGGCCAGCGACAAACGGGGACTGTTTGGAACCCAAACCATAGCTCCTGCGTGTGTGTTCCTGCACTGCACAAGGAAAGGCGGTCAGTGGAACGAGTCGATGGTTTGCATGTAAGGAAAGTAAATATCCAAGAAATGCACTTGTTCAAGTAGCCTCACCAGCTGTCACAGAGATAAAATTAAGTAAGTGGGACACTTTTCTTTTTTCTCTCTCGTTAGCCAAGATACCGAAAATACAACTATGCAGTGTTTCTCAGGCTGGAGTGTAGTGATTAACTGCTGGCGATGGCTGGAGCCCACACTGATGAAGCATTCCATCTGGAAAGCAATTTGGCACCTTGGCACCAAACCTTCACCTTGAAACAAATGACTTTACGTTCAGGGCTTTTGGACAGGTAGAGACAAACATTTATAAGGATGACATCCTAGCATTATTCATAGTGAACAGCATTAGGTAAAGATCCTAAACATTCTGTAATGTTTAAAGTCATACAATATGCTTACATATAAGATTCGCTTACAATAACATCTAATGATGTGGGAACACACTTGGACTGTAATTTTCAGTTTATTGTTCAGATATGAAATTCTATGTCCACAACTGTCACAAAAACAAGTGACGGGGACACACTGAGCCCTCTCTCTCTCCAGGGCAGAGCCCAAGGGGGTCTGAGTTTCACGGATCACGTGGGAAACCCTTCCAGCTGACGCCTCCCCAAATGGCTGTCCTGCAGCTGGTCCCTTTATTGAAGGCCCCACCCTTGTGCCTCGCACCACAGACCAGTGTTTTGTGCTGGGGAGCAGGTGTGGGCCCGGCCCTGCCTGCACTCTGTCCCTCCTGCCTGGTTCCCCAAGCCAGCCGCTTACGTGGCTGGGGCGCCCTCCTCCCACATCCCCTGTGCCCTCAGAGTCCCGTCTCTGGGCAACACCACTGCTCACCTGGAGGCAGGAGCGGGGGGATCCACCACCTCCCTGGGGTACAGCAGTGTCCAGGAACCACAGAGCAAGTGTCCCTCCCTCTGGGTGGGGGCTGCCTGCCGGGTGTGAAGCGGCACCAGCTGCAAAAAGTTATCTCAGAGACAATGCCAGCCCTGCTCTTATTCATCCATGTGGGCACCACAGTCCCGGGCACAGCAGCACCTCACCTCTGGCTGGGCTGCTATGAGCTGCACGTCCTATGAGCACTCTGCACCCAACAGGACGACTGCGCCTGAGCAGCCACCGGCGGACAGGGAGCAGCATCTGCCTCCGTGTCCAAGACGGTGGGCCACGTGCACTAAACGGCCAGGGGCAGACTGCTCCTCATTCACAGTATGGAACAGAAAACCCTGGAAAGAGATCCCGCTGGGGATGGGGTCAGGTGCCTGTGCAGGGTGAGCCTCTGGAGCGCCTACAGTCGGCCGCCCAGCAGGTGAGCTCGTCTCTAAAAGCCCCGCGGATCTCCTGGCTTCGCCATTCTGGGGCTGCTGGCTGTCCTGGGCAATTACTTCCTAAGATACCATGGCCATTGTCATAATACTTTCCCGGAGCCTGAGAGTCACAGATCAGATGCTCCGGGTAGTGAAGTAGTCTGGGATTTTGCCAATTTTGAAATAGAGAAAAAAAAAAAGAGTTCAAAGACAAAATATTTTCAGTTCTAATAAACTCAAAACAATTTCTATTCAGTCCAATGAAGATCTGCTGTTGCGGTTAATATGTACCTCGGCCACGTGACCAGGCAAAACATGACACCTCCCTCTCCCCCAGCTCATCAGCTCACAAGAGTATTTTAAATATAACCTTAGATAAACATAAGGTCAATGGAAATAGGAACCATACAAATAATTACAGGAAAACCACACTAACTTATCAGGTGGCTTGAAAAGCAGGACTTTCTGAAGTGGTAAAATATCTGAATAATAGACTTTTAAAAATAAAACTTTTATTACCTTAAAATACAATGGTCTTGTTAAGGAAGAGCTCTGCAGAGTCCTATTTTTTCCAAAAGCTAAGAATGATTTTAAACGAAGTCAAGAAGGGCAACTACTCTAAAAGCAGCCCATGGTTTCCACGCTCGCCATCACTGGCCGGGTGGCACCGACCCTCCCATTCAGGTGCTGTACAGTCCGTGCCCCTAAGGCAGAGCCAGACTCTCCGCCCCGCCTCCATATCCATAAAGTGAGCGCGGATAAAAGCTACACAACTTCCCACAGCACACTGGAGATTTAAAAAATATTAAACGATGAAGCTAAACTTTGAAGAACTGTAAGGGTTTATGAGATTCTTTTCATCTTTGCATAAAAATTCAGAACCATGCACCAGGTTGTGTGTTCAGTCGGGACCTGGGCGAGCTCACCAGAACGGACCGAGAACTGTTTCCAGCACTGGCATCTGCCTGGAGTCCAGATGTGCCACATGCAGCCAGGAGAGGCACCGCGTTGCTGAGCCGGAAAGAGCTTTGCGACGGCCAGGTTGCTCATTCCCGCTTATTTGGTCTACGGTGATTAGGGGCTTTTCTGCTTATGACAACAATGCACTGATTAGCCGATGAGTGGTGCTGCTTTTGTTTATTCGCTCTACATCTGGAAATACTTCACCACTTGACCTCCATGGAAGCAGAGTGACTTCCTTTCTCCCCCTCTGGGCTTTCCTTTACTAAACAGTTTACCTGAGGAGAGTTCAGAGCTCAGACTGACATCCCCCGCCGTGTTCCACACCAACTCCTTTTGGCTTCCAGACCTGGGTCCAGCCTGCGTGTGCGCGGGGGTGGGGGTCTCTTCAAGCCCCAAGCGATCGCCAAACGCCAGCACGACGACCAAGAACTCCACTCAGTTCTAATGCCCTCTGCCCGGGGACAGCCCCCGATTCCCCAGGCGAAGGGCTCCGTCACGCGGCACTGCCCTCCGCCCCCAGCTCCGGGTGCCAGGCGCAAGCCCCAGGCTGCTCCCTGTGCTTCTGACCACCAGCTACAGCCTGGAGGTTCCCATGATGCCCCCCTTGGGTTCCATTAATCTGTTAGCGCGGCTCACAGAACTCAGGAGAACACCTAAGGTTTGTGAGTACAATAAAGGATACAAGTTAACATCCAGATGAAGAGACCCAGAGGGTAAACTCCCAAATCTATTGTGGAGCTTGGGGCCTGGGCCAGGGGCAGGTGGAATGTCTCTCCAACAGAGAAGATGCAAATGGAGGAGACCGGCCGTTTTGGGAGGCTTCACGGCACAGCCATTATTGACTAAATCATTGACCATTGGCTGATTCGACCTCCAGCCCCAGCCCTTGGCTGGGGTCCAAAAGTCCCTCATTAACATGACAAAACACTTATTTTATCTTTAAGGCTCTGAAGTGTTCCCAGGAACTGTGGATAAACACTAAATATACCTGAGAAATATATTTCTGGTCATCTGAATGACCAAAAGTATATTTCTTGTAACTCATTACATTGCACCCCCAGATGAACCAAAACCAAACTGCTGCGTCTGTTGCCTCTTTATCAATAAGCACTGCCTTCTCTTTACCGCCAATAGAAATCCCATCAATTACCTTGGGAAAATAAAATTGTTAGGTGGAAGGGAGCTGGTGAGGACCACATTCACTTCTGATGAAGAGGTGGATTCAGTGAACGGCTTGAAGTCACAACAGGACCAGCTGAGGTCAGAAGCCAGGACCCTGACCCCTGGTGCTCAGCCTCGCGCTCTGTCGGAAAGCGTGTGCCCTGGACCCTTCATCCCTGACTGACATGCAGCTACCACGCATGTGCAGAATGAGCCAACATTGATAAAAGGTGCTAACAATTGAGCATTCTTAGGAAATAAGTGGCTCCCAGAATAGCAAACAGTACACCTTATGAGAGCAATGCAGGCCAACAGCATTTAGAGCGTGGACGCCAGGGGTGAGCCACCTGGATCCAGCTCCTGGGGCAGTGCTATGAGTGTGTGACTCCGGCAAGTCCCTTAGCCACTGTGTGCCTTACTTGGCTCTTCTGTGAAGGAGAGAGGAGCCCTCTAACAGTGAGGTTGAAGTGTTAGATTACGTTGAAGAAAGCATTAGAAGCATCTTGGCTATTACTCTAATATAGTCCTTCTTTCTTAAAAAATTACGGCTTAAAACTCTCCCTTGACCCAGGGGCTCTAATGCAGAGGTTTTGCACAGCTGGTTCTCAGGGAACAGCCTGCATCCGAACCAGCCAGGGTGCTTCCTGAAGTGTGGTGCCCGGTCCTGCAAAGTGAACTTGCACCAGGTGTCACGTTTGGATTTTTTTTTTTTTTTTTTTTTAGAGAAAAGCTCAAGACCGCTGGTCTGGGTGTCACAAGGTTTGTGCAGAGATAAGTCAGGTACCAGGTGCAACAGCTTAGAAATGCAGTTTGAGCTTACGAGCCTCCAAGCTCCACTCGAGGGCGTCCATGACGATGAAGAGCCCCCTCTGTATTCTGCATTCAGTGTGTGGTGAGAAAGCCCGAGGAGCAGGCAGCAGAATGGAACCGGGAACCGCATCCAACAAGATGCGAGAAGCCGGGTGGTGGGGCCAGTCCCGAGCAGGGACCTTGGGCGGGCCTGCAGAAGGACTTTGTGAACATATGTATTTGTTTATGCTCTTTAGGAAACTGTTTACTGTTCTGTCCTGTCTCCTGGGGTCACCCTTTTCCAAGTAACGTTTGTCATTTTAAAGTTACTATATGACCAGGCCTGCATGGACTCAAGAGGCAGTGGTGCTTTCGTAAAGAAAGGGCAGAGAGCGCCTCCCAGGACACTGCCCCAAGGCCAGCCTCTATTGGTTATTTGACAGTTTGCAGACTTCTGGGGGAAGGAAGAAATGGGAGAGAATTATGCCTCTGGGGGCTTTGGTGACAGTACTTCTACTGCGGCTATCACACATCACTGCGCTGGCTAGTGACACGGGGCTGCAGTAAAGAGACGTCAGAGAGAAACCGAAATAGAAATGTTGCTAAATGCAAAATCATTTTTGGAGAAGATGGGCAACCGTGTGTCACTGTGAAATTGCAACATTTAAGATCATCAGGTCCTCAGGAAATGGGCTGCATCATGGGAAAGAAGCCGGCCTGTAAAATGCAGGCACAGCTCGCTCGGCACAGAAGCACCAGCGCTGTGCTCTGACGCGGACTGAACGTCGCCATTTAGCGTTCTCTGAGGTTTCTGTTTCCTGTGGTCTAAAGGTCATCATAATCTTATTTCTACATTAAGAATGGGACTTCTAAAAAGTCTTTTATGATTATGCAAATAAATACTATTTGAGAAGAAAAAAACAGACAAATAATTGGGCGGTTTCTCGGATCTCCCGGCCAGAGAGAAGGCGGGATCCACAATCACAATGTGCCCCTAGCTCCGACCTGCACCGTCACGGAGCTTCATCAGTTTGGAGCATGTAAGGTGTTTAGGAGAGTCACAGTGTCCCCATCGCCACACGGCCTGCCGCTGTTCTCATGACCAAGAGCCCCTGGGCCAGGCCAGCCCACCAGGAATGGAGCACCGGGAGAGGCGGTGACAGCCACAGCAGGGCAGGGCCCGGCCCGCAGTTAGCCTGAAGACCGAGGGTTCCCCAGGGCGCACATGCCATGGTGCGGAACTAAGCAGAAAGGCATGGCGTGACCACCGCATGTGGCTGGGGTTTGCGGTGTGCTCCCCGCCCCCATGTTCCCTCCCCACCTCCTGAAGTGGGGGGTGATGGCATCACCACAGCCTAGGCCTCCCTAGACTCGGGGTGGCTGTGGGGCATGGGGTGCGACTGGGGTGCAGGGAAAGGGGAGGGGAGTCTTCCCCGTGACAGACAGGAGCTCCCGGAGTGGGGGTTCCTCAGGCCAGGGTGTGATGGGGGGATGTGGGGCATTGGGAACCGTGAGGTGTTATAAATCAGAGAGAACTGCCAGCAACCCACCGCTCCCCATGTCCACCCTTGTTCCCTAGTAATGTTTCCACCGAGAGCGCCACACACGTCGGTGGCACAGAATACCTAAGCTCCCTTTCCACCTGGTTGCCCTGAGCAGTCACCCCACCCTGGGACCAGCGCAGACTGGACATCATACCTGCTGGGGGAGACAGAATGGGAACATTAAACCTTTAAGTGGTTAAAGCCACAAAACTCATCACCGTTATAACACCCCCACCCCTGCATATACACACTGCCCAACCTCTCTGCTGAGCTGTCCCCGTGGGCCCAGCCCCCCGACCCCCAGGCTCCCCCCCGCAGACTCCGCCCCAGCCCATGCAGGCAGGGGGCACCTCAGCCCCAGGAGGGAGCCAGGGCCCCTCTCAGAATTTCTACCCCTACGGGGACTTCAGCATGTCCCACACACCCAGGAAGAGACACATGAGGAGTGGCAGGCTGGCTTCTGCGTGGCGGGGCTTGCGTGCTACCTGAAGAGCGAAGCTTAGCTGCACGCTAGCCTGGATCTGGAAGCCCTAGAAATGGTCACAACCTAGCTGGGCCGGCGCAGCCCGGAGAGGACAGCACAGCCAAGGGGACACCGGAGAACGAGGCTCACGGCCCCCTTGACTACTGTGCCATCAAGGTCATTTAGGTGCTGGTTGGCTTCTGGGACACCAGCTTTTTGAAATAAAGGCCCATGTCCAATAAAATCAAACTTCCCAGAAGAAAGATTTTGAAATCACCATCTATTAACCCCACGCTCGGACCATTCACAGCAGCTTGGCGCCAGTGACCTCATTAATGGGGTGTTGATGAGTACGCATAAAATGATATCTGACAACTTAAATGTGTCATGGACCTATGAGAGTCATTTTTTAAAGTAAGTTTTATAGTACGCAATTCTTACCCAATTCATGACATAAACATACAAAATTCGGGAGGCATTTGTTTTCCCAATGGAAGAGTGCCAAAAAAACAGATAGTGATAAAATTTGTATTAACCATGTTAGATGTGATTTCCATCTTAACTGAAAAAGCCAGTATACTTTGAAATAACTTTTTACAGGCTTTTATGTAAAAAAAAAAAAATGCCATTATGCATCCAATTTACCAAGTAGGAAATCTCTTGAATGGTAAAGGCTATAAAATACAGCAGTGTGACGATATGGTTTTAAAACGAATTTTTTTTCATAATTTGATGCAGATAATAAGATAAAGGTTTAGGAAAAATACCTCCCTATATTTTTATCCTCTGTGCTTTCTCCTACTTTGAAATTCATTCAACTTAGCTTGATTGTTGACTTCTTTTATTCATAAAAAAAAATCACGGGGAAAACAGAATTAAAGCACACTGAACTTGGAAAAACAATTATTTCAACATCAATTCTAATTAAGATAAAGCAACTCGATAAGTTATTCTAAATTTGCATGTTTTTCAAAGATTCATGTTATAGTATACATAATTAATTCCTGGAAACCACCAGATTGCTATTGGTGAGCTAAAAGCACTGACTTTCAGCTATGCTTGTTTAGAACACAGGCGGCTCCCATCTGTGGGTGTATCCAGTGCTAGTCACAGGATCTGCACACCCACATGGTTGCAAGACCACCACGGGGTCAACTTTGGCCTATCAAAGTGACACCCACCATCTTGCCTCCCAAAAAGCTTAGTGACTAAACATCTCACGATATTCTTACACAACTTCAAGTGCAGAGGGGAAACCAGTGGTTGGAAGAAAGAGGTGATGAAGAGCTTGGGGGTCCTGCACACTCTTCTTAGTAGCTGGGCAGCAGGGGACACGCAGGCAGGCGCCAGACTCTGTCTCATCTGCAGCCCAGACATGGCAAAAACTGATGCCTCTGAGAAATGTTTTCACAGGACTGTATGTCAGAAAAAACTAAAGCCAAGTCCACCGAATGCCTTTTGGATCCTTTTAATAAGCTCAGGCAGCCAACAGAGATGCAAATGTCACAAGATTCTGGGCTTCCTTCTGAGTGGCCAGGGATGTTTCTGCCCAGGAAGAACCATGCAAAATGAAGAATGAATCTGTTCAAGCAAAAATGTACAAATTTGCTGGTTCTTGCATTTTTCTCCAGCATTTCACTCCCACAAATGTTCCACAGGAATGGTGACATGGCTTTCAGGGAAACACAGTCACTACATTAGTTTTATTTTTAGTAATTTCATAACCTCACCCAGTGGTGACAGAGACACTCCAATTAAGGGCAAATAAAATTAACATCGGAAAATCCATTTTATAGCCAGGATATACCATAGTTATGTCACCATTAATAAATGAGAAATACCCAGGAATTCTATGGAAACTATAGCCTCCAGTATGTAAATGACATACTGTGTCATAGCGTACCCCAATTTGCTCTTTTTTATGTGAGTGTGATTGTATTTGTCATCTTTTCCACCTTAAAGTAATTCCAACTGAAAGTTTAAATAAGACAAAACAGTTACACTGCCATGGCAAGTTTTCAGTAAATAAATTCTTTGAAGGGCTGTAACACAAAAACCATTCCAACAGGATCTATCTCTGAGATCATGAATGATCTATTTGAAATGTGGTATTGGTCCAGAAACTCAAACATTTGGCAGAACTTGTGGTTTACGTATCAGTGACTAAAGATTCAATGTAGGGATATTTTAAGATCATCAGAGGGGGTGGCACACCAGTGTGTCTTAGAAACACAGATTTCTAGTATGGCAACTGATGAGAGAAAACCCACAGGCTTCTGGGCTTCTCTGCCCCTCTGGAAGCCGGGGGCACACATGCAGATTACCTGCAAAGGTGTGGGTTCTGGGCTTGGCTTCCAAAACCAGCTTGCAATGAGCCCATTTTCCACCCCCCGCCCAGAATATCCTGGGCTACAGGCAGGCGGATACAGCCCGGCTGCATGCGAGGTAGTGAGTTCCCAGGGGCGGGAGATCAGGGCATCCCACTGGGCACACTCCGTCCCATGCGCTCTGGTTTAGCGTCTCAATTAGGACTCCTTTCCTCTGGAGGAGGAGGAACTGAGGACGCTCGCACGCCTGTGTTGACGAGGTACAGCTCTCCATTATGTCCAGCTGCCAATCAAGTGCAGAACCTAATTTTAAAATTTGTTAACATGAAAAACTCAAACACAGTATCAAAAGATTTTTTCACAAGACCCAAGAATATTCCATAGAATTACCAGAATTTTTCCTAAGGTAATGACAGATTTAATGTGAATCAGTTACACACCAAGTCAAATTCCCTCGAGCACGGTGAACAGAAATCCATCTTCTCTGCCACGGGTGGGCAGCCAGGACAGCCCAGAGGGCGGGGGAACCGGCAGGTGCGGTCACGTGACCGGGCCGGCCAACGGAGGGAGAGCACCTCCCGCAGCCTCCGCCCCCTCCCCCGGGGGAGGCAGGAGC
The DNA here is from genome assembly GCA_029783875.1 of Phataginus tricuspis. NCBI lineage: Eukaryota > Metazoa > Chordata > Mammalia > Pholidota > Manidae > Phataginus > Phataginus tricuspis. The sequence continues at coordinate 2,198,760 of JAQQAC010025709.1, read as the reverse complement.
TCCGGGCCGGGGAGGACGAAGGAGCCTGGAACCCGACTCATCAACAGGAGGAAAACTGGCCTCTGACAGGAGCCCTGACAGAGCTAATACTTGAGCAACAGGTGAATTTTTCTCGTATCAGCTCATGGCTCTGTCACACACAACCCTGCACCGAAACACCACCGACAAGGCCCGGGCCCCTGTAACTGCGGGTCCGAGAAACGCCGGGTCAGCCCGGCTTCTAAGCTCACACCTGGCACAGCACGGGGCGAAGCTCCTGAAGAGCAAACGAGCACAGCCAGACATTCACTGCTGCTTCTGCAAGGGCGGCACACCACCCAAACCGAGTCTCCTCGCCACCCGGGCTTCCGAGCGTGTGACACGAGGACGGCGCCTCACTCGAGCCCTGTCCCCGCCTGCATAGGAGGAGCCGAGCCCACCGTGACTGGCTTCCGTGGGCGGCCCACGCGCTCTGCCTGGCACACGGCAGGCAGGCCCCCAAGTGTCACTTGTGATGAGCATGACCACTCCTCCTGAATATCTGATGCAATATGGACATTTCCCTCGAAACAGACTAGGCTTCTGTAGCAAACAATTAAGAAAGCAAATAATAAAGTAAGCATAATATATGAACAAATTCAGAATTATAAATGGAGAGCCTGCATCGCTGAAAAAACCAACCCGGAGATGATAAAACTAGAGGTTTGGTCTTACGGAACTTTCCAGGAGTCTTTCTCGCAGCCCTTGTGGTGGTGAGAAATGTCACATACGGCACAATTGCACAAATTCTCATTTCCCTGCATGTTGGGACCCTGCCCTGTGTGGTGTCCTGAGGGGTGAGAGGGGAAACTGCCGAGTTCACCACACTTGTCCTTAGAGCATGTCAGTAAGTGTGTGCTTATCCTAAAGAAACAGGAGGTACCTTCATTTTTCATTTGCTCCCCAATCTGAAACCCTAGCGGAGACCTGAAGCAACCCAGGTGCTCTGGGGAGATGGCAGGAACTCAGCCCCATCCCATCCACCTTCCACCCTGGGCTGCTTTGGGGTGAGGTTTGGAAAGAGGGGCAGAACCCTCCAGAAGGCTTGCTCCACGGTCAGAGGGAAGCAACGGAACCAAGCCTTTCTGTGGAAACAGTGTATGCAAGCATCCGTGCATCCGTGCATGTGCAGCACCTTCCCTAACAGCACTCGGCCCAGAGGCATGTCACTCTGTGGAGAAAACGAGTCTTTGAATCAAACATGCCTGAGCTGAATTCCATCACCTCCACCACCTACCAGCCATGGAAACTTAAGTAAACGGTGAACCTCTCTCAGCTTACTTTCTTCCTTATTAGGGCAACGTGGACGATGATACAGTGAAATAGTTTTGACGATTAAAAATTAAGGCTTTAAAGAGATATTCAAAGCCCCACTTATAAGGCTTGCCACAGGGTAGCTGCTCAAGGAGATTTTCCAGTGAGGAAACAGCAAGTCCCTGAGGTTCCGGGTGGGTGACTGGATCACTTTGGGTCTCAGAAGATCCCTCTGTCCCTGCCAGCACAGACACCCCTTGCTGCCCCCTCTCCGCAGAGAGCCCCAAGCCGTGGCGCTCCATCAGGTGGCCAAGATGCTCCACCCTCCCACGCAGCCAGGGTGGTGGCTCGGCACACGAGCAGCTTTCCCTCTGTGGCCTGTAGCTGTGTGTGCATGGTTCATAGCCCTGCAGAAAACACCGGAAGGCAGCTTGGATCCTGAGACCTCACTTCCCGCAGCTGGAAGGTAAGGTGGAGAGATTGAGGGGATACCCTGCAGCCTGGGGTCTCCACTGTGGCCCTGATAATGGACTTGGGGTTCCTGGATGCCCAGGGCCCCAAGCCTGGTGAACACGGGCTGTGTACTCAGCCAAGAGCTGGCAGAGCCCTGCTCACCGTGAGCTCAGCTGCGCAGACACCTAAAGCTACACGCCGGCCACGTCCTAGGTCTCATGGGCAGGTAGGAGGAGGACGGGGTGGCTGAGGGAGCCTAGGAGGGCGCCCTGTGCAGGCCAGGAGGAACACAGCCCGAAGCCTTTGATGAATCATGGTGGGACTAGTAACGTGCCTCTCAAGGATGCTGGTTGTCATACCTGCTCAAAAGTTAAGGCTTTAAAAAAGTGCCCAGGCTGTCTGGAAACAGGTGGTCAGATTGAAATGAAAATACTGGGAATAGGGCCGATCGCCTTCTACCACCTGAACCCGTTATGTCTCACAGGTAGTGCAGGAGACAACTCAACAGGAGCTGGGGGGCTGGGTGCCCCCCCACCCTACGTACCTCTGCTCATTTTCACAGGAAGAAAGAGAATAGGCAGGATGAGTCTGCCTAGCTGCTCAACTAAGCGGGTGGCTTTGTGACCAGTGCTCTAAATTACTTCCATTACACAATACCCTGGACCTGAGCCAGCCACCAGCCTATCTCCCTGGCCCAAGGAGCCAGCCTCCACCACCTGAATCTACTCTAGTCCCAACAGGGGCTATGCCTGTACACTAGACATCAGTGAAACTAGTCATGTTTCATAGGAAAGCTGCAAACAATGCTGAGCTATCCTTGGGTCTTTCATTTCACCTTCACTGTTTTTAAAGTCACGGGTAATAAGCGCCAAAAGTACATTAGACATGAAACTCTGGACCTGCAGCTCTCAATACTGGCTCCCATGCCGACTTTCAGAAGGATGGAGTGGAGAGCAGGCTGTGCTGACAGGCACATCAGAGTGTCACCAAGTCTCCCCACTGAGAGCAGGGCATGTTCTATCAGCCTCCTACAGATGCAAGGGATGCTAGGCCCATGCACACTGTATTTATTAGAAACGTTTTCAAAATGGTAACTGGTATGTATTATGGGTTGAACTGTGTCCCCTCAAAAATTATATGTTGAAGTCCTACCCCCCAGTCCCTGAGAATGTGACCTTATTTGGCAATAGGGTCACTGCAAATGTAATTAGTTAAGATGAGGCTGAACCAGTTAGGTGGGCCCTGATCCCATACGACTGGTGGACTCATAAACAGGCATGTGAAGGCAGACACGTGGAGAAAGAGCAGAGGTGAGGCCAATACTTCACAAGCCAAGGTGTACCCAGAGCCCCCGGAAGCTGGAGGAGCAGGAAGGACCCTCCCTGAGAGGGTCTGGAGAGAGCACAGCCCTGCTGACACCTGGACTTCAGGCTTCTGGCCCCAGAGCCATGAGGACAGGTGTCTGTTTAAGCTGCCCGTCTGGGGCGGTCTGCTATGACAGCCACTGGACACCATGCCAGCACGTAGCAAACACTGTGACTTTCAGTGACACATCGCCAGTCAACCAACACCCCCCAGTGACCCATCATGACTGCTTCTGAGTTTGTCTATGTGGTAAAGGAGCCCCACAGAATAGAACCACGACCAAACCCAAACCGAAGGGACTGATGATCTCCTGCTACAAGGCACAGAGCGTCGTGCGCAGAACAGTTCAGAGTTCTGAAAACGGGAAAATGATGGAAGGCGTACTTAAGAGAAAAATTAATGACCCACCCCACACCCTTGCAGGACAAGCAGTCAGGATGGTGCAGGGGGTCAGAAAGTCAGAGATCCTGGGAAGTAGGAAACACAGTGCCAGCTGGTCAGGGAAACGGATGCTACACATCTGCAGAAAAAGAATTATTTCCCCAAGCACCAAAGGGTCAAAGATTATAATCAGCAGGCTGGGTCACGGGAAATCAACAGGATAAGTGATGAGCCACACACAGCATCAGGAAGGGCCGCCTCCAGCTGAAACCAGAGCCTGCTCACCAGGGAAAGGAGGGCCAGGTGTGGGTGCCACGGCATACCGCGGAACAGCAACCATCCCGGGCCGCTACACGTTTCCCACACCCTGGCATGACCTCTGAGTGAGCCTGTTTGCTCCTCTTGCTTTGCACCAGGGAACAGAAGCGTGCCAGCTCCTCACCTCACTAGTACACAGGCAGCTGAATCTGAGCCCAGGCCCTAGAGCCCCCACCGCAGCGCCCGATATTCCAGGAGGAAGCAAGTCGAAACGGTAATGCGTCCCTGTATCTGGTAAGACAGGCAAGAGAGGGAGGAGAGGGGGTGGGGGAGGCAGGCAGCGGCCATGGGTACAGATCTGCGCCCAAGCGTTTACCTTCAGGTGAAGAGTTCTTTCCCGCGACCTGGGGAGCCCCCTATACCTGCTGCTGGCCTTGCATTCTACGAGAACAGCACCCTTCGACATGTCCTCCCTTATGGAAAGAAAAGCCTTGCTGGGAGAACAGACCATACCAGCAATCTCTCCTAATTATATTCATTTATTCATGAGTATGAACCAGTAACAAAGGACCATTAGACACCTGAAACAAACAACACAGCCACAAATCTCCAAGGTAAGTATTTTGAACCTAAGTCAATACCTCGCTGCAATAATAATCACATGAGAGGGCAAAACAAGTGGGTTGAGTCACTCAGGGCCTCAGAGCTGACCACCAGCAGAGGCTCTGTGAGAAAGCACCCAGGTGGAAGGGAAGCAGGGTGGGTGCCCTGGGTGAGTGGAGGGAACCTGCAGGTGCAACGTCAGGGCTCTGGAGAAGCCAGAGGGCCTTCACTGCTCATTCTCCTGAAAAACTAATGGACTTATTTTAACTCAAATCCAACCCAGGTGTGTTTCTGGATCCTGAAAGAGAATTCTAAGTGTTCAGAAGAAAACTACTTTAAAGGTTAGACCAGTGCTAAAAGAGAAAGAGGACTATAACAGAAGAGAGTAGAAAGTGAAGTAAAATCGAGACTCTATGAAAAAAAGCATGTGACAAAGCCACTTAAAATTGTGGGTACATGTAAACGTAGTTCCAAAAAAAGATGCAGTCTCACATTACCCTACATGACCACCTGGAATCATAGTGATAAAGGGTTAAAAGAACAAAATTATAACTAATGTAAATGTAAGGGACATCTCCCTAAATCTCAAGAGTAATGTAGATCTTTCTCATTTAAGTATAAAAGCAAAGAAATAATAAAGGAAATGATTAATAGATTTGGTAACGTTAAATTTGAAACTCACCTATATCAAAACATTCCACAAAAGGAGGCAAAAGGTAATCTGGTCTTTAAAAAAATAGTTGCAAAAGGCAAACTGCTAGCATTCTTAATATGTAAAGAGTTCTTACAAATTAATAAGAAAATAGCTCAACTAAAAAATGGCAAAGGCTAAACAATAGAGGAACAAATTTCAAGTTCACTGATGATTAAAGAATGTATCATTTTTAATGTATCAAACTGTCACAAGTAATAAAATGAGGATATTAAATGTTCTGAGAGTACAGAAAGGTAAAAATTTCAGAAAACACTATTGCAAATGTAACTAATTCTGTACAATTGAGCATTCTACTTCTGAGAACTAATCCTATGAAAATACAAGATGTATGGACAATTCATGTTCAAGACTGTTTACCATGGTGTCTTTAATAATAAAACAGGTGAATTCCATGCTAAAAGTGGAAAATTAAATAAAGCCTACTTTATTGATATGTAATCATTATTTTTGACTGTAGGGGATATTTATTGAGAGATAAAATGCTGAAAACGTACTGGTAAGGAGCAAAAGCAGATTCTAAAGCAGTGTCTAGAATGTGTGATACATTTTTTGACAACTGCACAAATATGTATAAAGACCAGTGGAGCTTCACCAAAAATTAAACAGTGGTTATTTTGAAGCAAGAGATTTCAGATTTAGTTTTTCTTTTATTCTATATATTTTTTTACTATCAACATGTTATTTTAGAAACCAGAAAAAAAATCTTACAAAAAATTGTCAAATGAAAAAAATCTTCCATTACAGACACACGGATTTTTCAAAAATCTGTCCTTAAATACTGCTTCTTTATGGCTTTCTGTTAAGACCAGCACATGGCTCTCAGAATCCCAACGTTATTCCTAGTCAATATTTAGTGAGCTACATAAACAAAAGGAATGCAGAACTAAAAGAGGCAAAGCCTGGAAACTGGGTCCAGGAATTTAGTACTAGTTTTAAAATTAAGTAGTTCTGTGACCTCAGCCGAAGTTCCTGGTCTTGATTTCTCACCTCGGACACAAAGAGGTTGCACTCTGGACGCTAAAATTCTGTGATGCTGGGTCCTAATTCCAAAAGCATTGGTTTAAGGACAGGTTGTGTCCAGGGTGCTCAAGGCTGAGGCCTCTCCTTGGAACTTCACGCCCCAGATAAATGTTCAATTATAAGGCCCTCTTCTCTGAAACACAGAAAAGTGGGCCCATCACAGCAGGGTTTGTTTTGCTGTTGATATGTAGGCACATATTTTTGCACATTAGTAACCTCTAGGAATCTTAGTAAGCTCTCAAAAGCCTATCTGTTTGACTAACTACATTGAGACCCACACTTCTCCGAAGTTGTCTCCTTAGGGAAACCTATCCCACGTGTCTCAGAGAACCACCTAACATGATCTTGAGAGAAATGTTTTGCACTCGTGCAATCTGTACTTTGATGAAGACATAGCATTTATTGGAACAGTATTCAATCAATTTTAAAAAGCTTTAAAAAAAAAGTCTGGATGTGTGAGCCAGGGTCTAGATGAAGAAATCCTACAACAGTCAGTGGTCTCGGACCTTCCAAGGAAGGGAAGGGATTTGATGAGTTTAAAATACGTGAACAGGGAGCAGGGCGCAGGGGCAAAGAGAAATCAACTGGCAGCCTTAGGACTGTTTTGGGGTAACCCGGGCCATGAGCTCCTGCAGCAGGTGGGGATGGGGATGGAAGGCAACGCAAACCAGCAGGGACTTGGGGATGGAAAGGAGGGAGTCCTCCTCCTGGGATGAAGTGGGGAAGAGACTGGTGCACAGTGGCACCATGAACAGGGAAGTCCCATTAAAGTGAGTTCACAAAGTAAGTGTGGTGGTTCTGGGCAGGCAAGGTCGATGCCCTGTTAGATAATGCGGGAAAAACCAACATTCGCACTTCGGGTGGCATCAAAACGGCCCTTTCAAGCTACTAAAGAGGCAAGAAATAGTCTAGGGCACAAGCCCAGGAGAGGACAGAGGCCCAGGGCCAGTGGCTGGGGGACTGTCCAGGCTGTGCTTTGCCACACCCCCTGCTTGGCTCTCCCACCAGTCCCTCCTGCTTGATACTGGAGCACTCAGCCCCCAGCTGAACAGTGGCCATTGCACAGCTGGCAGAGCCTTTGTGCAAATGGTACTTTTCTCCCTCTTAAGGATTCCACTCAGCTCCCACCTCAATGGGCTTAGGAGGAGTCCCAGAGACCGCTGCTGTTGCAGTGGATGATGGTCCGCCTCTCCATCCATCATCACAGCCAAACACTTCTCAGGAGGGAGGGAGGGACGACAGGGGAAGGCAGGCTTCTGGGCCTCACGAGAGCTCTGATGGGGACTCTGGTTCCCTGAAGCCTGGCCCCTGCTGCTGGAGGCAATCCGTCCTCCCTGCAAGAGGCAGTAGGGTCAGGCCGAGCAGTTTTATTTTCTTGGAGGCACTGATGCTCTTACAGGAACAATTTTGAGATGCTTATGGAGAGCTTAAATGGTTTGCAAAATTACTGGATTCTCAACAATGAAGACCAGCCGGGGAAACCAAGGAAGGAAAAGTCAGGCTGCCCTCTGAGCTACTGCGTTCTCAAAGCCCGCTGTGAACCGAGAATTGGAATGAGATGGCACTCTGACCTTCAAGACTTATGGTTACACAACCTGGAATCTGCTCATCATGAACTAAATCACGGGTGGTTTGTGTGGGTAAAAACTCTAAACATTTGGTTCTCTGCGTCTCTGTTTATACAGCACTCTTTCCTCTTGCGTCAGGAAAAGGCAGCCTGTTTTCCCTGGGAGAGTGGAGGCAGGGATGAGAGATCACGGCCCAACCCTGCTAGACTCTGCAGCACCCAAAGGGGGCTTTCAGTGGGTAAGCGCCCAGTGTTTCTCAGGTCTTTCTCCTTCCATCCTGCACTCGCTCCCAGCTGCCCAGGCCCACTCCCAGGTGGGAGGGCCTGCGGGGAGGGATGGTTGCGAGGTGTACAGGCCTGGCCCTGGTCACCCACACAGCTAGGGTGCTGCACCCGCTCACCCAGGGGCTGTGGCTGCTCAGCGATTGGCACTTGAAGACTCCCTCCCCATGATCTCTGAAGCAGCTGAACGGATACCAAGGATTGAAAACAGGCCAAGGATTTAGAAAGGTGGATTCTGTAAACTGCAGGCCTGAAGCCTTAAGGGTAGTTGAGAACACCTTATATGGGAAGCTGATGTCAAAGGTGATGGGTGACGGGCTTTAGCCCAATATGAGCCCAACAGTGCGGTAACAATAGCGACTATTATATGAAACAGGCTGATAACAGCTTGAGTCTCTTCTGGGCAGGTCAGGTGACATCTAAGAAACTACACCTCTACTCTTCCTCTTGGGCACACTCCTTCCACTTCGGCTTCTGCTGGTCTCATGGTCTCTCCTCCCATACAGTGTCTGCCTGCTGCCTGTCACTCACCTGCCAAGCCTGGGAGCAACTGGCATCCCCTCCAGGCGGCCCTCCTGGCCACCCGTTACACAGATCCCTCAGTGCGTGCACCACGACACTGTCTACGCCGCCTCAGCTTCCCAGGATTCAGATCGCAAATTCAATGCCAGTCTTCCCTAGTAGACCATGTGCTCCCAGGCCAGAGATGGTTTCACACGGCAGAAGCTCCGCAGCGACTCGTGTGATGCAGGGATGAATGAGTCGCTCCAGGCAGGGGTGACTTTCCAGGCCCAATTCATCTGACACTTCCTCTCTGACATTCTGCCTTAGGAATCTGGGCGTCTCTCTTACTCTTGGAACTAAGATCCTGCAGTGTCTGGAACATGCCTAATTAATCTTTGAATAAGCACCTACAAGAATATCATGCCCAGAAGTGGGTTGAATAAATGAGAATAAAATTATAATTTTAGCATAAAAGCTGCTGTACTTACCCCATTTTCAGGAGCAAACAATGAAACTTCATGTAGACTTTTTAAAGTGAAGCAAAATTTCTAATGTGCAGAAATCAGTGCAAAAGCTACTTCACAAAGTCAATAGAAATGCATTCTGAAAAATGGTCTTATCAGTCAGTAGGAAATTAAATTTCAAAATTGAAGCCATTTATATCCTTCCTATTGAAATATGTCTGGCTTTCGCCTAGTAGACACTGGGAGCAATTTATTAAAATATGCTGTGAATCCAGTACTTCTTCAAAGAAAAAAAAAAAAAACAACCTTTTGTCCTCTCCTCAAAAAGATGGTGATAAAGGATTAGAAATAAGAAAACCAACAAACCAGCTAACTGGTCTACCTTGAGCTTGATTGATAATTCCATTTGGATAATATTTGTTGAGCACCCACAGGCTCTAGAACACTATAAAAAGAAGGTAACGAAAAATCAAGCCATATTTGTCCACTTGTAAGTTATATACTAGCAGATATGTGTAATACATAAGAATGTTCTTAACACAATGTAAATCCCAACATTTTATAATGCGAATATCTACAACTTAAACCTATATAACATTCCACTACTTATGAAACACTCCCAAATAAAACATCTTATTTAATTTTGAAGTTAATCCAATTAGGTTAAAAAATTGTGTCAATGACAAGCTGTCTCAAAGCACCAGGAATATCAAGCTGGTATCGAAGAGAAACAATGAGAAGGCAGTAAACACATGAATTTGATACAGGACTTATTTTAAATCAGTAGTAAGATAGCATGGTTTTGGCAAAGGTTAGACAAATGGAATAGAAATAGACTCGATCCTTCCAGGGAATCTTGCAATGTGCCAGGGGCCAGGCAGGCCAGTAGAGAAAGGCTGGACACATAAATAAGCGGGGTTGAGAAAATCAGTTATCTTATTTAAAAAGACACACGAAAAATGAGCTCCATATCTTAGATTATACAAAGAATTTACTTCAAGTAGTTAAAGGCCAAAATGTTAGAAATAAAACTTAAAATGTTTAGATGAAAACAGATTATCTTTCTGACCTCAGAGTAAGGACAGATTTCTTAACACAGAAAACCATGGAGAGAGAGACTGATAGATTCAGCTACATTTGGAAAACTTCTGCATAAAAAGGCTGATAGGTCACACACTTCATGCTATTTATAGTACATGTAACTGATGCAGAATTATTATCCAGAATTCATAATAAACTCCTGAATCAATTAAAGAGACAGAGTTAAGGTGACCAGGAAAGTTACACAAATGGGCAATAAACTAGAAGCACCAATGGCCAAGGACACGACAGCATGCCAGCCACACCAGTCACGGGGCAGCGTGAGTGAGAGTTGCAGGACAGACCAGCTCGCGTGCACCAGGTGGGCAGAAATCTAACTTCTGACACCCCACAGAAGGTAAGGATGAGAAGCCTGGGACCGTGAGTCTATTGCTAGTCAGGTGTATAGCACAACCAATCTGGAGGGAAATTTGGTAATATTTAGTAAAGTTGAAGATTGTTCGCTGTACAACCCAGTCATCTCACTCCCAGGTACACATGCAAGAAACCACCTCCACCACCCGCACGAGGAGGGACAAGCCAGATAGAGCGCCACTGCAGAGAAAAACAGAAGGAAACAGTGCCCACCCACAGGAGACCCGACAAACGAATATTCGTAGTTGAGTGCAAATACCACACAGAAGCAGACACATGAACTAAGCTGTACTGACGGCCATGGACGTATCCCATCAATGTAACAGACAGCAAGTTGCACTACAATGTGATTCCAAACACAAAAACATATATATGTAACACATAAGCCATGAAAGCAACATTACATAGTTTTTAGTATAGATATGAGAAAATATGAATACATAGGGACGATGACATCAAACCCAGGACAGTGGTACCCTCTGGGGAGAGGAACAGGAAAGAGGTCCTGGAACTGTATTCAGCTGACTAGATGTTCTATTTCCTAAGCTGAAACATGGGGACCTAGTGCTTGTTATAGTTATATTAATTTGTACATATGTCTGAAATAGTTCATAAAAAAAAATTTGAGGAGTCAAGCCGATTTTTCAATTTGTTGAATCGAGGGTTTTCTTTAGAGCAATGGGCTAGCCCGACTGTGGAAGTCTGGGGAGAAAGGTACTGCTCTGGGGTACCGAGGGCCTCCCTGGGAGAGTTCTCAGAGACTGAGAGATCTCAGCGCCTGGAGAGGCAAACATCCCCGCTCATCTATTTAGGCTGCTGATATTCAGCTCTTCTGACGTACGCCCCAAGCAGAGAAAGGCACCGGGATATTGTGAAGTGGACATTCTAGATCCAGGGAGAGCCCTCCCGTACCCAGCATCTCTCTGCGACCCACAGTGTGGTTTCTGAGGGACAAAGCAAGCCACGCTGAGGTCCTGCACCTCTGTCCCTGACTCACGTGGGCCATGGCACTTGAAAAGATTGCGTTCCTCAGGAAGTACTCGAGAACTGATGTGCACAGAGGTGGGTGGGATGCTCCTGCCAATTGCTCACCCACCAGGAACACCTGGGGTTGGTATCAATGAGGGCTCTCCAAAGCTTCATTTGGCCTCAAATGGGATCAGGATTGGTACAGCTACAGCCCCAATTCCCTTTGGAGTTGAGGACACCTGGTTAAAGGGCTTACATGAGACAGCTGGGTTCCTGGGATGCTGTGGGAGGGTTTATCAATGGGTCTTCCCATGGTCCTATGCCTGTAGTGGGAAGGGCACCTTGAAAGATGCAGGCAAGTTGAAGGGGACCCTCAGTGTGGTGGAGGCCGGGACAGGTGGGCCCAGATCACCCAACGAAATCCCTCACCCTGCTGCTTAGGACGTAATGTTGGGATGATGGAGGATGCACAGACCACCCCCACCACCCACCAAACCAGCAGCCAATGGTATTGGGGCAAAAATGGGGTGACCACCACGCACACCTGGTGGAAGGGGGTGCTGTAGCTGAGGACTTCTCCAACTGTCCCTACGCAGTCCCCTTCAAAAGACTGTGAAGGGGAAGGACCAGAGCGTGAGCAGAACGAGATGCCAAGACATTCAGTGGTGGAAGAAGTGATTATGAGAAAGAAAAGTTCCATTCTTCCTACCCCTCCATGAAAACATGGGAAACTTGGAGCTTTAACTGTGAGCAGCGCTATTCAGAACGCATGTGCACTAACATCCCTTCACTGACCGCTCTGGCTTTTAGATGTGGTTTGTAGAAATCGTCCAGGAAACAACTGCTTTAAAGTCACTGATGGTGTTTGGACGTTTCAGAGTTGACTTAAATGGGAACATCGCAATTCACGAATAATGAGTAAGAAAAATGTCTTCCTTTTACAATTTCTCCCAGCACAGTATTGCTTATGTGGCCTATCTGGGGGTTTAGAGTAAGTTTGCGAGGAGGGGGAAAGGGAGGGAAATAAAGAGCAAGGACTGAGCTCCGTGTGTGACCGTGTGTGGAGTGGTGCACAGCTCCCTGGTAGCACCGGCGGCGGGGGGCTTGAGTCCGGGGGACCTGCTGAAGCGGGGTGAGGCCGGCTTGGGTGGGGTACAGTGAGGCGGGCTGCTCTGCAAGCCAGGCCGCCCCCGGGAGGCCCCTTCGCCACCTGCGCCTCCCTCAGGGGTAAGGCCAGCTCCCGAGTCCTTACAGGGGTGGCGGTGAGGACACACAGGGTGCGGAGGGTGCGTGAGGTCTGGGGCAGCAGAGTAGCATCAGCACGGTCGTTACTGGGCACGCTGTTGCTCACACGCCTCGAGCCCGCAGGCGAGGCGGTTCTCCCCACCCGCCCAGTACTGGGCCACGCCCTCCCGCCAAGGGCTTCCCCAGCTCAGGACCCCTCACTCGGTGCCCCTCCGTTCCTGCGCTCACGGTGCCCGTCCCTCTGCCTCTCCTGGAACCACCTCCAAGCAGGCTTTCCCGAAAGATCCCAGCCAGGCAGACGCTGCACCTGGCTGCTGAGCCACCGCACCTGGGTCCTGCGCCCGAGGGGCACGGGCGTCCATCACACCAGGGGACAGTCCGGCCCTCAGAGGCTCCCCTTTCTTCAAAAGCCCTACGGGTTTACAGATTTACAGTAGGTTCCTACCATGATCCATGCCACACACGTAAATCTTACCACATTCACTATTATTTCAAAATATTATTCTTGTCTCCTTAGAGTATGTATTCCTTAAAAGGTAACCCTTAGGTCATCAATTAGCCTAAGAGGAGATTAAATAAGGGGTCCTAAAGTTCTGGCTTGGAATTTAGAATTGCTTGTTAAGGCTTAACCCAATTAGAGTATCAGAATTTTTTAAGTCTCTGGTAGATGTTGCTATTTAAGTTTTAAAATATCATGCTTTCTATCAAGGCATTTAAAATGTGATATGCCATTATAGCACAAATTAACACATAGACTCTGGCCCTAACTGGGCTGCATGGGGGGGCCCTTCAGACAGAAATACACACCAGAAACACTCACCACTCCTCTTTATGCATTCAACTGGGATGTTTCAAAGGTGACATAAAAAAATACCATATAAATTCCACTGAGAAGACCAAACCAAAAGATTGCTTTCTGTGGTAATAAGACCTGAAATGAAAATATATGATCAATGGTTGAGATAGAAAGGTATTTCCTGCCCAAGACAGGTCAGCCCCAATGGAAAGCTTTGTACTCTGCAGGCCGAGGTGAATTTAGCCCGAGGCTCGGTTCTGCTCCTGCTATCGGATCCCTGGCCTCCAGGCCCTGACTGGCTGCTGCCGGCTCAGATCCTGATGCCCATCTGCCAGGGGGCGGCCCGCCCTAGATTCTCCATTAGTCCTTTGTTAGAGCTGCAGCCCAGGGTTGTAGTTTCAACAATTCCTGCCCGTTTTTGAAAATAAAACGGTGGACACAGTACAAGACTATTTCAGTCGATCATACTTCAGCCATCTGTACCTTATTTCTTTTGAGACCCATAAACCTGAGGCTTCCAGAGAGTTAAAATTTACTCTGTTGAAATACACCTACCTGCTCATATGGGGGAACGAAGCTAAAGAGACCCCTCACCTTCCTTGCTTTATTAGACAAAAAAAGCAGACAAGAAAAGTGGCACTATGAACTCAGTTCTGCCCAACATCCTGAACACAGTGCCCTGCTGGAAATCCGGGCGCCTAAGCACGGCTGTGAAGAGCTTCACAGGTGACTGCAAACCCTGGTAGAACACTACGGTTGGCGCAAAAGTTATGGCACTTACACTGCAAACAATACAATCAAGAAAGCAAAAACACAACCCATAAAATGAGAAAAACACTTGCAGATAATGTATCTGATAAGGGACTATGTCCTGAATATAAAAATAATTCTTACAACTCAATAGAAACATAAATCACCTAATATCTAACAATGGTCAAATGACCTCACACCAGTTAGGATGGCCAACATCGAAAAGACTCGGAACAAATGCTGGTGAGGATGTGGAGAAAGGGGAACCCTCCTACACTGCTGGTGGGAACATAAATTAGTTCAACCATTGTGGAAAGCAGTATGGAGGTTCCTCAAAAAACTCAAAATAGAAATACCATTTGACCCAGGAATTCCACTCCTGGGAATTTACCCAAAGAAAACAAGATCGCAGATTCAAAAAGACATATGCACCCCTATGTTTATCGCAGCACTATTTACAATAGCCAAGACTTGGAAGCAACCTGTGTCCATCAGTAGATGAATGGATAAAGATGATATAGTACATATACACAATGGAATTCTATTCAGCCATAAGAAGAAAACAAATTCTACCATTTGTAACAACATGGATGAAGCTAGAGGGTATTATGCTCAGTGCAACATAACGAAGTAAAACTGAAGGAACAAAACAGCAGCAGACTCACAGAACCCAAGAATGGACTAACAGTTACCAAAGGGAAAGGGACTGGGGAGGATGGATGGGAAGGGAGGGAGAAAGGGCATTATGATTAGCACACATAATACTGGGGGCGGGGCATGGGGAAGGCAGTATAGCACAGAGAGGACAAGTAGTGACTCTATAGCATCTTACTACGCAGATGGACAGTGACTGCAATGGCGCGTGTGTGGGGGGACTTGATAATATGGGTGAATGTAGTAACCACAATGTTGCTTATGTGAAACCTTGTAAGATTGTATATCAATGATACCTTAATAATGTATATATATGAAGAAATGGGGCTCGCTACCTTCTTCTCACCCCTAATTGCAACTGAGTCAATTCTCGGGTAAAAAACTGGAATTTTCTACCACGTCCCCAGGAGGCCTTGGCAGAATGTGTGGTGGGGGATCCCGTGGGCTGGGCACAGTCACACAGCTGGAAAGTGTCCTAGTGGTGGGAAAACACTCCCGGAGCTGGGGTGTCAAATGACCACTTGTAGCTCCTGAGAGGGTGACCTTATTGGCATGGTGGCCACATCTCTATATCAACGTAACTTCATCCGAGTTGGTGCTGCAAAGTCAAAAAGGCCCAACTCAAAATTCTCACGTGGGATTTAACAGTCCATGGGTGTTATTTCCATCTGTGCAGGAGACGTCATCAGGAGTAACTTTGGGGGCTCAGGGAAAATAATGATATTTTGACTATTTTTTGGGCCTAAAAGGCATATTAAAGCAAAGGTGCCTGGAAACCACACACTCAGGGTTCCAGAAATTGGCAAAAGGGTCTAATGGCCGTAAAGCCTCATAGAACTTCCCCCGCTGCTTTCTAGCTCTGCTCTTCTTCAAGGAAAAAAAACCTTCTCCACTTCGTTAGTCCTCTACCTTGGCCCCTCACAGATGTGGAATTATCCTTTGTTTATTCTATTGCTCCTACAGTTAGTACATATTTAGAACAAAGTCATGTTTATTCCCAAATCTAAACAACCGGGAAGCTAAGGGTATGTTTTAAAAATAGAAAAATGAACTAAACAGGAATAACTACATTTAATATTGGGACTTTACTTGTAAGCACGATTTCTGAAACACAAAACAGGCTCGAGCCCAAATCCAGCTGATGTCTGGTGACATCTGGCAAGTCGCCGGGAGGGGGCAGGGTATTTTGTTTCCTCTGCTCCGGGACTGATGGGTGGGGATGATAAAAATAAGCAGGCTGCTATTTAGTTCCTCCCTGTGGATAAATGTTGGTCTTGACTGGTCGTTTTCAAACTGGGATTCTCTGGGACCCTAGGGTCCTGTGACCTGGCCTCAGACCCATGGGGGAAATAAAGTGCTACCGGGAGGTCAATACCCTTCCATCCCCAGGCAGAGTGGCTCTTCACAGCCTGTTTCATGTACTGCAGTTCTGCGTAAGATGTCTGGAAACAGGGTTCCAGCATATGAGACGAATGGAAAATCCTTGATGTAAATCTACTGTCAGGGTTATCAAAGGAAGGACCCACCACCCCACAGTATAACATTGTTAGAGCTGCAGTGGTGACCAGTTTTTGATGTTTATACTGATGACCTAGGAACATTGAAACAATGAATATTCTGAATTATCAAGAGCTTAATTTTATGTAGAAGAGCTTTAGTGTCAAGTCTATTTTAGTCATCTGTGGTTATTTGAAAATGGGAGTTCACAAACTGGAATATTCACATAATCAGAAAATATCTTTCTGAACATATTTCAAGATAATTTATTAGCTTTGAGCACTTATTCTTGCCCTTCTACCTTTTTCTAATCATTCTTACTTTCTTTTTTTCTTTACATCAAACTCATTATATTTCTTGCTATTTCAACATAATCTTTTACTACCAAACAATAATACTCAATGGTAAATGTCGGGTAAAAAAGGCATCCGGCAATGGTCACACGAGCACACAAGGCATCTGCACCAATGTGTGGCACCTCATTTAATAAATGTATAGAAAGTGATCTTTTCAAACTCGAGCAGCATGACATCAGGGAAAGTAAATGCAGACGGTGACATCCTCCCTGTGAACGAACCGACAACCCAACAAACACAGACGACGGGGCGCAGCGGGAGAGGCTCGAGTCAGTGTGAATCCCCTGAGTGCTGCCAGACTTAGCTGCCCCCCCCACAGGCACAAATCAAGGACACAATTCAAAGGAAAGGACTCATGATGGTTAATACACATAAAATCCTAGGCAGGCACCTCAAGCTCTACTACAAAGCCACAGTAACCAAGACAGTTTGGTACTGGCACAAGAACAGACCCACAGACCAGTGGAACAGAATAGAAAATCCAGACATTAACCCAAACATACACAGTCAATTAATATATGATAAATGAGCCTTGTATATACAATGGGGAGATGACAGCCTCTTCAGCAGCTGGTGTTGGAAAAACTGGACAGCTACATGTAAGAGAATGAAACTGGACTACTGTCTAGCCCCATATACAAAGGTAAACTCAAGGTGGATCAAAGACCTGAATTGAAGTCATGAAACCATAAAACTCTTAGAAAAAAACATAGGCAAAAATCTCTTGGACATAAACATGAGCAACTTCTTCATGAACATATCTCCCCGGGCAAGGGAAACAAAAGCAAAAATGAGTAAGTGGGACTATATCAAGCTGAAAAGCTTCTGTACAGCAAAGGACACCATCAGTAGAAGAAAAAGACATCCTACAGCATGGGAGAATATATTCATAAATGACGTATCCGATAAGGGGTTGACACCCAAAATATATAAAGAACTCACACACCTCAACGAAAAGAAAATAAAGCAATTAAGAAATGGGCAGAGGACATAAATAGACACTTCTCCAAAGAAAAAATTCAGATGGCCAACAGGCACATGAAAAGATACTCCACATCGCTAATCATCAGATAAATGCAAACTAAAACCACAATGAGATATCACCTCACACCAGTGAGGATGGCCAACATCCAAAACACAAACAACAAATGTTGGCGAGGATGTGGAGAAAAGGGAACCCTCCTACACCGCTGGTGGGAATGCAAATTAGCTCAACCATTGTGGAAAGCAGTATGGAGGTTCCTCAAAAAAGTCAAAATAGAAATACCATTTGACCCAGGAATTCCACTCCTAGGAATTTACCCTAAGAATGCAGCAGCTCAGTTTCAAAAAGACAGATGCACCCCTATGTTTATTGCAGCACTATTTACAATAGCCAAGAAATGGAAGCAACCTAAGTGTCCATCAGTAGATGAATGGATAAAGAAGATGTGGTACATATACACAGTGGAGTATTTTCAGCCATAAGAAAGCAAATCCTACCATTTACAACAACATGGATGGAGCTAGAGGGTATTATGCTTAGTGAAATAAGCCAAAAAAGACAAGTATCAAATGATTTCACTCATATGTGGAGCATAAGAACAAAGAAAAAAACAGCAGCAGACTCACAGAACCCAAGAATGGACTAACAGTTACCAAAGGGAAAGGGACTGGGGAGGATGGGTGGGAAGGGAGGGACAAGGGGGAAAAAGGGGCATTACGATTAGCAGATGTAATGTTGGGGGGGGCACGGGGAGGGCTGTACCACTCAGAGAAGACAAGTGGTGATTCTATAGCATCTCACTACACTGATGGACAGTGACTGTAATGGGGTAAGTTGGGGGGACCTGATGAAGTGGGGAGTTTAGTAACCATAATGTTGCACATGTAACTATAGATTAACGATACCAAAAAATAATTTAAAAATCCTATGCAGGTGCGTTACATTTTTCATGATGCCACACACTTGGAAATGCATTTTTTTCATATTATGTAATTTATCAAAATACAATCACTGTAGTTAAAAGACAGTGCTGGCAAAACTTTTGCCACAAAAGCATATGAAAGCTAACAGCAAAGAGAACAATGTTGCGTTATCTTCATAACATTTATCCTCTAAGATGAAATACACACACCCATTTGTTATAGTTATAATTGAACTTTAAGAAGTAGGAAGCTAATATATACCTTTTCTAGAATCAGTACTCATATCTGTCTTGCTTTGAATCCTTTTTCAAGTTATTTACATATTCTAGATTAGAGACTGGAGATTACTATGAGTAGACAGGAAAGGAATAAAAAATATCCTCAGACCTACTAATCATGCTCAAAGAACAATGATTACAAACATATTCTTTTCAATGAATGAAAATCTAATTTTAATTTTGCCAATGGTACCACCCCAATTGGAAGATCTGAGAAAGTGTCTCTATGCTTTGAAACATAAATTTTAAAATATTTTCCAAATACATCCTATTAAGGCATGTCTCTCCCTATTATTCATAGGTAGCCATTTGGCAGAATTCTATTAACATTTCCAAAACCATTAAACATACCCTGTATGTCCATTTAGTGTAATGAACGGATAACACAAAGCACTAGGGAGTCAGGCCTCCTGCTCAGAGAGTCAGTAGGCTGTAATTACCCTTGGGAATCTGCTCAGCCCCATCTCGGCTTCTCAGAATGACTCACTCTGCCATGTCTTTATTACTGTGACCCAAAACATGAACAAAAACGGGGAAAATAAGGTCCAGTGCAGACACCTTTCATCAAATCCACGATGATTTAAAGGAATGATCAGTTCTCCAGGGTCCAGAACCCTGCCTGAAGGGCCAGGACCCGCTAACCCTGGCCCCCTGGGGGAGGGCTGGGAGGCAGTTCACATCCCTTCCCTAAGTATTCACTGAGCACTTTATGTTTGAGGCATCGGCTACTAGGGAGCCTGAAATCCAAACACATGGAACTCATAAGAAAATCTCTTCCTGATATTTTTAGAAAGAAAACATCTTTAGCATGACATTTTCCAGGCCAGTGAGAGTAGAAGAGGTAATCTGGCCTAAAGCTCTAAACCTGTTATTTTGGGTCTAATATACATCTTAGTGGTTAAGGGCACAAGCTTTGGAGGCAATAGAACCAAGTTTGATTCTTGATTCTCCACTTACTATCCATCAGTGTGAACTTGGTCAAGCTACCTGACCTTCCGATATTCAGTTTCCTCATCTGTGAAAAAGGTACAATTGCACTTAATTTTTAGGGTTCATATGAAGAGTTAATTAGATCATGTGTGTGCCCGGATGATTTTCCTATGTAAGAAAAAGCACCAAACTGGCTTAAGCAATAAAAGGAATAGGTTGGATCATATGACTAAACGTCCCAAAGTAATACGGACTTCAGGCTTGGACTGATCAGGGCTCCAGTCTCATTTCTCTTCTGGTTTTCTTGGTTCTGCCCTCCTGTGTTGGCTCCAGCTGTAGTCTGGGTTACCTCATGGTCACAGAAGGCTGCAAGCCCCATGCCTCCTCTTTCCTCCACAGCAAATGAACAAAGGTCCCAAGGTATACACTGTTTTTGATTGTCGTGGGTCACATGCTCAACTCTGAGCTAATCATGTGGCTAAGAAAATGCCACATGTAATGCATACACCACACATACACATGCATATACTTAGATATTTAGAGAGATCTGATCAATTCTAAGGCTGAAATACAGAATATTTCATACTCATCTTTGCTGAGAAATAAAATTATGTTATTTTTCAAATGCCTCAACCCCCTTCATCTTAACTGTAAAATGCATAAACGACTTGTTAACTTGAAAAATAATAGTCATTTTAATCCTGGTTTTGTATTTTTTTCTCCCTGATGGAGCAGCTGAGGGGGTGTGTAGTGTCTGCCTCTACATTAGTAACAGACATGTATCTGGAAATGTGATATGTACTTGAAAAATAATTACAGATAACTATCTTTTCAAACACAAAGGACAGCTAATGATGGCATACCATGGAGGAGGGAAATTCATAGCTGTTTGTGTGAAGAAATGGGAAAAGTAAAGTAAGGTCTTATAAGTGGCCATTCCGGAATCTTGCATCACAGACATTGTAACAGCTCCATAAAATCAGTCCTGGGGGCATCTAACAAGTATTTCCTACTGTTGTGTGGATGATGATATCTTTACACATTTCCCTAAGGCTTTACATAGTTCCCTAACTTCTCTGGCCCCAGGTGAGGGATTCCCTGTGGGGCGTTGGGGGAGGGCTCAGGCATGGCTCTCCCTGGGGGCACCGGCAGCCAGCCACTTGGATGTGAGACATCCTCTGAAGACACGGTAGCCTGGCTCTCTCCGCCCGCCGCAGTCTCCAGCCTCAGAAGAACACCACCAATCAGGCAGGTGACTTGCTCTCCAAGGTCCCTCGCCAAGCCTTGTTTTTTTCCAATTTTTCTTTGGTGCAGCCACCCCACGATGCCAGGACCCTGCTTACCAGTCTCGGGGTTGGCTCAGGGCAGCAGGAGGGAACTTGGCTGTCCCTCAAGAGGAGCCTGGAGGAGACCCTTGCGTGTGGATGGGGAAGCCCAGGGCTCACCATGTCGCCATCCCTGAGTCTGCCAGGTTTGACAGAAGCCAGGCAAGCGTGACTCCAGGATTTCCGACATCTCGGCGGTCTGCTGGCAGACACACACCTGCCTTCCTTGAGACCAGCGCACTGAGGACTCCATAATTCCCAGCTCTTCTTCCTGAGATCTCACACTACTGGGCCCCATGGAATCCACCCGCAGGCATGTTCAGTTCAGCCTGTGCATGCTGGCGCTGTCCTCTGTGCTGGACCACAGAGCAGGGCGAGAGGACGGAAGTGAGGAACTCTGCCCTCACCCCCACCAGTTGCCCTTTGCTCTCGATACACCTGCTTCTGTGACTCTGCTCTAGGAGACAGATGGCTGTGGAGCCCACGGGGGACACTGGAGCCCCCTGGTGCCAGGAGCAGGCTGCTTTCAGGTTCAGACTCTGCAGTTTCCATTCTGACTTCTTCCCACATGTTGGTGTTTCTCCCATGAGGCCACCACCGAGTCTCCTCCCAGTCAGTGTCCCCCCGCTTCCTGTGACGCCCCTGACCACAGCCTGCCGCTTACTCCTCCGCCCTTCCCTGGACCCAGCCTCTTCTCTCCTCCATGCCCACCCCTTGGTTCTCTTTCTGAAAGTAGCTGTTCGGCGTTAACCGAACTCACATGGAAGGCTCAGCCCGAGATGACCATCCGCTTGTGTTAAACTTCAGGACCTTCCTTGCATCTCAAGTATGTGGTGAGAGCACATGTCTGAGTTTTCTGAGTCAAGAAGTTTGATCTTCAGTTACCAGGAAGGACATGAGCGCCCCTGCCTGGCATCCTGCCCCTTCCATGGTGCGTGCAATTTGTCACTCTGAGGCCGGACCCACTGAGGTCATCAGAGCAGTGCTGGGGGCAGGCAGGCCAGTGCTGTCTTCTCAAAGCCGACTGGCTGGCCGCTTTAATTTGCAGAGTGAATGGCATCTGGGAGCCTGCGGGGGAGGCCTGCTAGGCCGCCCCCCACCCACAGGCTGCTCTTGGGCCCCGCTGGCCACCTTTAGCAGGTGGCCCTGGGGAAGCCTGGAGTCACTGTGACCCCTCTCGTTCATGTCCCAGCCAGCTGCTGACCCCTGATAAAGGGCAGCTTTCTGCCTCGGCCCCTGCTCCTCTCCTGCCCACGAGGGTCCAGCTCACACACTCCACCTGAAAGGGACTTTTCCCGACACATGGGACCCGCAGCTCCTGCTGTGAACCTTCAGCTCATCAGCCCTCAAGGGGTTGGCCTGGGCCCTGCCCCTCAGGCCCACATGCTCACTTCTCCTCAAACACGGGGCACTGCCCCCACTTCATTCATCCCTGCTGGGCACTGCAAGATGCTGTCCTGGGCCAGCTCATCAAAAACATTACCCCGTCTGCCACCTGGACTCCCCCCAACACTGGTCACTGCTAGAAACTGCCCTTTTCTATGTACACCTGGCTGTTTTGTCTTCCCCACCAGGAAGTAAGCCTCGGGGGAGTGTGCCCTTCACCCTTCTCTGAGTGCCTGGCAGATATGTACAGAAGAATTTCCTGTAACCACGGGGGCCGTGACACCAGGCAAGACCCCAGTACATGGTGAGGACAGTGACCATGGGGTCCAGCATGAGCTTGGGCGCGCTGCTGACCCCCGCAGGCCTGGGACGCCCCCACCTGGCGTCTGCGCCTGAGGCCCCGCTCTGGCTTCCACACCCGCCCAGCCCCTGCCTGCTCTCCCCTTCCACAGACTAGGATCTTCCTCAGTTCAAACCAGACTGACCCAGTCTGTCCGTCCCCTTTGCTACTGTGGCAAGTCACCACAAACTTTGTGGCCGGAAAGTTCCTGGAGGTCCAAGGCCTCAAATCAGCCTCACTGGGGCTGGTTCTTTCTGGAGGCTCCAGGGAAGAACCTGATCCTTGCCTTTCCAAGGGTCCCTTCCTCTGTCACCATGTCCCCTGCTCCTCTTCTGAGGTCCAGCTCCCTGCCCCCTACCACCCTTGGAGGGACACTGTGACGACAGCTAGGGCCCACCCAGGGAGTTCAGGGCTATCTCAAGACCCTTAATTTCCCCAAATCTTCAAAGTGCCCCGCACCCTATATGGCAACAACCATGGCTTCTGGGGATTAGGTTGTGGGGCTCTTTGGGGCTATCGCTCAGCCTTCCAACCTGCCAGGATGCCACAGGCTTCCCCGGAGCGCCTGGCTTAGCCCATTGCATGCACCCTGGGTCTGGGCCCTCGGACACTGCAGGGGCCGGCCTCCAGGGCTCAGAGAGAACCCCACACCTCGAGGCCTGGGCCCAGGCTCCTCCGGCTTGACCTGGGTGTCCTGCATGAGAATCTCAGCAGGAAATGCTGGCATTTGTCAGCTTTCCTCAGGACTCCAGTCCTGACAGATGAACGTTCCATCTCAGTGACTCACCTGACCAGGAAACAAGCGTGTGGATCTCACTGGGCGTCCAGCCATTGGGCTGCAAAGAACACGATGTTTCTGAGCTCACAGGGGGAGTAAGAGTCAGTAAGGAAAGTGTGTGAGGGCTGCTGAAGATACTCATGGTGTCTTTTTTCTTTCTAACCCAGGAGAGTCCTGGATGCGGCACAGACGCACTGTCAGGTCACATCTGAATGAGGTACTGACCACCCGGACTTTAGAGAAGCCGTGACTTTCCTAAAACATGAAGTAGTGATATAAAGCTGCCTCTGAACTCAACCAGTGAGCACCAAGGCCCAGGATTTGAAGGGGCAGCACCGGGGCCGCACACAGAGGCTCCCCGGACACACCCACCCCTCCCGAGAGGTGCGCCACCCACTCTGTTCACAGGCCAGAACACCATCTGGGGCTTGTAAGCTTTAATGGGAAATTACCTAGCACAAAAAAATCAGCATTAAGAACTTGCAAGTTTTCAATTTGGACCAGAAATTGCCACTAGAGATGCCACGAAAGTCATCTTCCTGGAATTAAACCTATTATTTTAAAAGTGCCATCTTTTAAAATGAAAATCCCATTGACTTTTTATTGTTTCTCAGTTTCTAGTGTTAGTACACTTTGAAATTTCTGAATTCGCTTTAAAAATGTTGATAGTTTCTCAACCTTTTAAGATATTACAGCTTTTAAAAATCTTAAGTGATAAAACCAATCTGCTTTCTCCACAATCTTTATTGCAAGGTGACCCTATACTGGCCATAGTGTGAATGCATATTAGACACTGTTTTTATGGAAAAGTTTTGAATGCCAAACAGCAGCCTTACCGTTTGCATTGCCCAACATGAGTACTGAGTCAAGGTGGTCTGCAGTCTGGTGATGGTCACTCAGTGATTTCACAGACACAGTGCTTTAATCCCCCTGGCCCCACTGGCCGCCAGCTTATTAGTCTTAGGTCCTGACCATCTTTCCTACATTATAACCCCCTAAACCCAAGTCCTCTAGACAATTTTAGGTACACAGTGAATACTGTTACTCCCTGTATTAGTTCCTACAGGGTTCACACATACTGACGCAGAGAACCCGGGTGTAGACGCATAGGTTCCACACAGGATGGCAGGGACACAGTCCTGCGCCGCCCGAGGCTGCCCAGGGACATAGAGCCATCTGCAGTCCAACCCGATGTGCTCCAGGTTGGCCACGATGTGGCTCGGGATGGTTTTATGTGAATTCGCTCATGGCGACATGGCGCAGAGTTAGCGGAGGAGCTGGGTCTACAGACACCAGCACAGGTGTGCCCTCCCCAAAGCTGAGCTGTGGAGCTCAAAATCTAGAACTCTTTCAGGTGCTTCTCCGTCCAGCACATGCCCCTCCTCTTAGACATGACTGTGAACACAAACACCCTCCAGGCTAGGACTCAGAGGCACGGCACACACTGCACCCCCAGCCATGCAGCAACCTGCACAGACCTTCCTCGTCCAAATCCCAGGGTTCCAGGGTCCTCCGAAGCAAGAGATGGCCCTGCCTCCAAGTCGCAGCTGAGCTCGGAGCAAAAGGGGGCCTGGGTGTGCAGGGGAGCTGAGTGGGCGGCGGCCACAGGGGGAGGGCTCGTGGGGCAGGGAGGTGACCTGGAGTGGGGGTCCGAGGGCAGGCATGCCAGGTGGAGCCCTAGGAGCAACGGCAGCAGGGTGGGCGGCACGTGCACGAGAGCGGTACCAGGAAACAGGCTCTGCGCCGCAAGGGCCACGATGATGCGAGCAGATGGCCATCACCCCCGGCGTGCGGGAGCCCTGCTGAGGGGGGAAGGCGTCTCCTCGTGACACTTCCTCTCCTACCTCCTGCGCACAAACAGCTGCTCTGTTCATCCTCGTGGATCACTCACTCTCACATCAACCGCCGGGATTCTTTGTTAACAAACTTCAACAACACAGGGTGTCAAAGAACACAGAAAGGTGTGCTGATGAAGATAAAGACCGAAGTCTACCTACTGATGCCTGTGGAAGGCCCCTGAGCATGTACCTGAGGCCCTGATATCTGAGACACACACACCCAGTCAGGTTGGACATTTTTGTTCACTCACTGTTGGGTGTATGCTACAAAGTCTTAAGTCACACATCAAAATTAACGCATTCTCTTTCTGCTAAGATCTAGAAACACAGAAGTCACGCACAGCCTCATGCTGACTCCGGGGCTATCTGCGGTAACCGCCGCTGTATCCCAGCTGTGCAGCTGCCCGTCCCCTAACGTGACTCCAGACTAACCAAGAAAGCAAGAGGCCCAAAGTGTTCTAAAAATAAGTGCTCTTTTCTGCTTTGTTTTCCTTTATCTTCAAAGTCAACCAGAGTCACTTTAGCAAGTGACAGGCCAGAAGCACTGCCCATGGCACCCTGTGTACTTGCTGCACGGTGTGCAGTGGGGCGGGTGGGTGGCATCAGTGCCTCCCCTGCATCCCGCCATTGGCAGCTGTGGACCGATGGGGCGCCTCCCAGGTGGGGCACTGCGCCCTCGCTAGCCTCCCCCCCCCCCATCTCCATCTCTTGCAAGCACCAAGGCTCCCCAGGCAGCCTCTCCACCCTTGTGTTTTATGCACATTTCAGAGAAAAGAGCTTTCTTTTCATCCTTAGATTGCCACTGAGCTTTGGACATAAAAATACAACTGGAAGTTATTATCCATGAAAAATACAGTTGGAAGCTGATTATTATATCTAACCTTAGATCCAGAAAGTTTGTAATTATCCTGGGCCAAAGTGTTAAAATTGGGACTTGAATGAGCAATTTCTCAGTCACTTCTACCATAACCATTTCAGAATATGGTCTTCCTCATCCCTTTCTCTTATAAATTCAGCTACACATTTTAACAAGAAGCTGCAAGCCTGTGGGCCTTGGAGAGGATATTGTGGCCAATGTCTCACAACAAAGAATGTCACAGCTCACGCTGACTGCGGAGACACGTCAAAGCAGGTCCCAGACTCACATGCTGGCTGATGTCCGACTGAAAACACGGACCCTTCCAGGGCTGTGAAGCATATTTTTCTTAGTTTGTTAATCTTATTCAGAACTTTTTCTCTGGCAATAGGAGGAAACACACTGGCCAATAGCCTACTCACACACTGATTCATGTTTTTGAATCTTACTAATTTCACATAGGAGAATAGTAAAAAAAAATTCTTTTCTGTAAGAAGCCAGATAATCTCTACCAGCTCCTCTCCCCCTATCCCAGCACCCCGGCCTCGGCCGTTCCGTGTCAGACCGTGAGCCAGGGTGGGGGACACCAGCAACAGAGTGAATGTGCCTCTGCTTTCCAGGAGCTGCTGTTCCCACAAATCACATCTGAAGCAGTGGCAACATAGATGAGGCCGTCACTCCAGGCATACTGGCCACAGCTGCCCCCGACGATGACTAACCTGAAGCAGATGGCACTCAGGGCAGAGAGGAGACTGGCAAGAGACGAGCAACCCGTTTCCACATGTAGGGCACAACCTTTACCACAGGGTTCGACTGAAGTCAGCTTTGGGTACCACCACCAGATGCCTGGGGCACACCCCCTCCCCTTTCCTCGCCCACAGGGCACACGCTACTTTTCAAGCACTGGAGAACTGGAAGGTGGTCGTCAGTGTGAAGTTGCTGTCCCTGCTTTGTAGCTGAGGGAACAGGAGCTCAAAAGGATGGAGGGGCTGGTGCAGCAACAGGGGAGCGCCGGAGAAGGCCAGCCAGCAAGACTAGGGCACGTCCAGGGGCAGGAGCGCTGCCCGCCCATCCAAGGGACCTGTGCTCGTGGAGGAGGAGGGGCTGCTGTGCATCTGCTGGTGGGGATCCAGTACAGCTCTCTGGTCAGTGGTGTCCCTGGGACACCCCAACGTGGTCTCAGGGAACACATGCAAAATACCGATAAGGAGCAGCATGGTTCAAGAAAAATTATTCTACACTTGTTAAAGACGGGAAGGAAGACTTCATGCAAGGGGCCGGGGCAGTGGGTTTGCAGCGGGGAGCAGACCGAGCCCCACTCGGTAGCATGACAGGGAGGAGGGGCTCACAGGCAGGCAAGGAGCAGGATGGGGGCGGGCAGGTGGAGAAGGATTAGGGCGGTAGTGGGATTCTTTCTAACCTGACCTATAGGATTCTTGCTGAAGCCGGCCAGGGAGATCAGTCATCATCTGGGGATGGAGAGGACGGGGAATTAGACCAGATCCTGACCGTAATAAAATATTGACAGTGGGGGTTCTCTCTAAACCCACTCGGAGGGCATTCTTGCTAAAACAGCGCTGGAGGCCCTCCAGGAATGACAGAAGTGCATGGTGGGGCCCGAGGGGAAGAGAACTCGGCCTGACTAGAGTTTGGGGCAAGAGGGCTGTCAGTGCACGCCACTCTTGGTTCCAGACCTTGACTCTTGCCTGCTTCCGACACCTCAGAGGTATGTGGCTACTGCGCCGACTCACTCCACAGCCCACGTGCAGGGTCCTCAGGTTTATTACATCTCCTCGGCTAACTCACCAGCGTGAAAGCCTTCTCACACAGCTGCAGGGCAGGCTCGCGGAACCACGTTTCATACTGAATATATGGGCGTCTGATCCATTTGCTTAAGTCACACTCTAGCTTAACAGACTATTTGTTGATAATTCCTACTGAGCCTAATTTAACAGCTTTCACCAGTGAAAATAAATCAGCAAACATGTGATGCTAGGGAGTGGGGAATTACAAGGCCACCTGGCCCAGCAGCATGGGAAATGCGAGCAGAGGGCCTAGAGTGCGCTTTTACTGCCAGCCCAGCTTTGGTCGACAAGCACAAACCCTTGGGGCAAAAGATGAAGAGGCTTCTGGCTAAATCAGCGGGTGCTAACTCCACTCCACACCAACTCATCCTCAGTTTCCCCACATGTCACAGAGCACTTCCGGGACTGCTTCCCGAAAGTACTGAATCATCTCCCAACCCTGGTGCATGTGACATGCTCTTCATTCTCTTGCTCGGGCCCCAGAGCCTCTCCCCTCTCGACCTCCGAGTTCAGATGTCTCCTACCCACTCACTCCTTTGCCCAAGGAAAGTGCTTGCCCGGCGCACGGGAATCGGCGGAAGCCGGGGCAAGCGGGAAGTTGGGGACGGGTGGGATGCTGCCTCTATCCCATGTTAGTGCGCCTTCACTCCGTTCCTGCATTTCTGGGTGCGTAAAAAAGGTACCAAAGTGATCTTTGCTGCTTCGGGGTGTGCGGGAAGGACAGTAGGCACGGGGGTTTAGGTAAAGAACAAGAAGAGAGGCGAAGAAAGGACAGGTGACATCAAATGTGCGTTGGCCCATCACATGGCTCTCAATAAGCAACAGGGCTTTGGGGAGTTTCCTGGATGTAAGAAGAGAAAGCATGTAATGAAATGCAAAGATCAGACACACCACGGGAAGAGTGGCCACAGATAAGGAATTAGTTTTGTCTTTAAGAAACAGTAAAGCATAAATAAGCAAAAACTATAAGCAAATTAAGGATCACTAATATGGATGCTTGCTGTGGCCTTCTCTGATTTTTTGTTACTGTTGCTCGAAAGCCCCATAAGATCAGGATTAATGTAGAATTTCTTTGGATGTGTTTATTGAAAGTACCTGAAAATTATTTTAATTAGAAATGGTTTTCCTGGAAACCACCCAAGATCTGAAAAGAGCTTACCTATCAAGCACCAGGAATAAGCCTTAATGTTTAACTTTCCAGGAAGCTTTTTTTCCCGTGTCTGGAGCCAGCACTGCTCACAATATTTGCTAACAGTCCCTTAATGTTTACTTTACTAGGACACCATGTTTCCCTTAAAGAGGGGTAACAATTATAATATATTCATAGGCACACATAGATAATGCTTGGTTATCTGCGAACATGGGAAATCTAAATGAATGGACAACTGAATAATCAGACCATTTAAGGCCAGTGAAGCCAGTAAGTTCCCAGGACTTCCACCGTGCACAG
>JAQQAC010025709.1:1858378-2169250 GCA_029783875.1 Phataginus tricuspis | reverse complement strand
TAAGGCCAGTGAAGCCAGTAAGTTCCCAGGACTTCCACCGTGCACAGCAGGCTGCCATTTACATGCTTTCCTCTTTGTGAGGGCAGGGACCAAACGAAGATCCTACCTGCGTACCCTAGGTGCTGAGCACCATGCATATGGCATAAGCCCAAACTGTTCAAG
The DNA here is from genome assembly GCA_029783875.1 of Phataginus tricuspis. Taxonomy (NCBI): domain Eukaryota; kingdom Metazoa; phylum Chordata; class Mammalia; order Pholidota; family Manidae; genus Phataginus; species Phataginus tricuspis. The sequence goes on along the minus strand of JAQQAC010025709.1, from coordinate 2,169,088 downwards.
TGTGTAAACAACTGAGCAAGTAAATGAAATTTGTGGATAAAATGAGAGTTCCTGTGGCCAAGACTCTCACCTGACCCTGGTTGACTAGCTCACTGCACACCTGTGTGCAATACATGGCTGTTGACTCTATATAAAGAGCTCCACCCAGTGCTCTGGGCATGACACAGTGGCACGGCTGCAAGGCTGCAAGAGAGCAGAGGCTGGAGTGGTGGCAGCTCCAAGGACAGAGGCCCAGAGGATGGCTGTGTGGGACGACTGTGCAGAGAGGCCCAGAGGACGGCTGGGCAGAGGGGCCCAGAAGCAGAGACTCACTTGCTGCATGCAGGCTCGCTCTGAGTGAACGGGATTTTAGTGACTGACCTGCCCCCATGGAAATAAAGTTGGGTATAACCCTTGTACCCCAAGAACGTTTTGCTGTCAATTTCTTTGGTCACGTTGAATACATAGCGAACTTGCCTGGGGCTGAAACCCACTGGCAAAACAAATTCTTCCTCCGAGAACTTATCACTATCAACACTGAGTAAAAGGGCTTGCCTTTATCCTTCCAACTCCCCCACAACTGTCTTTCAGTAAAAATGCCAAAGACAAGATTAGATAATAGGTAATCAAAGAAAGCCAATGTCTTGGCTGCAGTAAGCCCAACAAAATAATCATTGCCTAAGTGAACCAACTCCAAGTATTGCTACCTTTACCAAGTTGATGGATACATCTTACCCCTTTTCATTATACCACTTTTCATTATTTTGAAACTGTATTCCCTCCAAGCCCTTCCTAGCGATCTCCTTTCAACCTTCCACACTGGGGGACTTGCAGAGGACACCGCAGGAAGCTCTCCTGGGCTACTGAAGGTTGAGCGCGGAGATTCCTTCCCGAAGCTCGGCGTCTGGTGATTCTGGAAGCCACCTCAGCTCACGGTGCCATGGCTTCAGGACCTGCACGGACACTGCATTCAGGGATGAGGGCAGCTCACTCACCGGGAGACATGCAAGATACGACAGAGGACAGTGGTCCTCCCAGCCCTCCCAAATGGGACCAGTCCTACTGAATGAAACAGTCTTGTTTGGAACACAGCCTGGGAGAACCGATCTCTGGCCTTTTTTTCCCCTGGACACTCGGGAGGGGCATCAAAACTATTCAGTAACAGACAAGAGTTCACTAAGGTAGCGTAGCACAAGCCATGATTTCTGCAGGCCAGGGGCAATCCCAGGTTCAGAGGGAACAGGCAGACACTGACCGATGAGAAAAACTTATATCAACCCAGAAAACCTCTCCTCAATATCCACAGCTGAGGACTGCTAAGCAGCAATGTTACCCTACAGATGCCCTGTTAAGTCTTTACATACAGCAGCTCATAATCATATTGACTCTGTAAGGTAGTAACTATCATCCCATCCTCCAGCAGAGGAAAGTGAAGCTTTGAGGGTTCAGGGCCTTCCCTGCTGTGAAAGGCAGAAGGGCATCCCATTTAAGTGAATCTGACATAAAGCCTAATTTCACCTGGAACTTCCTAAGTCCCAGAAAAGTTCTCCAGAATAGTTTTAGGTTGTGGAGTACATTCCAAAATATCCCTTGGAGTGATTTCCTTTAAAAAAAAAAAAAAAACCAAAACGGTCCTCCTTCAGGCCTCATCTAATATATGACAAACTCCAATACCCACACAACCTGAAGTGGTTAAGATTAGCAGCAGACAGCACATGCTACTAGTAGAATAAAAACTTCCTTAAAACATTTTAGGGACATAAGCAAGTCATTTTGCTTCCCTAGCCCTGTTTTCTCATCTATCAAATGGACTCTTGAATGAGGCAATGGTTACACTTTTCAGGGAGGCGCTGAGGTTCCCAGGCAATATTGTCAATAACCAACCGATATGAGAGCTTTCCTGCAGGTAAGGGGCTGGAAGATGCTGAAACCCAATACCTTTCTAGGGCATGAACACTGAAGTCTATGCAAGATGCCCAATTTCCCTTTAAAGACTCTGGAAATCATTCTTGCCATAGTCAATTATCAGGCCATCTCAGTTGGTACAATACTGATACACTGTAAAAATATTTGAGATGTAATCTGTAAACTGCTTCCAACTCTGATGAAGCAACCTGGCTTCTCTGTTGGTTAGAGTTTACCAAATGTTGTGTTCTAGATATAAAGTTAAATTTAAAAGTATGAAAATGTTATGACTAAGTCTCTTCCTGAAGCCCTTTTTAATAAAGATATTCCTTTAAGTTTAAACTATTGTTACTCTGTTTATGCTGTTAGATTTTGAATTAAAAATTTTTTAAACAAAATTTCAGTCTCTGTGTATATTTTAAAATATAATTTTCACAAAAGCATTTTAAAAAACACCATTTTTTTTTAAATAAGTTACCTTTTTCATTAGTCCAGACAGAAGAAATATTCATCTGGGTTATGGGCTTTAGATGTGTCCTACTTCTCAAACTATTGACAGACCGCCCCTCATTTTTTGATGTGTGTTTCTTGACCCGTTGTGTGCTGTGAATACACAAACGAATAGGCATGCTCCTCCAGAAGAAGATGGGAAGGCAGCTGGGCAGCAATACAGAAGTCACTGGGCTGAAGAGTACATGCCCCACTAGGTGGAGGCCCACGAGGCCAAGGCTTCTGTGACTTGTATTTTTTGGGTTTATAGTGCCCAGAAAAGGGCTGAACACACAGGTTCTCAATAGACACTTGCAAAATGAATTAGCAAGCTTTTCTTAGAGTTTTCTCAATCTCTTAGAGTACTCATTTCTATTTCCCTCCTCCTTTCCAATCATATTCCTTTCTGAGGCACTTCCAACCCCAGTTCTCCTAGTTGATAGGATGCCTGATCCTCCATGGAATGGGTTCAACCTGGTGCCTACTGGTGGACTTCCTGAACAAATCCGGGAGTTTGGGCACACAAGTGCCTTCCCTTGGCAAGGACAGAAGTGGAAGGAGATGAGAAGCTGTACAATAAACATTCTGATGAAAAAAAGCCTATCAGGTAAAAAGGTAACTACTGCTCTGAGCCTGTCAACCTCGGCTTTGTGAAGTGCCTGAGACGCAGAAAAATGACTTATTTCACTGAGTTTGTGTTTAATTTCTCCAAATAGTAAGTTTAAAGCAAGCCCTCCTCTGTTATTTAATAGTTGTGTTTGTTTAAAAGATGTTTTACCCTCAGAACCCAGCCACAAAGACCCTATCTAGTAGTTCAAAGTCTGATACACTGATACCCTGATAGAAACTTTTTAAACAGTTCCCTGTTGCTTTTATGTCTATTCCCGAGCTTTATTTAAAGACTCCTTAGCTGTCAGGGCCCACGCCTGCCTCTATTCTGCCGGCAGCAGGGACAAAGAAACCCAAGATGAGAGACGTAACATTGTTCCAACTGATTCGACTTCATCAGAAACAAACAGATCGCAGTGTTGCTGGGCGTGAGCCTTGTAACAAAGGTGAGGGCTTTGCCCAAAGACGATCCTAATAAGGCTGTGCCATTAGCACCCCCATCACACTGTCTTTTTCACTTAAATATGTTTCACCCTTTAGTCATCCATAGATTCAACAATGTAATCTGGACAGTGGGATGAACAGAGTGAAATTTGTTGAAATAAAAAGCACATTGGAGACTCATTCGCAGACGACTCTGGAAACCCGAAGATGACAAGACAAGGGACATGAGGAAAGGACATGATCTTCAGGGTCCTCTGGGCTCCAGGACGACCCATGCCAAACCCGGCGCGGCAAGGGTATTGCATCAGGCACTTACCACGGAGACACTTCCCACCGGCCAAGGAGATAGTGTCGCTGACTTTTGTTTTTAATTCTTTTTTTGTTGGTTGTACACGGATTTCGAACGCACGAGCGACCAGCACTGTGGCCAGCACTTGAGCGGCTCTGGGCAGCCGTGAACGAGCCCACGGCCAAGCGGCTCTGCACTCGGGACCGGCGCGCTGACCCCGCGCAGCCCAGGCCACCCCCCCCCCCACCCCGCGCTCCGCGGAACCCAGCTGCGGGAGTGCACAGGGCGGGGTGGCCCCACTGAGGACCCGAGGACGGCCCGGTCCAGTCACTACAGCCCAACGATAACGTCCGATTCCCGGCACGCCAGACCAGCTCCCCTCCACCTCGAACTCCCTGACAGGCGGCGGGCACCCAGCGGGCAAAGAGAGGGAGCTGGGCTGACCCCGAAGACGCGGCATCCCCTAGGGCGCAGCGGTGCCGGGGACCGAGGCGGGGCACTCACCTCGAGGCGACTCAGGCTGGAGCTCTTAGAGCGCGACTTCTTGCGCAGGTACACCGAGAAGAACCTGCGCACCGTGAACTTCTTCATGCTCAGGTCCATCGCCCCGCGCGCAGCCCGGGCAGCCGCAGGGCCGGAGCTCGCGCATCCCCGGCCCTGCCCGGAGACGGGGTTAGTGCCTGCTGCGGGCGCGCGCAGCGGGGGAGCCCGGCGCGGCGGCCATGGGTGCGGCTGCGGGCACAAAGGGCAGGCCGGCCACCGGGCCCGCACTCCCTCCTCCCGCGTCGCGGGAGCTCCAGACCCCGACAGCCCCAGCCCGGCCCGCCCCCAGCCACTCCCGCCAACCGGAGCCTGCCTTCCTGGCCCGCCCTCTACACTACAGCCAACCAGCGCCCGCCGCCCCAGGCGCTCCCTCCTCCTCCACGCCCCTCGGACCAGCTCCGGACAGCCCCGCCCTTGTCCCCCCACTATTGCCAATCATCGCCCACCACCGCGCCCAGCCACGCCCACCTCGTTGTTCTCCGCCACTACCACCAATCAGCACCCGCAGCCCAAGGCTCTCCCTCCTCTTCGCTCGGAGTACTCTCCTGTAGCCCCGCCCCCCTCCTCACTACCAATCAGTGCCCTCGGCGGCGCATGCCTAATAAGCCCGCGGAGGACCCAGCGCTGCTCCCCTTGGGCCCTTTTCTAGCTTGCGGGTATCGCTACGCTGTCTTTCCTTAAAATGTCCACACACACCCTTTGGTATATGCTCTCCTAGGCCGAACAAAACTTTGATTGGCAAGCACTTTTAGGAGCAGGAACAAACCGGGGGCACTGGGCTTCACGCGCGCACACTGCCCTCTCCGCGCCCACCCTTCCGCCCCCCACGGCCCCGTGACTCCTCTCCGACTGCGTCTCTGCAGCCCTGCGCGCCGAGGCCCAGCCGATCCTCCCCGGGCCAGGCATGGATGCGATCGGGGCGCGGCAGCCGTTGGGGAAGCGATGGGAGAACAAAGACGCATCCGTTTTCCGTGACCCCAAACGGATTGCTTGTCGGAGCCTGCACAGGTGTCCCGAGGCTGGCTGCCGGCTGCAGGGCTGAGGGGGGTTTGCCTTAAAGGGGTACTTTTTCCTAGAAATGCTCACCAGAGGGGTGTAAGCAGTTCCAGATCTGTGAGCTCAGGACTGTGCTTTTCCTGTTTTACTGCTGTGCTGTGTCTATGCTTTGAGTTTATGTTCAAAATAGGGTCAATCTCATACCCCCAGGCTCCCACGAAAAGTTCAGGAGCACTCATGCATGCAGTAATGTGTGACAAGCCTACCCACTTGCCCAGATTTAAAATCCCCATTGTGTCACCCCTTTGGCAGAATCATAGGTCGCATTACTACCTGCATAGACTATCTTTGCTAGAGCACGTTATGAAAGTGGATGCCTCCAAATAAGAACTAGTAAGTTCCTGCTGCACGTGAGTCAGGAGTAGGGTCAGATCAGCTCTCCAGGGTTTAAGAGTGCTGCAGGCTGTCAGCGGCTTGCAATTTAGCGTCAGGAAGCTGCCACCTTCTCTCCCCTCCTTGGTGTGCTTAAACAAACTCACTCGTTTTGTGTTCCCATCTCATGTCGCTGAGACGCAAATACTCTTGTCAAAACTGTTCCTGCTCCCCTCATTGGTTCTGTTGGAGGGAGATCATCCACACCCTGAGAACCACCAACCACCACCACCACCCAGGCAGGCATCCAGGCTCTAAGGAAATGCACAGACAGGTGGGAGCTATGCCATGTTGTTCTGGCAGAGAGGGCAGCTGATGGACAGACAGGCTGGCCACCAGCCCCCAGGACAGGAGACAGCAGTCAGCTTGACCAGTCTGCACTGTGAAGAGCAGGTGCAAGTGTCAGAGACAGGAGTATGGTGCACCGGCTACACCAGCCCACGGGCATGCTGCTTGGAACAGAAGCCTTTGGGTAGGCCTAGCAAAGCTCCTTTCACCAAAAAGAGCATTTTGACCTAGTGTAACAGGACTGAAAAACATCTTACAGGACATTCATGATCCTCTCACATTTAAGTTCAGCATAAACTGCCCCATTGGACTTGCACATCTCAAAAAAAAAGCTTTCGTATTTCAATTGTGGAATTCATTTCATCACTAGAACAAATCTGTTTGCCTTTGTCCTGGTACAAGTCTACCAAAATTTCTAGCAATTATTTGCCACCACTTCATAGGCTTATACACTGAAACCTTCCAGACAACCAAATCTGGGGGTAGGTATCAGGGCCCAGTTTAACCTGGGTCCAAATGATCCCCACCAAATACCGGAAAAGAAAAGGTGAGCTTCGTAAACGTCGTGCCCAGACCATGGGCGAGGAAGCCTGGAGAGGACAGCACTCAGCAGTCCCTGGTCATCTCGAGTCCCCCGTGGTCAGCACAGTAAGTCTGGGACCGGATTCCATATGCCTACTGCTGCCTCCCAGGGGGGACCGGCCTGGCCAGCATGCCCTCAGTCCAGCTCAGCAAATGATTATGGGACACTTACTGCACTGTGCTTGGAATGGGAATACAAACACGCATGGCTCCCAACCTACAGAAGTTCAGTCACGTAAAGGAGGAGTGAAGAGAAATACGATGTAGTTTTCACGTAATGAGGAAGAAGGTAAGAAAATGCTGCGTGACAGAGATGAATGAGAGAATCCTAACTGGAGAAGCCGAGGATGGGGTGGCATTTGGTGTAGCCCCTGGGGACATGGTGACATTTCATGGGGACAGGGCAGACAGAAGCAGCAGGGTCCCAGGCTATGAAGAACAAGGTTACTGAGAACTTAGAACAAACAGGATTTCATGACTGAATAATGAAAACCGAAGTTGCTACCAAGCCCCAAGATACACGAGGCATACGACTTCAAAAGATCAAGGACAGTGAGTGCCTGAAATGACCTGCTCTGTGAGAGACAAAATGCCCTGAGCGGGCAGGAGAGGGAGGCTTCTGTAAGGAAGGTAACTTCGGCAAACCTGTGCTGCGGGACCTGCCTTCCCTCCACCCAAAGGCCTAGAAGTGGGCTAGATGCCGCCCTCTTTATTTCAAGCCCCACCGGGAGAGCTGTGATTTGTGGGGACACAGAAGCTTGGGTTTGGCTTCCAGAGGTGAGGACTGGGAAGGCCATCCATTGAGGGACCTGTCTTTGCAGGACTCATGGGGGGCAAAGGCAAGTTTCTTGCAGGCCAGATGCAAACGTGGCGGTCTGAGACCCCGCCCCGAGCAGAAGTCTGGCACACCAGCCTCAGGGCTGAGGGAGGAACTCCAAGTAACCCCGGACCAAGAGGCCTCTGTCCTGTAGGTGGACTGCGGGACCGGGAGAGCTAAGAGGACAAGACAGCTCAGAGAGAGAAAATCAGGCAGGGCACAGGGAGCAGAGCCTGCTGGTCAGAAGCAGTTTATGTCCTTTCTCTTTCTCCTCTCCTGCTCTGACTGTCGGCTTCCAGCATGATGGAAATTCAAGCTAGGCAGAGTGTTTCTGAGTTCGAGCAATTCTTAAAATTTGAAATACTAATAATTTCTTAATCAAGGACTTAAAATTTAAAGCGAACATGGCTGTCTATTGTCTGAGTGGGAAGAGAAGCTGTAAAATTGACAGGCCCCTTCTGTTATCCCCTCTGACAGACACTGAAAGGGGTGCTGGGATCCAGTCACCAGCCAGGTTGGTTCGACAAACCAGCCACAGCTAGATGCGGTAGGTGAGGAGGCGGCAGAGGAGGAGTCCGAAGGACTCACTTGCCCCCCACCCCGCCCCGTGTTGGGGGTCCGGCAGGGCTCTGTCCTCAGCGTGAGAGTGAACAACCACCCCCTTGGCAGACCAGGAACTGCGACTGAGCGTCAGCACCGCACAGAGGGCGGGCAGCGCGCCCGTCCCCTGGGCAGGTGGGAGCGCAGGCGGCCCTCACCCTGAGGCCTAAGTGCACCCTCCGGGTAATCTAAAAGCAGCAAAATCACACTGAAAATGTAAAGTGGTCTCGAATGGTTCCTACCCCAGGTGCCCAGGGGAAACACAAAGAAATCCCCATGAACCTGGACTTCAAAGGATTCCCTCAGACACGGTTCCCAGGGGCGCGAGTCTAGTCACTGAACACCAAGCATGGAGGGGTCGGTCGGCAGAGCCAGAGCGCCAGCTGACCTCCACTTCGGACACGGGAGCTTGGCCTACAGGACTCACCAGAGGGAGCATACAAAATTATCACGTCTAAAGTGCTTAAGGAAATAAAAGAAATGAAAATACAACTAAAGCCCATGAGAGTCTCAAAGTGACGGAGCAGACAGAAAAATGAAAATACGTCTGGAAAATGAAAGGATGCGATACCGGGCACAAATTACAGTGGAACATGAGTGTGTTCTTTGTTAGAGCAAATCTGACAGAGCCGAGACAGACGTGATCTCAGAGCGCTCAGTCCACTGCGTCACGTAATGCACATCACACAGGAAAACACCGTGCACTGTCCCGGCTCTGCCTTGACCTTTGTGGAGGCTCCCTGGGCCTCTGGAATAGGGGCTCTCAGCTGAGGGTGACTGTGCTCTCACGGGACACTCAGCAACGTCTGGAGGCATTTCTGGGTGTCATAGCATAGGATGGGGGCAGGGGGGCTCTAGTGGCATCTACTGTGCAGCAGCCAGAGATGCTAATGACACCCCACAGCACAGCCCCTCAAGGACAACGATGCCGCCCCCAAGGCTGAGTGGCAAGCCAGCCCACTCTGTGATTGGAGAGAGGTGGCGGGGAGGAGCTGGGCATCCTTTCCTCACAAGGCTGTTACCCGCAGAATGGCAACATCACACACTTAAACCAATACCTGGAAGTGCTCAACAAAGTTGATGCTCATTAAAATCCTAGTTTCACACAAAAAAATTAATGGTGTCACTGGTTTAGGAATAGATCTCCAATTCTAGGAATTATCAGAAAGCCCCACTAAATCCCATTCTCTCACACAGGGCACAGCCACCCACCAGCTGCCCAGACCAGAAGGCAGGCCTCACCACTCCTGTCACTTCATTCCCCACATTGCACCACTCAAGACTTGTCAGTGAAGCTTCCTGAATATTGCTTATGCCACCCTTCCTTCCAGTCCTGTCAGGAACATGGTTTGGACCCTCAGCCGTTCTGGCCGAATATGGTCATTATTGGCTAAATGCCCCCCACAACCCTGCCACCAAACTGATCTTTCCAGAAGCAGATCAGGTCACACTGCGCCCTTGCACCATAGCTCCTCATGTCTGCCAGGACGAAGTGCCACCAGCACGGTTGGGTGGCTGCTCTTCAGATTTTGACCACAGCCACCATGCTGTGGACCTTTGCCTCTCGTCCCTCCAACAGGGAGCACGGCTGCACCTGTCTCGCTGGCCTGCCGAGTGGGGCCAAATGTCTCAACCTCATGACATTGTGCCCTGTGGTCACTTGCCCACCTGCCTCCCACCACTGGCCGCACCCCCTTCCCAGTTTCACATGATTCAGTCCAGTTCTGCTCCTGGGAAACTACCCAAAGCCCTCTACACCATGGGCTGTTCAAGATCCTCCCTGGGGCTCCCCATCACACTGTATTATACCTGCGTGCCTCTTCCATCCTGCAAATATGCAGGATGGCCACGCCACTGTCTGCAGTACCCCATACATGTTTGTTTAAAGGGATTTGTGATGATTATCATCCAAGATCTTTGCCGGTTAGGAAGAGCTGGACCTCCATTAGGATTTACTCTCTAGGACACATTTACGGAACCCATGAATTGCACTCGATGAAACCTGTTGTAAGAGGTAAAAAGAGGGGCTCAAGGTGCTGGACCAACCATGGAAACTTACACACCGAGATGAAAAGGGTTCAAACAATTTCGGTGACATGAGTTCACAAATTCTCACCGGCCACAGGAGTGACAGGCTGGGACATCTCCCAGATGCTTACACTGGTCAAGAAATGCCAGGAGGCCAATATCCAGGGTTGAGCATCTCATGGAATGAAGCCTGGGCCCGTCTGACTTGGGGATGGACACTGGATGGCTCTGACAGGCGTGCCGTGCCCTCCAGCGAGAATGGCTCGGTGCTCTTGGTGAAGGTCAGTTTACACATGAGATGGCAGAGGGACGTCAAAGGGAGGCCTATTCCATGCAACATACTTGACAGCAAGGGACCCAGGGTGTGTGCCAACAGGAATCAGAACATTTCCTGGAGCTGCTGTAACCTACTCGGTCTTTTCCAATCATCAGTATTTTAAGAGGAGAGGGGATAGAACGGTTCACTGGGAAGTGACAGCATCCGCGACACTTCTGGGCTCGAGTGTTACAGCTGTTTACATATTACAGGTCGAACTGTGTCCCTGAGAGGATGTGCTGGAGTCTGACCCCCAGGACCTCAGGATGGGACCTTATTTGAAACCAGGTTGTTGCAAATGTAATTAGGCTGAGGCCCTACTGGAGTACGGTGAGCTCTGATTCACTGTGGCTGGTGTCCTCACAAGGCCATGTGAAGGCAGGGTCAGGGAAGGCCCTGGGACAGCAGAGGAGCGTGCAGCCCCCAGCCAAGAATGTCACCGCCCCCGCCAGCAACAAGAAGCAAGGCAGACCCCTATGTGTCAGGGACATGGCCCTGCCGATACCTTGATCTCAGACTCTGGCCTCTGGAACTGGAAACAATGCATTTCTGTTGTTTTAAAGCCCCTGGTGTGCGGTGCTTTGCTCTGCCTTGGGGTGAGGAGGCGAGCACACACCCCTGACCCCACGCTATCACAGCGGCCCTTTGTGACGAGGATGGCCGGAGAGAAGGCTTTCTACGGAATGGAGCCTTGGTCTGCCAGGGTGTCAGAGAACAGAGAGATAAGGGGCTTTTCTTGTCGGTCCAACCCTATCCATAAATAATAGAGGAGTTTAAAAGGAAGGGAGTGCACAGGAAAGAGGAAACAGGTTAAAACTGTAGCAGGAAGGATTTCTGTAACTTAAAAAGGAAAAACTCCCTCATAATAGAAGAGTCTTTCAAGACCTGGAAAGGGTACAAAGGAGAATGTAAAATCCTTGCCAGATTTTTTTTTAGCAAAAAATGTTCATCTTCTAAGAAATATTTCATAGACTCTCTAGCATTTCAGGCACTAAGTACTTATACTAGAGATGGGAACCAAACAAATGCATCAAAGGAATACTTAGACACCGCAAGTATGGCGGTTAAGCCCCACGGTACAGAGGGTCTCAAGCCCCAGCTCGCTCACCTGCCCCATCCCAAGGCCACAGGAGGAGGCTAGGGCGGGAGACTCTTCGTGGCAATATGATGGATGATATCCGAGTCAGGAGCCTTCCTGAGATACACAAACATGCTGCATAAAACAAGGGGGAATTTGTTCTTTAAAGCATGGTCGATCCATTAGTAAGTATGGGAAAACAAATGTAGGCCAAAAATGCAGATAAGACGTCCCTAAGAGGAAGCATGTTTGAGCAGCCTTCATCCTGGAGTATTGTGTCACTTCCTGCAGTCAAGACGTGCCGTTTGAACAGTGTCTAGAGAAAGCCTGGGGCCACATGCAGTGGCAGTCACAGGATGCCTGCAGAGCCACCTGTCCTGGGCAAGCTAGGAAACCCTGCTCTGGGAAGAGGCTGGCTTATCCAGGGTGAGTACCAGTAAAAGCAAAGGAAGACATTTCTTCTACAGCTCCTACTTATGCCAGTTTGAAGCCAAAATTCATACTACTAGTGCGGCCTGAGAAACTCCAAGCCAAAAATTCACTTTTTAAAGGTCCCAGATAGTAGCATCCCAAAGACAAGGCAGAAGAAAATGTCTAAAAGCTTAAACCCAGAGGAAACGCTAAGGCACATGACCTGTAACCATAAACTGCTAAGTACACAAGAAAATTAGCTACCATGACAGGACTCGGTAGCGAGACCCACAGCATCAGACATGCAAAGACTGGAGACTGAAAGTCTTGTACAAATAACGTAAAGTATGTTTAATGTGCTTAGAAAACAAAAAAGCAGAATTTAGAAGCATTACAAGGAAATGCTTATTTATGAGATTGTAAAAGGATCTAGCAGGTTTGTAAACATAAATAGAACTTTAAAAATTAAACTATAATAATTTAAAAAGAGCAGTTTAGACCAAGTCCAAGAAATAGTTAATCAAGGAAAAGTTAGATATAATAATTGACAGAATGAGTAATCAAGACAATTTGGTACTGGCACAAAAACAGACTCACAGACCAGTGGAACAGAATAGAAAATCCAAACATTAACCCAAACACCTACATTCAATTAATATTTGATAAAGGAGCCTTGGATATACAATGGGGAGATGACAGCCTCTTCAGCAGCTGGTGTTGGAAAAACTGGACAGCTACATGTAAGAGAATGAAACTGGACTACTGTCTAGCCCCATACACAAAGGTAAACTCAAGGTGGATCAAAGACCTGAATGTAAATCATGAAACCATAAAACTCTTAGAAAAAAGCATAGGCAAAAATCTCTTGGACATAAACATGAGTGACTTCTTCATGAACATATCCCTCCGGGCAAGGGAAACAAAAGCAAAAATGAACAAGTGGGACTATATCAAGCTGAAAAGCTTCTGTACAGCAAAGGACACCATTAGTAGAACAAAAAGACATCCGACAATTTGGGAAAATATATTCATAAATGATGTATCTGATAAGGGGTTGACATCCAAAATATATAAAGAACTCACGCACCTTAACAAAAAGTAAATAATCCAATTAAGAAATGGGCAGAGGATATGAATAGACACTTCTCTAAAGAAGAAATTCAGATGGCCAACAGGCACATGAAAAGATGCTCCACATCGCTAATCATCAGAGAAATGCAGATTAAAACCACAATGAGATATCACCTCACACCAGTGAGGATGGCCAACATCCAAAACACAAACAACAACAAATGTTGGCAAGGATGTGGAGAGAGGGGAACCCTCCTACATTGCTGGTGGGAATGCAAATTAGTTCAACCATTGTGGAAAGCAGTATGGAGGTTCCTCAAAAAAGTCAAAATAGAAATACCATTTGACCCAGGAATCCCACTCCTAGGAATTTACCCTAAGAATGCAGCAGCCCAGTTTCAAAAAGACAGATGCACCTCTATGTTTATTGCAGCACTATTTACAATAGCCAAGAAATGGAAGCAACCTAAGTGCCCATCAGTAGATGAATGAATTAAGAAGATGTGGTACATATACACAATGGAACATTATTCAGCCATAAGAAGAAAACAAATCCTACCATTTGCAACAACATGGATGGAGCTAGAGGGTATTATGCTCAGTGAAATAAGCCAAGCCGAAAAAGACAAGTATCAAATGATCTCACTCATCTGTGGAGTATAAGTAGAAAAAAACTGAGGGAACAAAACAGCAGCAGACTCACAGAACCCAGGAAAGGACTAATAGTTACCAAAGGGAAAGGGACTGGGGAAGATGGGTGGGAAGGGAGGGATAAGAGGGTAAAAGGGGCATTATGATTAGCAGACATAGGGTGGGGGGGCACGGGGAGGACTGTACAGCTCAGAGAAGACAAGTAGTGATTCTCATGTCACTACACTGATGGACAGTGACTGTAATAGGGTTGGAGGGGGGGACCTGATGAAGGGGGTAGTTTAATCACCACAATATTGCTCATGTAATTGTAGGTTAATGATACCAAAATAAATTGTAAAAAATAATAATAATAATAATAATAATTGACCGAATGCTGACCAGAAAGTCAAAAAGACAGGAAGTATGAAAGGCAGATTAAAAGATGAAGGAGAAAAACCCATCATGCCTCTAGTCTCGGAATAAGAGAAAGAAAAGGGGACGAGCATTATTCAAATAAATGAATCAGTAACTGGGAGTTTGTCAGAGTTGATAATATACACCAATCCTTATGTTTATTAAGCTTCCCAAATTCCAAGGAGGATTAATAAAAGAAATCCATACCTAGTTACATATTCAACCTGCAGAATGCCAACCCAACAGAAAAAAAAAAATCTCTCCAAAGCAACCAGGAAAGAAAGGACAAGTTTTCTACAAATGTTAGTTATAATGTCAACTAACATCTCCACAGCAATACTGGAAGCCAAACAAGGGTCGAATAATATATGCAAGGTGCTATAGGAGAAAATAACTTCACTTTCTAGTTCTCCAGTTGGCAAAAAATCTTTCGAGAACAAGGGCAAAACAAAGATACTTCTGGGTAAACAACCTGAGCAATTTTGCATTTAATGAAAACTTACAAGTAAAGCTAAATACATATGGACTGCATGAAAACAAAGTATTGCACAATTTGTGGGCTTATGTCAGAAATGCCATCTTAACTTTAAAAAGAGTATATACAGAAGAATGGTGATCCGAATTAAAATCTAATGCCCTGTTGGAAGGGGCAACCTTCACGGGCCCTGTAGTCTCTGTGTTCTTCTCTTATTCTTGCTGGGTATGTGACCTTCAGGCACCACCCCTCAAGCCAGGCCTCAGGATTGTATTTGCAGCGAGCAGCCCGGAGGGGTAAGGCTTGCTCAAGACAAAGAGCAGGCTTGCTTGCCGCTTGTTATAAAACATACAGTCCCTGAAGCTTAGGCTCCTTGGCTGGGACACAGTCTCACTCTGAGCACAGTATCCATCCGGCCCTGTTCACGCTCCCCTTGGAATGTGGGGGGCAAAGGGGACCAAAGCAGATACGGTCCTCGGGTCACTTTCTGTTCCTTGAGTAATGAAGTCTTTTGTGGTCCTTGAAGCTTATGTCTTCTTCCAGCATCCACAAAACCGTAACTGGCTAATTACTAGTAAGTAAAACAACATCAAATTCTAGACCTTACAAACAAAAAGGGCAGAAGTTAAAATATACCAGAAAATATACTCAACCAGGTAAACTCTCCAGTTAAAAGACAAAGAGTGCCAAACTGATATAAAGTTTATATCTACATAGATATAGCTATATATAGATAGATAAAAAGCAAAATACTAGCAACCTGAGGGCAACATGTATAAAGGGTGATTTATCATTGCAAAGTTTAAGATATGGAAAGAGAAAAACTTTCATAAATTGTTTGCCTATATAGAAAAATCTACAAGGATCTTGGACAAATTATTCAAATTAAGAGTTTAGTAAAGTTGCCATCAGTAAGATGAACAAAAGTTACTGCATTTTTACATGCTAGCAAAAGTTTGAAAATGCAGTTTTAGAAAGACACCATTTAAAATGCAACTACAATAAATTTTAAAGTATTCCTAAACATTCAACAAACTAGTGAGTGATACTAAAGAAAACAAAATGCAGACGTGACCAATACTCAAGGAAACAAAAGTATGCACAAAATCCTGAGCAGGTAAATTCTCTCTGGGTTGATTCACAGTCTGATTCCAGTGAAAATCCTGGGATTTCCCGGTGCACCTTGACAAAGTAACACCAGTTTTGTGGGATCACAGAAGAGCAAGAATAACCAGTCGGCTCTCCCTGCCACATGTCAAGGTTTAGCACCAACCTTAGTCCAGCCATTAGTCGCTTGGCCCAGGAAGTTAGAGTGTGGCCTTGGAGAGGCCGGTACATGGAACAGAACAGGTCTGCCCATGTGTAGACCTGGTGTTTCTCAGACGCGTCATGGAAGAGCAGCGAAGCTTTGTTTTGACATGAATCTGGGACCTCTTTCCAGATCAACGCCTTGGGTTACCTTTTCCTACAAGCCCACACAAGGCTGCCATCCTCACCCAGTTCTATAGCTGACCTGTGTAGACAGCTGGACTGACCTCTCCAAGCTCCCCCATCTACACTCTTCCTCTGGCTACCTGGGCCCCAGCCCACCGGCCTGCTCACATGCTGTCACTGTCTCAGGCCATGCTACATCCAGTACCCCAGCCGGACCATGCTGTGCCCCACTCTCCTTCCCCCAAACTGGGATCCTTCTCCAGCTGTCACCTCCAATACCAGTCTTTCAGGGACACATTCCATGAACCTCAGAATCAGCCAGGCCCCCAGGTAGGTGCTCAAAAGGTCACAGCAATTATTTAGATTGGAAGACTTAGGTGACCTGTGTGACCACCTGATGAATGCTTTTATTTCCACAGCCCTGCAGACTCTATGAGGGCAGGAATTCAATCTAGTTGGCAAACTACCACAGTGCCTGCTATGATGCTTGACACACACAAATATTTGCTGAATAGACAGATAAGTGGGAGCAGGAATGGGCGGGTAGCTGGATGGCCACCACTGCTTTTCAGACTCGGTGCGCTTTGTGACACAGCAGAGACAGGAGGAGGACCGACTGGGAAAGGACAGATCCCTTTCATCCAGTGACCAGCACATCACCTCGGCAGAGGAGCCAAGTCAGGAACCATGAATAATGCTTCCAGGTCTGCTAAGGATATGTGACATGTGCCCTTAGAAAAATAGAATTCCTTGGTAGGGAGCAGATGTTAGATTCACAATGGCTCTTCCTGAAGTCCAACCTGGTGTCCAGCCCACATCCCTGAGCCAGTGTGCACCTGTCTCCCGGGCCTGCCCCCCACCCGCCAGCCCGTGACATCACTACTTGTGGGTCCCAGCCTTCTTCCTGGGAAGACGTGGGGAGCTTGGCGGCTTTCCTGGGGGTCTGAGGCTCTGAGCCGGTGCCATCTGCTGGAGCACCTGCTGCAACGAAACCTCCCTGTCTTCTCGGGAAGATCAGACTGTAGTTGCAAACGTGAAAGCATATTGCAAAAGCTCTTCAGCTCAGAATGCTTTAAATAATGGCCTAAAAATATGAAAAGCCAAGAAAGAAATTAAGGTCTGTGAATGTATCATTTCTATGTAGTATTAATGAGACTGGGGTTGTCATTTCGGTCCCCTAAAAGATATGTTAAAATCCCAAACCCAAGAACATGACCTTATTTGGAAATAGGGTTTTTGCCAATGTAATCACATTAAAATGAGGTCATAATTGGATCAGGCTGGCCCCTAAATCCAGTATGCCTGGTGTCCTTATGAGTAGAGACACCCTCACAAAAAGCCACATGAAGACAGAGACTGGAGTGACATGCCTCCAGGCCAAGGATCCCCAGCCAGACCAGATGCCAGGCAGGCCTGGGGCAGAACCTCTAGAGCCTCGGAGCAAGTGTGGCCCTGCCCATGCCTGGGCTCGGGAGCCGGGCAGGTACAGAGCACAGCGAGAGCCGCGGGGCTCACAGGAGTGCATTCCCTGGGGTGAGCACGGGTGCAAGACATCCTCCCCACCCACCCCCAAAGAAGAGCTAGGGTCCCCGGAGATCCCAGCCACAGGAGGGACAGGCTGGGCCACCCCCACCCCAGCAACTCTCCCTCCCATACACTTTCTCTTCATTTTGGCCAAACTCAAACAGGACCTCTTATTCACGAGTTTCCTTTTTCCTAGTGGGAGAAAACGTCTCCTCTGAAAGCTACCTACCTACGCTGCAGCGATCCTACTGACTGTGATATTATAACCTGTGCTCTCTCGCTGTTGCATTGCTCTCCCTGGTCCACCACCTGCTAGGCATGGATGCAACTTTCCTCCCTCGCTGCTGCCTTCACTGCCAGGACGGTGTTCTGCACATGGTGGGTGGTCAGCGAGGCCTTGTGGGCTTAGCTTGGAATGCAGGTGCCCTGGAGGACCAAGGAGGAAAAGTACAATGCTGGGGGCTCCTTGCACCTCATCAGGGATGGGGGGTGGGGACCACGGTGGCCCTGGAGGGTAGTGGCACCCATGTGGCAGCCAGTGCAGCCCCGACCAGGCCTGTCTGGAGCCTGGCCTTCCCACCAACCTCACAACAATGGAGCTCACTGGCACAGCCTTCAGAATCTGTGTCGGACTTAACACAGACGGGTAGCAGGTTACCACCGAGGGTAGGAAGATGGCAAATTATTGTTAAAAGAATCTTTGTTGCCCTTGAAAGAACTCTGGCCTCTGGCTAGAGCATAGGCGGGCCAACGGGGCAGGCTCCTACTGCCTGAAAACGGCGATGTGGGTGCCATGGGAAAAGGCTCGCCCAGCATCGCATCCTTTGCTCTGCTGGGCAGTTGACCCCCCAAGCTGCTGGGTGAGAGGCTCCCTGGGGTTTGTTCTGGGGCCTCCACAGGAACTGTCATGACCACATTACTGCCCACAGAAAGAGGGCAGGACCCACTGCTTCGGGAACTGGGAGAGGGGACACGCCCGGGCCGCCAGAGGTATGGGTGGGACTGGGGAGGAGGGGATTTTCCTTCACTGTACTGCCACCACCTGAGGCCTGAGAAATAAGTTCATTTCAGGCCTGTGTGCTCCACCCACTACAGCTTGTCCCAGATGGGGGCCAGAGGCACCGCACTCCATGAGGTCATGCATAAACGTAAACTGAGCCAGGCAAGCAAGCAGCGGTGACATTCATGGGATCAGGAAAGCTCAGTCTGTTTGCTCCAAGCGTACTCAATTCTGATATCCCAGAATGGGGACCATTATTAATGGTCTTGACTCTTAGAGCAATCTGCAGCATGTCCCCCCTGGGACCACAGATGCATCCGGGTCTGGGCAGCTCAGTGGGATTTGAGGTGGGTGTGAAGAGGTGGTGAGTCCCAGACTGGTCTGGACCTGACACCTGGACAGGCCATGGACAGCTCCGAGCAAAGGTCCCCTGCCTGCTGGGACTGCACGGGAGGTGGCCCCAGCTCACTATGGCTTCGGACACTGATGATCAGGACACACCAGCACTTCGCTCAGAATCACTAGCCAAATGAGGACCACAGTTTGCATCCTAGCCAAGGTCGCTTGGCTTAACACTGATGCTACCTCATAGCTACATCTTAACTTTTTCGTGTGCGCTAAAAGCAGAATATGTCTTCTACTTAACCATATGCAACCATTTGTACACCTCAGCAAGTGTGGAAAAGTGTTGTACCATGTGGGCAGTAATTCAAAGGTTTTTTAAACCAGATCATGCAATCACCTCCGGGCACAGCAGCGTGTAAGTGCGCCCGAAAACGGGTTGTCGCAGGAACAAAACTAGAGACTTGTAGTTGGTTCCCTTCTTAAGTATTTCTAAACTCTGCAAAGGATTTGGATATTCACTAGGCTAATTTTCCTGCTTAGCTTAACATTTTATTGATAGCAAACAATTCATAGAAAGACAAAGGAAACCCAGGGGAAGCTATGAATGCTTTTATCTCAAGAAAAAAATTCCTTGAAGCACTTAATGCTGTCACTTTGAAGTACTGGTGACAGTGACCAAATATGCCACCAAGTTTACTTAGAATCCAAAGAGATGACAACAGCCTTTATGCCAGATTCTTAAACATTATGTCTGACTGGGTGGTGAATGATATTTACAGTGATGTACAGCTTGCTGGGCACGCATATAACATGCTATTAGCTGACTACTCCGTTTAATACATCATAAGAGCTTTTTCTCTGAGCCCATCTGGAAAACCATATAGCTCCTGAGGAATTAGCCTGGAAGCTCTTGCTCTTTGTTATTTCAGGTGCCCGTGCCATCATGTGCCAGGCCCGCTGGTCCCTCACCCTGGGCATTGCCCTGGATGCTGACAGCAGACACAGGAGCCAGGGGCAGACACAGACCGTTTGAAGGATGCATATATTACTGCCACACTTTCACCAGACCTTTATTTCTGCTATTGAGTTTTCAAAACCACTGAATGCTGAAAGAATTTAAGAACGTTAAAGAACGTTAAAATAGACTTCTTGAGAATATTTTTCTTTGAACATCTTTGCTATATGAAGACTACAATTTGGAAGGCTAGAGGTGGGGATTGTCTAAGAAAATACCTTCAATTATGCATGGCAAAGGTCATTTTCAGGTATTACATCCTCTTATCTCTATGGGCTATTCTTGAAACAAAATTTCACCAGTTTCTCTCCACATGCATTTTCATTCCAATTTTTTTTCCCTACTTCAAACATTTATTCACTATCTAACTTTTCTTGGGAAATGTACAGGGACTGGCTTTACCCAAAGGATGGTTGAAAATACGTACTCTTCAATCTAAAAGCAGCCTGCTTGTGTGACCCCATGCAGAGCTTGATCATTTTCACTTTGTTGTGAAGGAATTCAGCAAAAGGCACATGGAGCTTGCTTTCAGATGATGCAGATGCAGACCCAAGACCATTTCTTGACTTAACCAAGTTATTTTCTACTATTGCTCATAATGAACTCCTTTATTTTGTTGAAAAACAACTTATACTTGGCAGAGGGTAAAAAAATCAAATGTAACACTAATACCTAGTTGCTAGGATCTGGGAGTCACACACTTGAGTTCCCAGGGTTAGAGGACACCAAGGGCCTGATCTCAGGGAGGCCTGGATGTCGTGACGGCCGCTGGGAGTCGTCCTGGGGTTTCCACAGATGGTCCTGATGCACGGAGAGGGACAGAACTTTCACTGAACAGGCAAGCAACGCGACTGACTGCACCACCCGCGCCAGAGCGCCCGGCCTTCCAGCCCGGCGGTACTGACTCCCCATCACACTCGGCTCCACGCTGGCTGGATTTGGCCCCGACACCAGGCTGCGGAGGCTCTGCCTTCCTGGGGCAGCCTGAACCTCAGAACCTGTGTCATCCATTACACCACCTTTTCTCCTCCCTCTTTTTTGAGGAGGCAAATAATTCCTGCAGAGTCAGGCTCATTTTTGGTATGAGCTCCATGAAGCTGGGCCCCCAGAGTTCTCAAATCATGCACAACAGAAACATTGCTTTCACTGGTCTTCCTAGAACTCAGAACAGTGCCCGCACAGAACATCAGGACGTAACTGCTAGAGACATGGGTTCATCAGGTGCTGCCTCCTGAGCCCAGTACCTTCCCGTCTGCTACACAGCTTCCCTCACAGGGCTGAGCCAGCGAGTCTCTTTCTGTGTGAACAGTCGACTGGCAGCAGAATCCATGACTAGAGCCACCGTTAGGCCAAAAGGCCGGCTGGGAAGGCCTGGAGCTTTTACTGTGAGAGAAACAGAGCCCCGGCCAGCGCTGCTGCGGCTCTCAAAGGACCTCTGGCTGTTCCGATAAAACAGGCTACAGTTGAGCTTCCCACCAGGAGCCAGCAGTCACAGCAGCTCCTCAAATTTAAATGACCTAAAATGAAACAATTTAAAACTTAGCTCCATTAAGGAAAACTTGGTGAAATCCAAACACAGCCAGCAGTTAACAAGAATAGAGCAATATTGGTTTCCTGGCTTTGACACAGGTACTGTGGCCATCTCAGGGTGAGTGGGGGCCTGGGTGGGGGCCTACAGGGACCTGCTGTACTGCCTTAGCAACTTTTCTGCAAATCTAGCAGTATTCCAAAGTAAAAAGCAAAAAACTCAGAACAAAATTTCACTCCTCAGTCACACAAACAACGTTTCTAGAAGTTGCAGACCAGGGGCATTTCCTTCATCACAGGAAGCTCTGTCGTTGTTCAGAGTGGGCAGGAGAGGGAGAGAGCAGGAAGGCTGATTCAGAGGCCCCCCGCCCCCCAACTAATCCAGGGACAGGGCATGGGGGGGCTAAGATGTCGTCACATTTGCTCGAAGCCATACTTCAAGCACATTGTAATTAAGCTACCTCTCGAATCTCTGAATGTGAGACCATCTAGACTGCAAATTCTGGGTTCATTTACACAAGGGACAGTGTTCATGCTCCTGAGGCACAGCTTGAGTTTCCAGCTTCATGGGGTCACAGTGACAGACACCAGCAGCCGGGAAAGCACGTGGTGGCTGTACTGCCACCTGACTGCACCTGTTCACGCCATGATTTCTTCTGTATCTGTCCTGGCTCCTGGCCAGTCCCTGCCAGCAGTGGATCACGATGTGGGAGGGGTTGATATAAGGAAATCATGAAAAAGAGCAATTCCCAAAATATGCTATTTTAACTTAAATCACATAACTGCAATTACTTGCCCACTGATTTAGGTAGGGCTGAGGACTTCTTTGAATGTGAGTCTATTCCCTTCTTCGCTTAAACCATGCCTTTGCCTGCAGGGCTGTATGTGGGTATTTCCAGTTGCAGGTGATTCAGACTGACGCACATAACGGTGAATCAATTACCCAACCAAGCTCCAAGAGTTCGTGCCGGCCTTCAAGTGGCTGACCAGCCCGTCCACAGCAGGAGCAAGGTCCTGGCTACTTCCGACTTTACTCTGCAACCCGCGCATTAGCTAACATGAAAACTGTGTCTCCTGAGAGTCGGAGGTGAACCACGGCCACATACATTTAGCTGGCCCGTAGTGAGAGTGTGCTCCGTTATGGAATCCTATGCTCGGTCTCATCTGAGACACATTTCAATGTCAGTAGTATCTTAGCATCCAGGAGATGGGGAAATTTTGCCCTTAGCTTACTGGGTTAGCTCAGTTCACAGGCTTAGTACCAGACAAGCACCACCCTATGAGATGGCAGAGGTTGCCTGCCATAGGGATGTGGCCTGATGTGACCAGCCAGGAGCCCACCCTGGGGCTGAGAGGAAGCCATGTCTCCTCCCACTCAGGGGCACAGGGACGAGAGGGTACAACCTGAACCAAGCTGGCCTGTGGACAGGGACAAAGCATGGGGGAGAATGTAAATTAACTCTGCAAAGTGCCCCGAGGGTGGACTCCCTTCAGACAGTGACCCCTGCTCCGCAAATGTGCAATTATTTCACCCTGCCCAGTTCTCAGCTATGTTCATATATACAGAATATGTCCAAAGTATTTGATTCACCTTCCACAGAAATGGCTTTCTTTTTCCTTACTCAAAGTTCACCCATTTATAGTGATTCATTTTCATACCTAATGACTCTCAGGGAACATGATAGCAAGGTGCACTGTTATTCACGTCCCGCCAGGAAAGGAACCCCGACACGCTGCCAACTCAGGATGACATGCCACCACTGTGAGAAGCGTCCTGATTTCAGTGACATGACAGTCTGTAGCTAGAGATAGCAGTAAATGATGCCACAGGCAGAGAGAAGCACGGACGGGTGAGGACAACTACACAGGTAGCCCTGTAACCCTGAGGCTCCACTGGAGCGCCTGACTCCCGCGGACCTGCTGCAGGAGCTGCTGGGGCTGCAGGCTACCTGGACCGCAGGGGGATTGAGAACAGGGTTAGACGGCGTGTGGGTGATTGGAGATCAGACAACGGTGTCTACCTGTTAAGTTCATATAAGATAACAAATACAAAACTCTCCCAAACTAAGATCCATATTCCTTCCTTGTTATAATTCACATCTCACAGCTATTAAAATCTTGCTATTAAAAGTTGGCAGCTATGCAGAGCACCTAGGACTTTCAAGGCTGGCTAACAAGGGTGTAAACTGGTGCAACCCGTTTGGAAAACAAAGCTCAGCCTGGTCGTGTTGCAGGTGGCTCAGGACTATGAACTATGTCCACTGGGTAGAAATGCAGCACATACTCTCAGAGACATGGCAGATAAACAAGCAGTCCAGTGCGGTGGGGGACAGCTGACATGGGGGAAGCCCAGGAACCCTCTCCAATTGTGAGAACGGCCAACGGCCACAGCGCACACTGGTAGTGGAGGACAGGAGAGGAGATGCAGCAGAAAGCACACACACAAGTCTCTCTGTGTAAACTTCAAAAACATTTAATGTGTAGGAAGCACTGCATGGATAAGACTCTAAGGAAAACAAGGTGGCCCACACAGTGGTCTCCCCTCGGGTCGGAGCGGGAGGGCTGGCAATGCGGTTTCCAGGCTGAGCGGGGTGCTTATGAGGCCCTCTTGTAAGTCTCGTGGCACCGTGTGCTCACCTTCCCAGCATTCTGAGACCTTATTTCAGACCCACAGGCAGCACTCCTCCTGGCCCAGCTCAAAGGCCACCTCCCTGCAGCCAGGAGCACAGGTGCACCTTTACCAGTGGCGCACGCCAGGCACACCTTCCACGGGTGACTGAGACACATAGCGTGCCTCCCGAGTCAGAGACGGCAAGCTGCCCAAAATAGAGCCGCTCAAAGTGGGATGCACTTAGCAAAGGGGTATTGATTGCAAAGCAGGGCAGTTCGGTAAGTGCTTACGTAATGCTTCACCATCAGCAAAAAGTTCCGGGTTCTCAGAAAAAGATAATACAATGTGGCTGCTGATTTCAAAGAACTCCCAGTTTGGGATGGGAAGAAAACAATTCGTTCCCACCTGAAGCGGAAGGTTAGCACACCCACGATATGCATCACAAGCACAGGGAGCAGCAGTCTCTGTCACTGGCCACAGTTCAGTGGGAAGTGCTCAGGGCAGGCAAGGGATGGCCTGGCCCAAAGCACAGGCTCCAGCCCAGGCCCAGATGCTCCAGAGCCTGTCAGCCCCCTTCAGCCAAGACACAGCTCCCAGACCCTCTGATCCATGACGGTACAGGTAATACCCTGGTAAGCAGATGGTACTCAGAGCCATTGTCATCATGTGGGTTTTGTGAGACCTTGTCTGACTGTAAGGAAAGAGGAGGGGACACTGCTCTACCCTGGGTCCCCGGGACCAGGATGTGAGTCACTGATTCTCTCCGTAACTTCTGCAAGACCCTTAAACCTTCTGAGTTTTAGCTTCCTCCACTACAGAATGGGAGAAACTACCCAGCAGGGTCAGGTGATGAGTCCTCGAGATGACAGATGGGAAGCAGGCGGAGGCTGTGGAGCATCACCCACGTGTGCGTGTGTGGGACTGTGGCCGGGCCCCAGGAGCCACATGGTGAAAATCAGACCACGGGACACAGAACTCCTGTATGGTTGAGAACAAGCTAGACAATGGGGACATGGGTCATGCTAAGCATTGATAAATAATTGTCCCAATATTGATTTTCTGAGGAAAAATACAAATCTTTAGGGAAGCTTTAGATAAACACTAAGAAAAATTCCTTTCAACAACAAAAAATGTAAATTCGCCAAATGATGCATAGATGAGGCTCAAATGTGCACAGTATTCCTCTTTACCTCTGACAAATAACACACAACTGGGGCTTTTCGCAGATGGTCTCAAGGTCAGGATCCAGAGAGCCGTGCAGGGTCTAAGACAGGGTGTGCTGTGAACACAGCAAGAAGGGACATGAAGAGGGGGAGGGGCCTGTCCTGGACGTGCAGGGTTTGTCCACTAGAGGACATGGGGAGTGAGGGTCTGAGGCATGAAATCACACATGTATGTAGGAGAGGTCTCAGCAGAACACCAGACCGGCGGGGGGCTGGGGGCCCTGCACACAGGCAAGTGGGGCTCGCTTTGCTGTCCCCAAGCAAGAGTTGATTTCTGATCCAAGCATAATTTGTGACAGACGGGGAGCAGTAAGGGCGATCCGGTTAGCCACAGGGGTCAACACACTGTTTGCTACGTGGTGTGACTCTGCTGGGGCCCCAGCAGATTTGCATGGCACCCTCCCACCAGCCCATCACATGCCTGGCAGGGGTCTTAGAGGCCACTCGCCTTGCCCAGCGCCCACTGCCCGGCCTGCGCATCATGCAGACCACCACTGCGTGCCGCCTCCATGGATGACACACACAGGACAGGTCAGATGCACGGGTCAGAGGTAACTTTGAAATCACCTGCTGAAGAGTCTTCAGACAGAAGCCAAATTACTCAGTAAGTCTTCCTCAGCCTGAGGATGCAGCTCAAAGCCTGGACGGAATCCTCCCAGGGACCGGAGTGCACAGGCTGGTCATGACCAAGACACCCATTAAGTGGGGGCTCCCAGCTTTCCCATTAGCAGTTCTGGTGCCGCCACCTCAAGGGAACTCGGGGAACCATGTCCTGAGCCAGTTGTGGCCTCCAGCACCACAGAGAAGGCACCCAAGTTGTGAAGATATTAAAGACACTGAAGATAGCTGAGGGGCTTACGCAGATACCGTGACAGTTGTGGACTTGTCCTCAGGGCACCAGAGGGGCAGGCTCCAACCTCCCGTGACCCTGGAAATGCACTAGCAGTGTGGGTTCTGGGAGGGGAGGCTGCACCCCGAGGTGCAGAATCTGTGAAGACACGGCCCAGGCAAGCAAACTCCGCTATGCAGACCAGCGTGACTCCCCAGTCCTCAACTGCTGTCAGCTGTACGCATGAGCGCCCGGGGCCAGGAGTCCAGCGCACCAGTAGCACAGCTCATGGGCCAGCACTGGAGCCCTGACCCCAGACTGAGTAACCAAATGCCATGGAGTCGAGACACGGGATCCTCCCCAGGGACAAGCACAGGGCAGCCCTTCTGGAATTACACGTGCTTCTCCGGGAGGCACCCACCCTTCAAGTGACTCACCTGGTCCCCTCCCTGCCCCAGCTGCACATGTCCGCAAACCCACTCCTGATCCAAGGCCCTTCGTGGCACTCACGCAGGGGCCACAGAATCATCAGCTGACATACAAATGGGACAGATGTCCCAATGAAGCACTAATGAGGCAGGAAGAAAAACAAGTCAAACATGTTCAATATATTAGGACAAAGAGTGCCATTTCCCCATTTCAGCCCTATTAATTAAAAACTAAAATTACATAGGATCACTCATTAAGTCTTTGAATTAAACACAGGCTGACAAAACTAACTACACTAAAAATCCACCCCCATCCCCAGCTGTTCACTGCTGGTCCCTGCAGTTCTGGGAGGACTCCTGGGACGGCACAGAGCAGGGGCACGCTGTCCACAGAACGGGCACACACACTGTGCTCTGGACTGACTGCAGGACACACCTCAACTTTACTCAGAGGCAGTGGGTTTCTTTTTCTTCACTACCCTGGAAAGCATGCTTCCAAATTTTATTTTCTTCTTTCCTACATGGGGGCTGGATTAATAAATATGCATTTTACTAAAGGGCAGTTCTGTGCAAGTGCAGGTTATTAATCCCAGGGATTAATTCCAGATGTGCAGCCATAAGGAGGGCAGCCCCATGCCATGGGCCCCAAAGGCAGTGACTGGAGCTGCCCAGGGCTGGGCATCCAGACTCGGACCCTCTCGCTAGAGCCCTGGCCCAATGGCCCTCTGGCTCCAGCACCAACAGCATGAACAGGACAGTGCCTCCTGGACCCCAGCCCCCGGGCAGGAAGATGCGGGTGTTTGCTCTTATCTTACTGGGGGAGTCAAAGGAAGTTAAGAATATTCAGAAAGTAACTCCACTGATGGGAAAGCAACCACTAAGGGCATTAACCCCAGCGGGGGAACCGGGGAATTTCCAACTCTGCTGCATTTCTTTACAGATCTTACATGTAATAAATAGGTAATCATTTCATAAATTAAAGGGAAACATAATGCCATTTTTACAAAGAATCTCACCTATATAATCAGTGCTATTATTTTGGTATACTCTCTTCCAGTGCATCAATGCGCCTGCTTCTCGCGTGTGTCAGACAGAGAGTACTGAATACTCGAGTGCCTGCCTGACAACACAGCAAGCCAGGAATATCCTTCCTGGGGGCATGGGGCCAAACAAGATCAAGGCAGCTCCTAGTCCAGGGGCACGTTCTTTCTAGAACACAGCCAATGGCTTAATCACAAAGGGTAAGTATTGCCAAAAAGAATTCGGGCAACATGAGTATAATAGCAGAACATCTACGCCACAGGGACTGTACAGTACATGCACCTTTTAAGCCCGATTTCTTCATCTACCAGGCTTTCTGCTAGTGCACAGCACCCTCGTCATGTGGGGTGATACAGTTTTTGACCATTCCCGTTAGATTTTTTTTTTAACTATAAAATAACATACAGAGGGCATTCTTGATCATAAGTTACTGATGTGTTATTTCCTTGGAATACACAAACTGGAATAGAGTTAAAAGTCACAAGCATTTCAAGGTTATGTCAAGTTGTTCTCCAAAAGCTTAAATCATGCAACTTCCTTCAAGAGTTGAAGCACATGGCTCACAGAACATCTATTAACTACTGCCCTTAAAGGGCGAATTTGCATGGCCAAAAATCACTTACTGTTTCAGTTTGTATTTACTCCATTAGCAATGTTTAGAAATTATTGGTGGTTACTTTTCCATTTTGTAAAGTATGTCCGGTCCTTTGTGTATTTTATTCTACTGTAGTTAGAATTTTGCTTATTTTCTGTGAGTTCTTCATATATAAGGAGTCCTTTATATTAAGGAGTCCTTTATCAAAGTGTATATATTTTCCTCATCTATTACCTTATTTATAAATTTTGGCCTACAGTTTTCAGTATTTAAGTCAAATCAAATGATCTACTTTGGTGACATTTTTTCTTTCCTTTGCATGTATGCTTAAAAAGACTTTACCCATTCTGATTAAATATTAAGCTGTACTTCCTTTCATTTCTTAGGATTTATTTTTAACTCTGATCCATCTGGATTTGTTTTGTAGTACAACAGACGTGTTACCCAGTTTCCCAACGTGATTCATTGAGCCGTGTACGTCCCCCCCGTTGGCGTGGCTCTTTGTGATATACGACGTGGTGAAGAGCTACATCAGCCCGTGTCACTCCTGTTGGGCACCTCATGAACATGAATCCTTGATTCTTATGGGAATCCTGGCTTCGCTCCGGACTTAAAGGGCTGCAGTAAATGACTGAAGATAAATATTCCTAAGATGAAGAGAACCTATTTCATATCTTAAAATCAGAAATAGTCTATTTCATCAAATTACTTTTTTCTCTTAGGATTGTCATTAGGCACAGAATTCACTGGTCCTCCTCTTTCCAGGATATTTCTGTAATTGTGAGGTGACAGCCTTTTCAGTCAGGTAACTTAGCTATGATCAGTAGTAACCAAGAGGCACATTCCACACAGGGGTGGTAGGAGGAGATACAGAAACCCCAGGCGGCAAATTACCTGCTTTGCGGGATGTGAGACAGCTCTGCCTGCAGCCTGACCCCATGTTACAGGAAAATGTTCTCACATTAGGACTCTCTCAGCTTGATGAAGGGTCATTTACGTATCAACACCAACCAATTAGAAGCAGCCCAGGGATGTAGGATTATGGAAAAGTGATCAGTGAAATACAAAAGAGCAGAGCGATTTCTTAGTTTAAGTACACCACGTGAACAAACATCTGACCTGGAACCAGCCCACCGCAGGGCCGGGCCATCAGTGCCTCCTGGCCCAGGGCCTCCAGCGTCAACATGGAAACGAGCTGAACACAGTGACAGGATTTAGGGCCTGAGGATGTGCTGTGTTGGGGGCATGTAAGTCTGGTTGTGTAACATCCATCTGGACTCTGATTTAACTTATACACTAGTATTTCATTACAACCCATTAAACCAAATTAACTACATAGGCTTAATTATACCCACCTTCCAAATTCATATATTGAAGTCCTAACCCCTAGCACCTCAGAATCTATTTGGAGATGGGGCTTTTAAGTAGTGATTTAGTTTAAATGAAGTGTGTTTAGACAGTGTAGCACAGAGAAGGCAAACAGTGAATCTGTGGCATCTTACTACACTGAAGGACAGTGACTGCACTGGGCTATGGGTGGGGACTTGATAATATGGGTAAATGTAGTAACCACATTGTTTTTTCCTGTGAAACCTTCATAGGAGTGTATATCAATAATACCTTAATAAAAATTAAAAAAAAAATTGCCCATGTAATTGTAGGTTAATGATACTAAAATAAAATAAATTATTAAAAAAAAAAAAAAATTAAAATTAAAAAAAAAAATGAAGTGTGTAGAGTGGGTCCTGAAGCAGTCTGATTGGTGTCCTCATAAGAGGGAATTTGGACACACAAACACCAGGGGTGGGTGCGCATGGGGGAGGATGAGGTGAGGATGCAGGGAGAAGACGGCCATCTACAGAGAGGCCGCAGGAGGACCCGACCCTGCTGACACCTTGAACTTGGCCTTCCAGCCTCCAGAGCCGAGACACAATGTTGTTTTAGCTGCAGGTCTGTGGCACCTTGTGAGGGCAGCCTGATGAACCAGGTACAAAAAACTGAGTATATCTCGCGCCCCCCCCCCCCCGAGACCCGGATTGCAAGACTGTCAAGAAACAAAACCAACGGACTGTTGCCCTACCCCAACTCTCAGCGCACAAGGACGGAACCTCTGCTCAGGTCAGCTCTGCTCAACGTGGAGTGAGTGCATGGTTCGGAAAGACAGCCCTAGGCAGGAGGAGGAAACCCCGGCCAGGGCTCCCTGTGGCCCACCCCCCACCCCCAGTCTGCACTCTGAAGAGGAAGAAAGCACAGTGGTGTCACCCCTGGGGCAGCTTCTCCCCACGGCTGAGGTGTTCTCAGGGCTGCGTCAAAGGATGGGGCATAAAAATGGTCTTCCCCTCTTGGTCTGTGTGGTCTGGCCCCTTCTCCAAGAGGAGTTTATCTTCTGCATCGTCTTGTGGGGTGGCAGGATAAGTCCCCACTATCCCTCAAAGGGCTGGAACTCTTAGAACAGCGTGCCTCGAGGGGCAGGGGCTGGAGGCCCTGCAGACAGGTGACAGGCAGGGAGAGGCTGGCATCCGGCCTGAGAGCCCGGGAGGTGGGAGATCAGAGCCCGCTCCAGATCCCAGGCGGGGTGGGTTGCAGCTCTTTCTATCTACTGGCCAGGGGACGTCACACAAGCTATGCAGCTCTGCAGTGTCTGTTTCATCACCTATGAATCAGGACTGTACTACCCGTCTTGTGGGTTTTCTGGAAAGTTCCATAATGGTTGAAAATGCTTTGTAAACTTCACATTTATAGAAGAAACGCGCTAGAACCATTACTAATGTGTTGTCCATCTGCACGTTGTGAGCAGCACAGGCCACCCCCGGGTTCACCTGTAGTTAATTTCCCTTGTTCTGATCAGCTTCCAGACGAAATCAACCTCACTGTGATGCCCGTGTCATCCCCGCTGGCCTTCAGCCTGAGGGAGCCCCGGAGCCCGAGCAGGTGTCACCCCTCGTCTGGCGAGGCCCTGCACTCCCGACACCGAGCAAGTGAACAACTACACGGGACAGGCGTCACGGCCACGGCACTTAAGAATAGTGTTCCTCGAGCCACTCAGCAAAGCCCGCACCCGCCAAAGGTGAGCTTCACAGGACAGCCGAAGGGCTCCGCCCAAAAGATGGAAGGTGCCGCCCTCCGGCTCTGAGGCGCACGCCCGCCCGCACACATGGCCCCCCTCGTTTCATGTCACTCCATTGTGTTTACCTAAGAGTAGGAATTGCAGAGCTGCAAAGAATCTTGAACAATAGATTATTAGGCTGAGCCACACAAAACTGCCAAGATTTTGACCATTTTTCAATAAAAACTACAACTTTATACATTAGATATCAGACCCCACAGAACTAGAAAAGAGCGCATTAGGTGGCATTTGTCAGACCTGTCACGGTGGGAGGCGAACCAGAAAAAGAGGAGAAACGGCAACTGGAGAAAGGAGCTCCCCGCTCCCCGCACCCACACAGGCCACGGCACGGATGCGGACTTGGATGCACAGTATATACAAAGTCTGAATCCAAACCCTGATTTTAAAGCCAGAATCTCCACAAAGGACTGAAGACTGTGGCCTCTGCAGACGAGCGGGATGGGGAGGGTCATCAGGAGAGCGTCGCTGACCGGAGGACACGGTCACGGTCGCTGCTAAACCCAGACTGTTCCTCTGGGTCTGTGTTTGATGGAAATGGGAGGCCCCCCAGTCAGGGGCGCTGCGGTGGGCTCCACCAGCCTCGACGGTCACTGAAGCACCTGCCCCGTCGCTGGGACTCACGGGCACGGAGAAGGGGGGCAGACAGCCCCGGGTTCCATCCACGACTCTCCTTCCATGACTTCCTAGGTGGGCCACTTCACGGTTCTTTCCCCTCTGAAGCGTGTACTGTTTTTAGGAGCATGTACTTCCTGCCCGACAGGAGTATCCGGGGAGATCAAACCTCCTCAGTGGTGAGGCATCTTTACACTCTTCCAGGGCAGTGCTGGGTGTCTGAGCTGCACATCTGCCTTCAGCCCCTGAACAGCCTAAACCTGGGCCCCACAGCTCCACAGCGCCTGTGGCTTTAGCTACTAATCATGGGCCAGAACCCTTGCGATTTTATCTTTGTATTCAGGGTAAAGCGGGTCTGAAGGAAAATTTCTGAGCCTTACTTATGACAGGTTATCAGCTCTGGGCACTTCCTTATTGATGAGAAGGATGCCATGTAGATGGAGCTCCCCCCATGCCAGCCCTGGGCCCTCCCCAGCTTCCCCTGCCTCGCAAATGGCACTCCTCCCACTCCCAGGCAAACCAGCTCTGCCTCACCCACACCCTTCCCCCTGCCGACTCTAGTGAACCGCCACGTCCACCAACTGCATGCCTCTGGGTCCACTGTGTCCCGTATTCCTGCTACTCTGCTGAGCACAGCCACGTGGTCCTGCCCCTCCACATCTCTTCTCCACTCAGCCGTCCAGAACCTCCACACTTGAACGCGCCCCTGGTCTGCCATTTACGAGGCCCTTCCAAACCTGGATGTGGGCCCTCCCAGACTCACCCCTCTTCACGCAGTGGGTCGGGAAAGGCTGAATTCTCTCCATCTTCAAAATCACCACGTTTTCCCAGGACTGGAGAACTCTAAGAACCTTTCCTGTGGGCTGTTAGGACCCAGCGTGCCCCGCGGGAAGCACCATTTGCCAGCAGGTGTACAGACTGTGATCCCACACTTGCCATGGGCGCCCCATTCATTCTCTTCAGTTATTTCCAGCTTCTCTCTCCCTGGACTGTACTGACCAGTCCACAGCATTATGGACCAGACTGACCATGTCAAGGGCCAGGGGCAATGCAGGTCTCTCCACCTTCTTCCCTTCTGTGCTCATCACCCGACCCGTGGTGGGAAAGGCACAGGTGACTGTGTGCAGACTGCAGGCAAGGGCTGAGCTACCGGTTGGGCCTAGGATGACCCAAAACAGCAGTGGCCCTTGCGTTCCCAACTGTCTGGATGCCCCAGTAGTCAGGATGTGTGAGGAGATTTCTGACTCATCCTGGCATTTGCACCCCCTCTGGACTGCACACACCAGGCTGGGTGGGCAGAGGAAGGTCAAGGCAAGAGGGCCACCCCTGCACGGCCATGCCTCAGACTGAGTGACACCAGCTCTAAGGAATCAACTTCATGCAGACCTTTAGGGCTCTGGGGCCCGTGGGGGGGGGAAGCCAGGTCCAACATCAGCATTGGGTCAAGAAAGAAAGTAGTAAAGAGCAAGGGGATGTTACAGAATCACTCAGTCATTACTGCTTGGTCAGCAAGCTGGGCCAAAGTTTGCAAGTCAGTATTTTACTCCAGGCCATCACCCAGCCCTTCTGGCTGAAGGGTGCACACTGGCAATTAGCTGCTCACGAGTCCAAGGCCCTGCTGCTGTCCGGAGCATGAGCTCTCCCTTCCCAACACCCTGACTATATGCTTTTCACTTAGCTCCTGTATTGTCACAGATATAAACTATGACCAGTTACCCGGACCCATCATGCTTCAGTCACACAGCTACGGGACCTTGGTGAGCTCTGGACTTTTCTGAACCTTCCCTTCCTCCCGCGTACAACCGGGGCCACCTAACCTCACACAGGTAATATGTTTCTACAAATGTAGCTCTGGGATTTCATATCCAATAAAGAATGGCTCGCTTTTAATCCATTTAATAAATCTAAGCTAGAAGGCCAAGTTTTTTTTTAGTTTTTTTTTTATAATTTATTTTGGTATTATTAATCTATAATTACATGTGCAATATTATGGTGATTAAACTACCCCCTTCATCAGGTTCCCCCCCACATACCCCATTACACTCACTGTCCATCAGCATAGTGAGATTCTATAGAATCACTACTTGTCTTCTCTGAGTTGTACAGTCCTCCCTGTGCCCCCCCAACATTACTTCTGCTAATCATAATGCCCCTTTTACCCTCTTATCCCTCCCTTCCCACCCATCTTCCCCAGTCCCTTTCCCTTTGGTAACTATTAGTCCGTTCTTGGGTTCTGTGAGTCTGCTGCTGGTTTGTTCCTTCAGTTTTTTTCTTTGTTCTTATACTCCACATATGAGTGAAATCATTTGATACTTGTCTTTTTCGGCCTGGCTTATTTCACTGAGCATAATACCCTCTAGCTCGATCCATGTTGTTGCAAATGGTAGGATTTGTTTTCTTCTTATGGCTGAATATTCTATTGTGTATATGTACCACCTCTTCTTTATCCATTCATCTACTGATGGACACTTAGGTTGCTTCCAAGTCTTGGCTATTGTAAATAGTGCTGTGATAAGCATAGGGGTGCATAAGTCTTTTTCAAACTGGGCTGCTGCATTCTTAGGGTAAATTCATAGGAGTGGAATTCCTGGGTCAAAGGGTATTTCTATTTTGAGTTTTTTGAGGAACCTCCATACTGCTTTCCACAACGGTTGAACTAATTTGCAGTCCCACCAGCAGTGTACGAGGGTTCCCTTTTCTCCACATCCTCGCCAACGTTTGTTGTTTGTGTTTTGGATGTTGGCCATCCTCACTGCTATGAGGTGATATCTCATTGTGGTTTTAATCTGCATTTCTCTGATGATTAGCAATGTGGAGCATCTTTTCATGTGCCTGTTGGCCACCTGAATTTCTTCTTTGGAGAAGTGTCTATTCATGTCCTCTGCCCATTTCTTAACTGGATTATTTGCTTTTTGTTTGTTAAGGTGCGTGAGTTCTTTATATATTTTGGATGTCAACCCCTTATCGGATACGTCATTTATGAATATATTCTCCCATACTGTAGGATGTCTTTTTGTTCTACTGATGGTGTCCTTTGCTGTACAGAAGCTTTTCAGCTTGATATAGTCCCACTTGTTCATTTTTGCTTTTGTTTCCCTTGCCCGGGGAGATATGTTCATGAAGAAGTCGCTCATGTTGATGTCCAAGAGATTTTTGCCTATGTTTTTTTCTAAAAGTTTTATGGTTTCATAACTTACATTCAGGTCTTTGATCCACCTTGAGTTTACCTTTGTGTATGGCATTAGACAGTAGTCCAGTTTCATTCTCTTACGTGTAGCTGTCCAGATTTTCCAACACCAACTGCTGAAGAGGCTGTCATCTCCCCATTGTATATCCAAGGCTCCTTTATCAAATATTAATTGAATGTAGGTGTTTGGGTTAATGTTTGGATTTTCTATGCTGTTCCACTGGTCTGTGGGTCTGTTTTTGTGCCAATACCAAATTGTTTTGATTACTGTGGCTTTGTAGTAGAGCTTGAAGTCAGGGAGCGTAATTCCCCCCGTTTTATTCCTCCTTCTCAGGATTGCTTTGGCTATTTGGGGTCTTTTCTGGTTCCATATGAATGTTAGAATTATTTGTTCCAGTTCATTGAAGAAAGCCGTTGCTGGTTTGATAGGGATTGCATTGAATCTGTAGATTGCTTTAGGTAGTATAGCCATTTTGACAATATTTATTCTTCCTAGCCAAGAGCATGGGATGCATTTCCATTTGCTAGTGTCCTCTTTAATTTCTCTTAGGAGTGTCTTGTAGTTTTCAGAGTATAGGTCTTTCACTTCCTTCGTTAGGTTTATTCCTAGGTATTTTATTCTTTTTGATGCAATTGTGAATGGAATTGTTTTTCTGATTTCTCTTTCTGTTAGTTCATCGTTAGTGTATAGGAAAGCAACAGATTTCTGTGTGTTAATTTTGTATCCTGCAACTTTGCTGAATTCAGATATTAGTTCTAGTAGTTTTGGAGTGGAGTCTTTAGGGATTTTTATGTACAGTATCATGTCATGTGCAAATAGTGACAGTTTGACCTCTTTACCAATCTAGATGCCTTGTATATCTTTGTTTTGTCTGATTGCCGTGGTTAGGACCTCCAGTACTATGTTGAATGACAGTGGAGAGAGTGGGCATCCCTGTCTTGTTCCCGATCTTTAAGTTTCTCACTGTTAAGTATGATGTTAGCTGTGGATTTGTCATATATGGCCTTGATGATGTTGAGGTACTTGCCGTCTATACCCATTTTGTTGAGAGTTTTAATCATGAATGGATGCTGAATTTTGTCAAATGCTTTTTCAGCATCTATGGAGATGATCATGTGGTTTTTGTTCTTCTTTTTGTTGATGTTGTGGATGATGTTGATGGATTTTCGAATGTTGTACCATCCTTGCATCCCTGGGATGAATCCCACTTGATCATGGTGTATGATCCTCTTGATGTATTTTTGAATTCGTTTTGCTAATATTTTGTTGAGTATTTTTGCATCTACATTCATCAGGGATATTGGTCTGTAGTTTTCTTTTTTAGTGAGGTCTTTGCCCGGTTTTGGTATTAGAGTGATGCTGACTTCATAGAATGAGTTTGGAAGTATTCCCTCCTCTTCTATTTTTTGGAAAACTTTAAGGAGAATGGGTGTTATTTCTTCTCTATATGTCTGGTAGAATTCAGAGGTGAATCCATCAGGTCCGGGGGTTTTGTTCTTGGGTAGTTTTTTGATTATCGAGAAGGCCAAGTATTTTTATGCCAATGATATACTACTCATAATCTTTACATTTCTCTTAAATAATCCTTAAACTCCCCAAGTTATTTTCCCCATCCTGTTGCATCTAGTCCCTAAGTATCATGTTCGTCGTTACATGGCTTCCTTTCACTGTGAACCTGAGCACACCCCTCACCCCACCTGCCCTGTTCACGCACCACAGTCTTATTTATGCATGTACCCCATACACAGCACTTTGTGGATATTAATTTAACATTCCAGCAGTTTTTGCAGGAGTTTTTACCACCATCTCCCCCAACACCTGCCTTCCAGGCTTAAGGAGCAACCAGTAGGCCTCCGTAAGGGCCACTTTCCCTCGGGGCCTTTGTGCGCACTGTCCTACTGCCTGCTGGCCCTTCTGTCCACACACCCACCCTCAGAGACCCCCCACTCCCCGCCCAGGCCCTCCCAGAGGTCAGGCACCCTGTCGCGCAGGCACACAGCACTTTTGCACGCTCTTTACCATGGCAGGGAGCACGGAGCCTGAGCAGCCGCCCGTGCAGCCTACACAAGGCAGTCGAGCTCCGCTGGGTCCTGAGTCTGCCGCAGTACCTGGCTCCCCAGACCACAGCACAGGATCAGTACATGTGACGAATAAAGGAATGATTTTACAGCAGCGTTTATTACCAAACGTGGTATGGTCATCTGTACTTGAACTGTATTTGTACAGATTTTTTGTTTAAAGAAAGATGAATTCTAGATCACCAGAGAAGGGGGAGGGTCGAAGTTATCAAAATGCTGAAAATAGTCATTTATGGCACTCTCAAGGAAGGAAAAGTGGTACATGCCTAAATATGCTGATTTACGCTCTGTTCAGTGGAATCGGCACCAAATAAACAGCCTGCAGTCTCGTAGGTGTTCACTAGTTCAGGCGGGTTCTGCTTTCCAGGCAGAATGAAATCTATAGGGCACCTGTGCCCAGAAATAGCCCCAAGGATGCTCACCCAGGGGAAGGAGAGTGCCAGGGACCTGTCATCAGGGTCATTCAGAGTGTCCCTAAACTGGTGTTAAGAATATAAAGTAAAGGATTAAATGACTCAAAGTATGCTTATCAATCTCTTCACAGCTGCCACTGGGCTCTCTCCTGTGTGTCTACATGCACTGCTATGAAACCCAGCCGGCTTGGCTGCAGCTGCGCTTGGACAAATCTTCCAGCAGAGAATGCAGGAGCTCAGGCCCTCCCTCTCCCCGGAAAGATCCCGCATGGCTCCCCGGCTCCCGCAGAGCTACAGGAGAGAACGCAGGTGTGGAAATCAAGGGCAAGTGCAGATTACTGTAGGAATCATTTCCAGAGCTGGCCTCACCCTCACTTAAAACAAAGACCAGAGACATGAAGCGTCAGGTCATGCAGCATGCTGGAGGCAGACCCCGACCAAAACCCAAGGTGAAATGAAAAGCTCTGGCCACAGAACATTTTCTGAACCTCGTTCAGGGTAGGAATTTGGCTGTTCTGTTCCCCGTGTCCCCAAGAAGGAAGCTGAGGGAGAGGGAAGTGGCCTCTGCGGAGATGGGGCTGGGCGGGGCGGAGCCCATACCCGGTGTGGCTCACGGGCAAGGAACACCAGTGATGAATTCACAGCCCTGAGTCTGCCTTCCACCGTGATGAACCCTATTACACATGTATGACCCGATTCAAAGCAGAAAACATCAAGAGGGCTCATCACCCAGTTCCTCTCCTGGGGGCCTGTGGTCTGAAAAAGCAGTGACCGAGGGACCCAAAATAGAAAGTTACTGAGAGGCAAGTGTCCTCTGGCTGACTGACCCGGAAACGATGGAAGGAAAAGCTGGCTCTCAGCAGGCCTGACATTGGTGCCCGCTCCGTGAGGCCCGCCTGTCACCCGTGTCACCACAGCGCGGGGTGGTGGGGATGGTGGCACAATATGAACATACTTCATGCCACTGAGCGGCACACTCAGAAGTGGTTAAATGACTGTTACGTGTGCTACCACAATTACTTTTTTACTGGAACCCCAGCTTTTCGAGGCCCTACAGACGCGCACTCCAAGTGGCTCCCTCACCAAACCAACAGGCCTGCTGATCAAGGCGCCGAGGCCTTGTTTAGAGAACGTGCATTTCCAGTCACATCCATCGCCCAGGCAGGCTTCCCACTGTCAGACCAATGGGGAGGGGGTGTGAGGCCAACTGCTGCCCCATCCCACCACGGCCTCTGCGGGTAGCATGCAGGCTCTGCCCCTGGCTGCAGCAGCCAGCATGTGACGTGCCCTGGCCCTGGACACTGGCTGATGCTAGGCACAGGCGTGATGGGGCCCCTCTCCCATGTGCCCAGGTGGCCCTGGCTCCCAGGAGCACGCGAGGCACAGGCGACACGCTGCCCAGGTGGAGAGAGCAGGCCACCCCTCCGAACCACAGGCCATCTGGCCAAGATGGGCAGCCCCCGGCCTGTGATGTGGGAGCTGTGACGCTCTCGTAAGCCACTGGGTCTGCACAGGCACCTTGCACAGCCAGAACCGGTTCCCTGGGAATCCACACTGATCATGAAGAAGCTTCTTGGGGAACAAGAAAACCAGAGAAGGAGAAAGAGAGCTTTAGTTATCCTGCTCAGCTTCCCTGAGGAGATGCTTTGACTGGCCAGGGAGCACCCCCCCGAGCTCCTGTCCCCCCACACGGCATCCTTTGGGGGTCACATGACAGCTGAGTTCGATCGCACTGGCCCGGCCAAGTTACCGTGATAGGGGAGGCGTGGTGCCGCCTCAAGTGCGATCCAGCAGGCCACGGGGACAGCGGCCCACCGGTCAGCAGCTTTCTTCCCCAGGCTCTGAGGGAGGCAGAGTGAAGGGGGAGACGCCAGGCTGAGGGGAAGCCCAGAGGGCAGCGGCTTCTCCAGTCACCCACCCCTAAGCCTTGGCAATCAAGTCACGGGTCACGAGGTCACCAGGCTCCAATTGCAGGGAAGATGGGCCAGAATCCGAAGGACCAGCCCTCAGGGGACAGGAGGTGCCAAGGGGTCTAAGACCTCTGGTCGCCACAGCGGCCCTATCCCACCCAGCTCCGGCTGACAAGTTAGGGCCCCACGAGCGTGCCGGCTAATGGCCTAGAGGTTGTGTGCATATTCTAAAGTCTACTTGGGAAAAACAATACAGAAAAGAAACTTAAAATGTTACGAGTGGAGATGAAAGAGAAACAGAGTGGTCATGAGGAAGCTCCCCCACAGGAGGGATGTCGGGACTAAGGACAGGGTGCAGGAGCAGACAACTCCAGAGCACCTGCCGCACAGCCCTGTCGATCCTGACCCCCCCACATTCACCCCGAGACCCCAAAAATCTGGGAAGATAAAAGCCCACTAATGCATTCAGAACTTTATGCCAGATGATAAGCACAGTTAATCAGTTAATGCACAGGTACTAGTAAGGTACTAAATCCTATTATTTCCTGAAATCCCCCTCTGAGCACTAAGCTATTCACAGGCAGAAATTATCTTGGTTCTGGGCGTGAAGAGCCCCAGTAACCTTCGCTTCATTTACAGAAACCTAGTCAGTTGGATACCCCAAATCTTACTCCTGATCTCAGGTCAGAGTAACTTACAGACGTGTCCACTCCTCTGAAAGATACGTGGGGTGGGCACAGCGCTCACCTCGTGGGGAACCTGACCACCATGCCCTGTACGAAGTGCTCCCAGAAGCGAGGACACCTGGCCCCGAGCCCAGGAGCCTGCAGCTCCCTGCGGAGGGTCGGAGAGCCTGCCTCTCTAGGGGCGGCCTTCTCATGGAGAGGGAACCGCCCGCCTTGAGCCCAGCCTCGGTGGGCTCAGCTCCACACCCCGACCCCTGGGCCCCAGCCCCCCAAGCCTCCAGCTGGGGGCACACGGGCC
Source organism: Phataginus tricuspis (assembly GCA_029783875.1). Taxonomy (NCBI): domain Eukaryota; kingdom Metazoa; phylum Chordata; class Mammalia; order Pholidota; family Manidae; genus Phataginus; species Phataginus tricuspis. Next base: position 2,128,805 of record JAQQAC010025709.1, on the reverse strand, counting down.
AGCACAGTCCACTCTCAACCAGGTGCCCCCAAGGCTCTCCGAGGCAGAAGTCTCCTGACCACCTGTGGCTAAAAATAGCCTTGATTCGTCACATAGACCTAATGTGTCCCCATCCAGGAAACAGAACTGAAGAGCCTGGTGACTCTTTGCTGGCGGCCACGCAGCTCAGATCAGTGGGCTCCAAGCACAGGCTCACGCCAGGCAAGCTCTGGCCAACGGTCAGTTCTTTGCGCTGACAAACAGGGTCATGCCAGGGTTCTCACAGCTCCCCCACCCCCAGAGGAACACAGGGAACCCCCATGCTCCTCACCAGCACAACTCCCTGCAGTCATCTGCGTCAATAAATAGGTTAGTTTTTAAACAGCAATGTAGTGCATTCAGGAGCTTATTTACGAGAAACAGGAAAGCCTAAATTGAGAGTTGCTGGCTTTGATTAGGGACAACGGTGCTTGGACCACGACAGGTGGGCGGGCTCTCGGCAGAGACACCACAGGGCCAGGACAGCGTGAGCACGAGCACAGACATGTCCCTCTGGCCCGGGGAGGGAGGAGCATGGCCAGGTGTCTGCTGCTGGGGCCCGAGAGGCAGCAGGAGGGGAGGCCCACCGGCTTCCCGGAACAACGGCTGAGGCCTGTGGAAGGAGACCAGGAGGACGACAGGGTCTGGAAACCAGGACGCCCTGAATAGGAAATTCAGGAATGTGCTCAGAAGTTATTTATGGAAATAACAGAACTCCTACTTGAAAGAGGGAGGAAGTCAACCAGAAATAAGAATCATGATTGCAAAGAAAAATTTCTGAATTTTCTACAAACTATTTCTGACACTAATACAAATACATGGAAAGTGAAACACAGCAGATAAACCAGGTCCAGAGGTTCTCGTGCATCTCCCCCCAGCCTGGGTTCTGCACAGGCCCCTGCCAGCTCACCGAGATCACCCAGGTCCGTGGATGGACGCAGGGAAGAGGCAGGGCAGGCCCTCCGACCTTGCCCCCAGCACCTCCCACCCCATCCTTACCCCTGAGCTCGTCTGGCCTCGCTCCCTGCCCCAGCTTCACCCTGTGGCTCTCCCGTGTCCATAGCTACCTTTAAAGACCTTCACGGCAGAACCTACACGCCAAGTGACTGACTTAACCGATCAGGAAGGTGTGTGACACCCGGCGAGTCCCAGGCGCCCCTGCTCCGGGACCCGTAGGCCTGACTCCAGCCCCCAGGCAGCTGCCCTTGGGGTGGGTGGGGGGGCCTGCCCTCCTCTTGAGCGAGTCAGCGCCACAAGGGACAAGCCAGCACGCCTTCTCCCTGTGGTAGCATTCTCGGTGTCTGCTTTTCAGTGCTACTTCTTGGGAGGATTTCTCAGCATCCCCCATTGTTCTATTAGCAGTCCTACCTTAAGTCTGTGGGGCACCTCTTCCTCCATCACCCTCCCTTTCTACCCACTGGGCCATGGCTGGAAGGCCCACTTCCTCAGACCTCTCCACGCTCTAAAAGGCCTCGCCGCTCTCTGAGCCGCATGTCGCTTCTGAGCTCACTGAGTTTGCGCTTTCCTGTACAGGTAAGGAAGCCGTCACGATAGTAACAGAGACCTGAGCACACCCCCCCCTCCCCCCCGCCAGGCCTCCCAGGACGGCAGTGCTCTGTCCCTCCCCAGTGACCTGCACGGTGCCGTCGGCCCTCCTGCAAGGGGCCCCACATTACATTCCTCCCTCGTGTCTCTCACTCCTGCCACGCCTCTCCCAGGATGGTGGGCTGAGGTTTAAATTCTATGACGACCAATAAAAATATAGGAATGGCTTACTACACAAAATATTCTGTTTAATCATAAAATTTTGCTCACCCTAAGAAGGTTTAAAGGTTTTTCAAATGCCATTTTTGTGTTCAACCTACAGGCAATTCACCCAAGGAATACATTTCAAAACAAACTTCCACTGGAGTAATCATAGGCAATAAAACGTACCAGCTTTCTCCTTCTTTCTTCCAAAATGAATTGGGAACATAAATGCTCAATTAAAAGCAAAGCCCCAGGCACTGCTTAGCTCTGCCTTCGGTTCCATTAGTCGGATAAAAGCCTCAGTGTGGAAGGGCTGTGTATGAAGATGGGGTACCATCTCTCCCCCTCCTGGTCACCGTTCACACTCAGCTGACACCCTAAGGGCCAGGGGCCCTGCTCACCTGCTCCTTTCAAACCCCAGCCGGTGGACGGTGTGGGCAGCGCAGAGCAGGGGGACAGTGGCCGGGGACAGGAACCCCACGGCCTGTGCTCCGCAGGCGCCTGTCTGCAAGGCACCGGCCCCCAGGTTGGCCTGAGGCATCAGGGGCTGCATGTGCCCCCCTCACGAGCTGCCCCGCACAGGGGCCCCGAGCGCCTCAAGGCCCGGCAAAGGCTCCTGACTCGCCGATCGTTTCTTGGACTGCATTGCCCTCCCACATCTGTCAGGAAGACTTGTCATGTAGCTCTAGCAGGAACACAGGTCCAGGTAACCTGTCGATAACAGAGCAGGCAACCGGCTCCAGGCAGAGATGGGGTCTGGCGGACACAGCCACGCTCCGCTCAGGGGCCAGGAGCCCCACCACCGCCCTGGGTACATCCGCACAGCCTCCGGCCCTCATTACTCACAACTTCCACCTCCAGCGTGAACATCTGTCAGACTCTCTTCCCCCAAACAACTCGGTTTCCTATGGGAAAGTCTAGACCTAATCGCCAAGAGTGGAGTACGTTTCCTACCTCTATAATTTGGAGCGACAATACTGTGAAAGTCTCAAGGGCCACACTTGGGTGCCTGAGACTTTGTAACAGAGCAGGGACAGCAGAGCGCCCACAGGAGGAAGCGCCACACGGACGCCTGGACAGCGGGAGGCCGCGGCCCCCGGCTCTCCTAGCGAGTGCTCTGTGCTGGGTCCCTCTGCGGCCACCGCGGGAGCTGGAAGGGCTCTCAGGGAGGGTTTCGCGGCCCCCACAGGGACTGACGGGCCGGGGGACAGGAGCATACAGGGCTCTGGCCGTGACCGTCTCGGGGTCATGTCTACCACTGCCCTCCTGCCTACTCGTACCAGACCCCCAACTTCTGACCCCCCTACCCTGAGCCCCTTGGGAGATCCGATGGGTCAAAGGCCACGCTCGTTAGGAGTTGCTGGGAATACAACGGCCTCCAGAGTGAGGGGGGACCAGGAGCTCAAACCCGCAGACTTTCTTAAGGTCCTACTGGGTGTCAGGCTCTGTGAGAACTGCTTCCGTTTTACTATCACTTTGGATCATTTCTGTAGACGTTTTGTTTCTTACTGAAAATTTGAGACTGAGAAACTACGGACGTGGCAGGAGTGAGGTTCAAACGGTGTCCGAGATGGCCACGTGCCACGTGCTCTTTGCGGGGCCACATGGGCCTCGAGATGCACCGGAGACGCCGACAGGACAGCGCGGCCGGCCGGGGCCGGGGTGGGAGGAGGGCCTCACAGCCTTGCAGCTGCGCCCCAGGCGCAGGGGCTCATGAGAACAAACCACTGGAGCAGGTCGGCCCCTTTCCAGACCCTGGGGAAACTGCACTTTACCGGGTGAGACCCCAGCTCTGAAGAGGTCCCGGCCCCTCCTGGGGCCCGTCACTGGTAGTCAGAGCCGCTGTCGGGTCCCAGCCGCGGGGGTGCAGAGGCCCCACAAGGCGGCGTGCTCCTCCCCCGCCGTGCGAACACCTGGGGAAGGCTGCTGTCCCCACACCCCGTGGACTCCGGGGCAGCCTGAGCTTCAGGTGCTTGGTGAGATGACTCGAAACAAGCTCGGAGATGGAAGCACGTCTCTGACACACCCAGTGCAGCCCAGCACGCGTCACCTCTGCTCAGACTCGGGGTCGTCACGAGTCGCTACATCCTGGCTCTCCTCGGGCCCTCCCCGTGTATCTGGGGAGACTTGCCACTTCTTCCATGAAGCCCGCCTTGATGGCCCAGCTGGATTACTCTTCTCTTCTGTATTTCCACAACACCTATATCTTCTATGTCATTTCCACACAATCCACCTTTGAACCCCACAGCATGAGGACAGTCTGCCCCCAAGGCTGTGTCCTCACCAGCGGAGAGCCCCCTTTGCAGCCACTGGCTGGCTGCTGCTGAGGCTGGCGCCAGGGAGGCCCGTGCACAGGCAGGAACGGCGCCATTACCTTCGCTGGGGGTTGGAGGAAGGGAAGCAGGAGTATCGGGTGCAAGAACAGGCGGGAAGGACTGAGTCCACAGAGGGCCCAGGACACAGTTCGTGCAGTGTGACCAGAGCCCCTACCCGCGACCCACAGAGAAGGCGAGCCTGAGCTCTGCACCGCCTGCACTTCTAAGCCCACAGGAACGCGGGCTCGGCTACCCGGATGCTTCAGCTGCTGCCCCACCACCCCTCATCCTGACCACAGCCCCCCGGGGCCATGTGCCCCCCCACGCACCTGGAGCATGGGAGGTGCTCTCCTCCTTTTCTCATCGGGGCCATGAGCGAGGCACTCTGACCGTGCTTTCAGACGAGGAAAATGGTGGTAAACCATGTGGAAGAGCTGTGCGCTCAAGCACCTGATGGTGCAAGGCACGGTGACTGCGTGTAAACTGGGGCTAAACGCTCAAGGCTGAAAACCAGCAGGGGCACCTTCCGGGCTTTGGCATCTGTCTGGCGGCTATCAAAGCCATGACGACCTGCAGAGGCCAGTGGGGTTCCCTGCCGTGAAGGCTGAAGGCAATGAGGCGGTTTGGAGGAAAAAGAACTCAAGCAATCCTGTAAAGCTGTTGGTGTCCATCTGACTTCATGATTATTTTTGCATTAAGGTGGTTTACAGGATTATTTGATTACATAAATCCAGTAATTTTTATTTGCTCAGATGTGGCTTGTTAAACTGATTTTCTGCAAAGAGCAAACACAAAATATTCAAACAAACTAAATTTGGGAACGTTTAAATAAGGCTCAGGATCACCTCTGAGCATGAGCAAGGTGGGAAGGTGTGCACTGGGCTGCGAGGAAGCCCCGATGGGGAGTAGCTGGCTTGGGACGCAGGCCATCTGGCAGGGATGTCCGGGTCCCCTGGGAGACGGCTGGCGTGGACTTTCTCCTCTGCCTGCTCCTCGAATCTTCAGGCATGTCTTCCTGACTCACTAAAGCTTGTGTGCCAGAGGCCCTTGGACCCATGAGCCCAGGGACACAGCGAGAGGATGGGGGTGGCTGAGATCGGCCTCCCAGGCCCAACTCGGCCGCCGCCTGCCAGGGTGACCCCACCTCCAGCGGCAGGACGCGTCATGCCCAAAGGAACCACCTTAAAGGTGATGAGGAAACTCGTGCAGTGACTCAGCACTAAGCCGTCCCCCACCCCCAGGCCCACCAACAGGCGCCGGGCAGAGCAGGCCCGTGAGGCGGGCAGCCCCTCTGGCTCTCGAGGGGCACACACGGTGCTGAGCGTAGTGAAGCCCGGGCAGGTGGAGGGCACAGAGGACACACACACTTGCTGTCACCGGTCGGCGCTCACACAGAGGGCAGGCTGGGGGGGTCTGTGTGCACACCGACACGCTCACACAGAAGACCTCGGCCTTCCCGCACCTTGGTTTCCTCCTGAGAAATGGGCTGATTGCGCCCTCCCAGGAATTCTGATTGAGTTACAATGTACAGAGCCTGGCACGTGGCCAACAGTCAACCTTAAACAGGGAATCAGAAGTTTGGATTTCCCCAAGTACTATACTCTCTCCATAAAACCCGAGGTCCAAAGACCTACACCGCCTCTCCTGACATCACTGGGAGGAGAGCGTATCTGGGACAGGGAACTGGAAAAGGTGAAGAGGAAACGGGCCAGCTCAGGAATCAGGGGACCCTGGGAGCCAGCCCCATGCACACGCACACCCCCGAGCCCACAGGAGTCACGAGCGGGAAGAGAAGCCGCGTACAACCCAGAGTTGGCAGCTCGGGGCTCGTGATGCAGAGGAACACCTTCAGGGTGGAGGCCAGACACAAAGACACCCAAATCCACGGGAGTCGTCAGAGGGACGCGGATCTGCGCCTCCAGGCGCGCAGGACCCTGGACAGCACACCCGCCCTCCAGCGCAGATGAGGACAGGCTGGTGCCTCAGCCACACCTCCAGGCTCCAGAACCTTCCCTCCCTCCTCACAGCACGGGTCCCCTGCCCAGAAGTGCTCACTCACCCAGAGCAGAGGCCCGGCCTGCTGTTCCTTTGGGAAGAGCCTGTTCTAGCGGGGCCTGTTGCCCACACCCACCCAGAGGAGCGCGTCCCCGCGACCACATGACACAGCGCCCGACGCTGACTGCGCTCGGCTCCTTCAGGGGAGGGCAGCATCGGGGGGTCCGGGCCCCGACGGGCCTTGCCCAGCCAGCTGGCTTTCACCTCAGCGCACCTTTCAAATGACCCCCACTCCCTGAGGCAGGGGGTCCGCCTGGCTCTCCTCTTTGTGCATCCTAGGGATGGTGGCGCAGTGCTTGTTGAGTAAAAACATGTTTCTTTCTGTAGCGATAACTAAGTGACACAGAGCAAACAGCTGACACCACGTGAGCCTGGCCAGCCCCCCAACCACGGGGTGGGCACCAGCCCCAAGCTGGCACTGCTCTGCAGATGCCACTCCCGGGGACAACGCTTGTCCACAGCCCCGTGTGCTTCAGGTGCTGCGGGAAGCCATGGTCCCTGCATCTGCAGGACAGGCTCCCTTTCCTCAAACTGCATTCATGCCCGGATTAGCCCGACAAACAAGCCCAGGGTCCTGGGATGAGGCCCCGGTGGTGAGGCGCACCTGGTACGTTTTCAGGGACACCCCAGGGCAGCTCTGGGCTGCCTGCTGTGGATGCACGGCGTCCACGCGATCTGAGAAGAGTAAGAACATGTACACGGTGGGGAAGTGAATGTCACCTGGAAGGACACAGGCAGCTACGGAGACGGTCAGGTGGAGCGAGCACAGCCAAGCCCACTTTGTTCAGGTGTTCTCCTTCCAGCTGTACCTGCAGACCCATGGGCTCCTCTGCCTGGTGCACATAACCACCCCAGGTGAGGCTGGGGGGCGCCCAGGGAAGGCCCCCCTCTCAGCTAGCTGCTGGGGCCTTGTGTATTTAAATAAACGCCCTGTAGCCTAAGGGCAAACACCTGGCACCTCTGAACAGAACGTCCACCTGCTGGGCAGAACACCTGTCTGCAAGAGCGGCTGTGGCCAGGGGCCCAGCCTCCAGGTGGGCAGACAGCTGGTCTTGCTGTGCAGCCCCAGTGTCTTGCCAGGTCCCCCCCCTCGAGACACCCTGAGGGCCCTGGGAATTCGGGGTGTAGGGAGTTCCATGGCACAGTGGAGGTGGGCGGGGGCAGTAAAGAGACACTTCCAGCTCTGCAGTGTCACTGATGCGACAGCCCCTGCACACGCTCACACCTCTGCTCGCAAGTCCATCACTAGACCTTCTCTGGCGGCTCTCTTGCAAGCCCGCTGCTGGGGGAAAGTGCGTCCAAACATGCAGAGGGACCCATGACAGCCATTCACTGTGCCTTTCCACTGTGCAGAAGACAGGCAAAATCAGGCTGTCCCGACACACAGCACCTGAGCCCTGGAGCTGACACGGAAACACAGGCACACCAACTCAGAAGGCCAGCAGCTTCCTGCTGGGGAACTGGACACTGATGTGCCTTCGCTGCTGAATTATGCCTCAATGGCCACTACGTTTGACGCAGGCCCCAGGATTCTAGAGCATGCACACCTGCTAGGTGTGGGAGACATGCCTCACATCCCCAGCTCAGCCCCTTTCCAGGGTGGCACTGGAGTTCCTTGACCTCAGTGCCTTCTGCAAACAGGTAGAAGGTGGCTGTGGGCACAGCCTGCACAGGGGCTCCAGCTTCCCCACTGAGTAACTGAGGTCACCCCGTCCACATAGGTCTCACTTGCTGCCTTTATAAAATGGGCACAAACACGATTTAGAAAACACTGCTCCTCTCTGTGGAAAGACCTAGAAGTGCCTTGTTTCAGTCTTACACAGCCACATGGATAAATGCAGGTACCATGTGAAGTCTGAGGATGGAGACAGTGGTGTCTATGAAGGTGACTATATGGCACGTGCATCTCTATCACTGTTTTATGAAGAACATTAAGGAAACAACATTGCCTAATTGGTTACCCTGGTCACAGTGCCTATGATAACAGTTTTATGTAATATATTCCTGATGGTTTAAAATATAATAATGAAAGTAAAAAGAACCTTTAGGTTTTAGGAGATTCAGGCAGTCAGCTCACCTGGGAGACCTGCACTCTGCCGTGATGTACACATACACGGCCATGACATGTGATAGTCACAGAAGTCATGGAGAGCGCAGCCCCAGGCCGCTGTCTCCTGGAGTGTCAGGACCCGCGGGGGCATCGCTCCCCAGTCCTTCACCACTCTGGGGCCTTCCTCACCCTATAGCCCGCTCACCATAACAACCTCCTCCTAATCCAGCATGAGACCTGCCAGGCTGGTATTCCACCCCCTCACCTGCAGGCTCTTGGGAGCAGAGTTGGCCACCTGTCCCAGGTAGAAGTCTGCATCCCACAGGCCCAGTGGGTCTGCCCCTCTCCATGCTTTAACCACTCCACCCACTTGATACCACATTTTGTCTGCACCCTATCAGTGGCACCACCATGTCCATGATATACAAGGTGTGTGACATTTCCTAAGGATGCCTATCTAGACAGTTTATCTCCAAAGGGACTGGAGGCCCCTTGGGTTTGAAGCAAAGGCTCATTACAAACAACAGGGCTGAGTAGCTTCAGGCATTTATGTGATTACCTGTTTATCCAAAGATGAGTGTAGAAAACCAAGAATCATGGGAAGCTATAAAGAAGCTAACTAAACAGGGCTCAGGCCCCCATGCAGACACTCCTCATGCTCCATGCACCAGCTGCAGATCCATTGAAACTCATCGCCTTTATCCAGGACCATTGTGCTGGGGAAAAGAACTACAGTTTAGCAAATATGTACTTAAATCAGAGCACATTCAGGAGGAAGAAGCAGAGAGACGGGTGTGAGGGTTCTAGTGACAAAGTCCCAGAGAGCAAGGCTAGAACCAGGACGCCCTCCCAGCACCTGCTGTCTTCAGGGAGGAGGCGGCATAGGAAGGAACAGAAGCAGAAATGCGGGTAACAGAGGATAAAGAGAAAGACAAGAAAACTAGAAGTCTAAGAAGAAAAGGTAAAGCAAGTGAGCACAGCTCACCCACTTACTTGTGCTCCAGCTCTAGATGGACTAAAATCAGCCCTTACTCCGCGGACACCCTGGGGCAAGTTTAGCGCTCCACCCAGGGGCCAGCACTTGTGTGGACATGGAGCGACCCAATTTTAACAAACTCAAGAACAAGATCAAATAACATTTGACAGAGAACAGACGCTACTCAGAACCGGAAACATTCGGAAGCCAAAATTTAAAGAAAAGTAGAAATAAATGAGAACATGTTTGTACCTGAAACTAAAAATGAAGGGAATATTTTTAAAAATCTTACTCTAGGTTTCCTATTAAGTAAAATATTAGTAAGTGGGAGCAGGGGGGGGGGGAGGTCACAAACATCGTGCATGACTTTGAAAGGCAATCAGGCCACACTGGCGAGTCTGGCTCCCAAGCAAGACCGCGGACCGTCTTGAGAAGACACCACACCCACGAAGGGCTTCCAGACACAAACGCAGGTACTTACTAACAGCGCCCCACAGAACTCAGAGAAGGCCTGGCGGAAGCGAGAGAGCATGCTCCCAGGTTAGAAATGACGACCAGGGGACCACGCAGCCTCCCTCTGCGGGCATCGAGCACCGACTGCTCCGCGTGCCAGAGAGCCCACCTCCAAGGGGAGCCTGTAAGCATTTGGGTTGATTCTCCCGGGGCATCACGCAGAAGCCAGGAAAAAACACCCACTCCTGGCAGCGAAGGTAACTCAGAACCGCTTTTAGTAACTGACCTAACCGAACACCACAGGGTCATTTACTTAATATAGGGACTGCTGTTCCCACTGGGTGGCAAGTTAGCCAGGTTGGCCACCTGTTCTGTTGCAACTCTGCCAGCCCTGGGCGGAGCCACTACCGTGCAGCCCCTACACTGGGGCCAAATCCAGATGCTCTCTGCCCTCCACACCTGGAAGCCTTGGGGCCAGGTCACCAAGAGCTTGTTGTCCTTGTCAGTGGTTCCACACATTTCTTCAAGAGGCTGTTTCGTCATCTGAAAGCTCTGATCTCCTTATGCCCTTGGTAGGACCTCTGCTAAGGAAACTTAAAACTGGAAGGATTATCCGTGTACCAGTGGCCATGCGGCTGGACCGCAAAGCCAAGATGATACACCGGCCCTGTGTCCTGGCCGCTCTCCCCAGTCTCCTAAATCAGAAGCTCCTCCAGGCTGCAGCCACAGGTATGTAGACTCAGATTGTTCATAAAACATCCCCAGCAGTTTTTTAATGGTGTAGGATTAAAAGAAAGACTATACCATTAATATCCTGACCCAGGCTCGTTGAAAGCAGTGGTAGTTGATTTAACATGTTCTCCGTTCCTTATTAACACAGAATCCCACCAGTTTGAATTTCTAACCATACCCACTAGGTTACATTGCCAAACAGCAACTTAATCGGTGTTAGCAGTTTGGGGGAGAAAGCCAACAGTAAAAGTAGTCCTTGCAGAGGTTCCAGTGAGCACGCTCTGGTTCAGACACGCCTCTTGGCCAAGAGTGACTCCCACTTTGCTGAGGGAAGGGACCAGCGCCTCACCCCACGTCTCCTCTTGGCTATTAGTTTCTCTCTCCCCCTCTGGAAGGAAATTCTTCTCAATTAGGATCCTCACCATTCTGTTGACAAAATTAATGACCTAGTGTGCGTTGTGTGGTGTTGCTGTTTGTGGGAGTGTGGGTGTCATTTTTAACAAGACAGAATATCTTTATGCCCACAAATCTCCATGAAGGGGCAGCCCACGCAGATGCCCTTTGCCTCCCGCCTGTGGTTTACTCGCCCTGGGGAGACCCAGACACTTGGGAAGTAACTTGCTTGGCTGAGAATTTGAACTACACCAAAACCACCTGCTTTGTTTCGTGTCGAGGTGACCACCGGGGCCAGAGGAGAATTTCCTCTTGGCAAATTTGCTGAGTTTCCCGTGTGGTTCAGAAACACCACCGTCCACCAGAGGACCCCCAGTGACTGCTCATTCATTACCTAGCTACAGCGTGGAGAGCTTCCAACTTGTGCTGAATTGTTGATCAAATGAAAACCTATTTGAGGCTGCCAGGCGCCCAGCCTGGCCGCACAGGGGTTCCTCTCCCATTTCCTGAGGGTGCACCCAGCTGGGGTAACTCTCAGGCGACACACGTGCTGTCACTGAAGTCACAATTCCCAGACCCAGGAGTCGGGGCTGCCTCCACCCACACGGAGGGCACCCTCTACCTTCCCACGGCTTTACCCGTCACGGCCGGCCAAACCCAGGCTGTGTCATTAGCTGACGTCTGGCCCTGAGCTCAGGGGACCCTGGGTGCGTTCAGTGGGCAGCCCCAACATCCCACCCAGACCCCCAAACACACTCGTGCTGTGCCCTGCCATGCCTGTCACAGGACATGTGCTCCACCAGGCTGCTCACACCAAACACGGGCAGCTGACTTGTTCTTCCTTATTGTCCCCATAGACTCAGTCTCCCAGGATATCTTAAATCCTTCAGGACCCACGTCATGCCTAGAGAAGAGCCCAGCCTGGCCCCCCACCACCAGCCATTGCCTCTGCTTGGAACTATTCCTTGACTCCAGTGGCTCTCACCTGGCCAACTGCCCTCACCCCCCAATCTGAGCAGACAGGACTAGCCCATAGCCCTCACGGACCGCCTGGGACGGCCAGGACCTGGACACAGTTCTTCCACAGCACCCAGGGCTACCCCACGCGCAAACAGCCGTGTCCCGGCCTGTGCAGTCGCTCTGGGCCCCAAGGCCAGGGATAGTATCTTACTCACCCGCATGAACAACCCCACCGCCAGACCCAGGAAGGAGGGTAGGGCCCTGGGCCGTACTTGGAGAACCTTGCATTTCACACACTCAAGTCATTACAGAACGTGGTCCACCCTGCAGGCTCGCTGATCCACTCGGCTCAGAACCCACGGAAAGCTGCCCCAAACTCTCTGCACCTTCAAAGCCAAGAAGGTGATCACACTGGCCTCGGAGGTGGACGTGCTCCAGGCTGCAGCAGGCTGTGCCCCGCAGAAGCACTCAGGCAGGAGGAAGGTAGCTTAGTGACCAAGTCCCCCTGTGGGGGCCACAGACTCACAAACCAGAGCCCTTCCCCATGGGGCAAGTGCAACTTTCCTGCTTCCCTTCAGGCCCCAGTTCGTGGCTTACGTGCTCAGGAACCATTATGGGCTCTGCTAATACTGTGCATGGCAGCAGAGCGGTGTTTTGCCATATTAAACATTAAACAATTCAGATAACTCTTAAATTTGTACATGTCGTCCTAAACATATACCCCGGTATGAGCATGAGGGCTCTTTACTAGAGCAGGGAACTAGATTGTGGACTAACTAGATTATGAAACTAACGCTTTACTAGATTATGAAACTAATGCTAGTGTGGAACTAGATGCTGCTTTAAGAAATAGTGAAAACATTACGGGCAATCTATATGATGAAATGTTTTGTAATACTTTCTCTGATAAGTTTTGGGACATGTTTGAGCATGTTATGCAAAGTTTGATATACAAAATTCACAGTTTATATCTGAACGTAAGTATTCAAAGAATTTTAAGGACCATTTCAGTTGCTTTTGGTTGAGTTACATTTCCCTAAAATTAAAGTTTTTACTACACTGACTCATGAAAGGGTATCTAATTTGACATTACTGTTAATAAAACAATTTATGTGAAAAACTTTGTTGAATTCAAGGCAGGAAAAATGAGATGACAAGAATTTTGTTACAATTTTAATTACTTATCCCAGTGTCACTGCCTATCAACAGGCAGACATATGCAAGAATGATGAAATTTAGTCATCATTGATATTATAATGATTTTCAATCATAGAAAAGCCAAAATCTCACTTTAAAAATTTTGGTGCTGAGCAACTATATTCATTAGGGTAGGAACAGATAACACATTTATAACTTTGAAGTGTTTTTAAAATGATACAAGGTGCCTCCACGTATACAATTCCTAGGCCCTGCTCATGGTAGTGGTAATTCTGATTACATATCCCACTGGCTAGCCCCATGTACTCAAATATTCCTAAAATGAAATGCATGTGTATAAATGCATAGGGCTACACAAATTTAAGAGTCATGTGAATTGTTTACTATTGCAGTAATATTTCTGAAATGAATGCATGACACCCTTTCTCCATCAAGATGGAAGAATATAGAGTAGATTAATTCACACTAACATGTCAAGTCGTTCAGAAAGTCATAGCTTCGGCGTTAGTTTCCCACCAACAGCTGAGGCTCCTGGTGGCCGGGAGTAAACGCTGCGGCTGATTCCATCACTGGATAGTCACCACACCTCTCAGTTTGGTTTTAGCAATGACATGATGAGTGTGTTCCGTGTTTACACAGCTGTTTATAATATTCATTTCTTCACGTAGTATGTATTAATCACTTAGGCTGTGAAATAAACTGGAAAAGCCGTGGTGAATAAGAGATACCAGCATGATGGAGCTAACGTTCTGGCGGGGGACCGGTCACTGACCAAACGACTATAGGTACATGTGCACACAACTGGGACCAAGCAAGTCCCTAAAGGAATGAAGGAGAGGGCACCTCTCAAAGCGTCAAAGCTGAAAACCGAAAGGTGAGTTAGAATGTCCTCAGCAAAGGAAGGCGAAAAGAGCTACCGACACAATGTCGCACTAAACAGAACCACACTTGCCGCCCTCCACGGGGACAGCCCGAGTCAGACCCATGAGGGCCACGTGCCGGGCTTCCTCTCAAAAAGGTTTTGTCCTAAGAGCAACGGGGCCGTAAAGGCTTTACCTAGAATGTTTTCCCCTTCTGGACTGTGTAGTGACGGACTCTGATCACACAGCAATTCTCCAGAACTCAGTGTGGCTGGGACAAGCAGACTCATTTGAGATCTCGTGGGTAGGAATGTCGGCTGGACTGATGATTGATTAGATGCAGGGTGGACAGACATGAGAGGTCAGGGATTGTCAGAAACCTGACCAGGAAACGGGAGACACACTTATATTGAGGTAACATCTCCATTTCAGTCTCCATCCCAGACCTATCTTCCAAGCCTCAGGGTAATACAGCTTTTCTCTGCTGGACACCAAGTCCACGATTTCCCAGAAAACTCACCACATCAGCAGTGACACGTGTCCCCTGAGCCACCCATCCAAAGGGCCCCTCCCCCACCTTTCCTTGTCACGACCAATATTCCTACCACTTGCTAATCTTGGAGGATTCATTTTCGTGTCATCTGACTGGGCCAAGGGGCGGCCGGGCATTTGGTCAAACACTATTCCAGGCATGCCTGTGAGGGTGTCTGCGTATCAGATGAACATCTGAACCCAGGCAGAGCAGTTTCTGGTGGGACTCATCCAATCAATCAGAGCCCTGTGAATGGAGTAAAAAGGCTGACCCTCCCTGAAGAGGGAGCCCCACCTGCCTGCCTGCTTCGGAGCTGGGACACTGGTATTTTTCCTGCCTTCAGAGTCAACTTGAAACATCAGCTCTTCTGGGTCTCAAGCCTGCTGGTTTTCAGACTAGAACTTACACCCTGGCTCCCCCGAGCCTCCAGCTTGCCAACTGCAGACGCAGGGACTTGTCAGCCAATTCTTTATAATCATTCTCCTCTCCTTGCTATATCCTGTTGGTTATGTTTTTCTGGAGAAACCTAATACATCAGCCAAACAAGGGATGATATTACCTAGGAAAAGAGAAATTAAAAACAAAACAAACCCCCCCATAAAACATGAGCTGTAGGGTACCCTACTGCTATAAGTAAACTCTAGAGGAAACAACAGAATTGAGAGTTTACTTTGAAGTCGAATAGGCTGGTGCCGAGGCAGAGTAGCCATATGTGGGCACAAGACCATGGGTGAGAGCGTTTCCCCAGCTCCTGTCCTCTGCACGGGCAGTGGGGCTAAGGCCAACGGCACCCGTGGGGACTTGGTGTGACCCCAGGGTGTCTCATTAAAGAAGAAGTCAATACCGTACCTAGATTTCTTCCTTTTCTGCTTTCTGAAGGCTGGAAACCCAACTCCATGGAAGAGAACCACACCCTAAGAGGCGGCATGGTGAGAAGATGGAAGACATGGAGGTCCCTGCAGAGAGCATCTCCACCCAGCCCGCCTCTTGCCTCTGGACTGCTTCCCAGGACAGAGCAAATGCTCCCGTGTTAGTCTTAGTATCTGGGGTGTCTCCGCTGACGTTTGGCTGTGGTCTCACTGAAACACAGCCACTGGGTCACACAACATGAGGATCAGCACAGCTCCTGGAAACGAGGATGCAGGTGACAATTGCCACCAGAGAACTGATCGTGTCTACACACAGTAGGCCCTCAGCGAATGTGTGTATGGAATGGATGGAAGAAGATGTGGACTAGACTTGGAAGGCAGGCCAGAGAACCTAGTTACATCTTACAAAGATTTACTGTGAAGAGGGGGAGAGTGAACGTAAGGGATGGGGTCTTGCAGCCGCGTATGCGTGTGTAACCCAGGAAAGGCTAGGGCATAAGCAACAGAACAGCGAGAGGAAGGACGGGGCACTGAAGCAGCCGGAGTATCGCTCAGTCTGGAGAAGCTCCTGAGCACCGCGGGCAGGAGGTGAGATACTGCCTAGTGTCACGGTGGGAAGGAGGAGGGATTGGGCGTTTGTGCGCATGACCTGTGGGGTCAGAAGCAGGAATCTGAGTGTTTCTGAGTAGTTCATCCTCTCCCCCTCCCTCCTTCCCTTTTTTTTCTGCAGAGGAGGAAGCAAGGTCAACCACTGCACAGAATGCTGCCGGGAGAGGGGTCGGGCTGAGGGGGTCGGAGAAGGTGGGAAGCGGCTGCCGCGGAGCAGAGCGGACGGCCGTGGCGGCAATGACGGGCTTCAGGCTCTGCACTCAGGGCTGCGCTTTTAGGCGACAGTCCACCCAGCATGTGTCTTCCCAGCCATCCCCAAAGTTCGCACGGACACGGAGAACAGGACGTGACTGGCTTCTTCTGGGCTGAGCTTGTCCTCAGTGACCAGGGAGACAAGGCTGAAGGGAAGACATTTTAGAAATGCAGTGGGGTAACTACTAGATCTTTGTTGGATGCAAAGTAAGTGGCAACAGGAAGGGCTGGTGGGCCCGGCGGGCTCAGGGGCGGATGGGCAGCTGCAGCGTGGCCTCAGTGACTGGCCTGTCAGGAGGACGGGACCCAGAGCAAGAGAACATGCTAAATAACTGGCCCGTTACAGCGATTAAAGTTTCGGGCAGGTGGCTAATTGGAGAAGAGAAAGTCATCGGAGATGAGGCAAAGGGGCTGGATCACGCAGGTGGGCGAGTTTTCATGTAGATGACGAGGACACCTAGCGTGATGGCAGAATGATGGCGGGAGGGGTGCCAAAACCGCCGGAGAATGTGCCAGCGCAGACCCTGCCAAGCTGAGTAGATAACCAACACCTGGAGTGGAGGAGGGCGAGAGCCAGGCGGGCGTGCAGGATTTAACGCGCCGAGAGCTCTGCCAGCAAGAAGAGCTGCAGCCCCAAGGAAGGGGCTTCTCAGGACCTGCCCAGGCCAGATGAAAGCAGAAGGAATACAGAGAGGGATTTAGGGAGGCAGGGAAGGCTGGCTTAGGGAGTGGGATGTCCCGAGGCCAGCGGTGCAGGATTGTGGGGCAACAGGGTGGGAACGTGTGCAAGGCAAGGGGTGACTGCAAGGCCACCCCTACCAAGTGGGGCAGCCCTGTGTGTGAGGTGCTGGTCACCTGGCAGATGAGTGCCCTGTGCAGGGTTCTCCTCTGGATCGACCCCAGGGCTGTGACATTTATCTCTGAGAAATCATTTTCCAAAGACTCTACTGCATTTTCCTGAACAATCTGTTGATGTGAGGTCAGGCTGATCTGGCCAGTTCTTTGTCAATCCACTGCGGTTTCTTTTGTGGACACTTGCAAGCCATCATTCACCGTCTGTCCTAGATCCCTGCAGTTGGCGACCATCATGCCCACTGCTTTGAGGGGGGAGGTGTTGCACCCGGCCTTCCAACACCCGCATCTCGGTGGTCACCTATGGTCTTCTGATTTTCAGTTTCACAAAGTAATAGATTGACATACACATCTGATTGATAAGGACTCTTGTCCAAGCCAGAGACTGGAACCTACACTAAGCAGCAAAACAGAGGTTTAATGTTTATGGTTCTCCTTCCTGTAATTATTACACTGTGTCCTCTCCAAACAACAAAGGTTGGGGTCAGAGAATAGGTTCTGAGCCCTGCTCTGCCGCCTGCCAGCTCTGGGACCCTGACGGGCTTATGGGAACACTGGGCACTGCAATTTCTTCTCGCAAATGGACAACACCTCTACACTGCCCGCCTTGTCGGTTGTTGTGGACTAGACATACATGAAATATGGCACGACAGGGTGGCCCCGCAGGCAGGAATCTGACTTTTTACTGTTCCAAGAACATAAGAGGACATGTGTTTTGAAATACTTTTCACCTCAGTTGATTCTTTGATGGGACACAGGTTCACAGCCCCTGGTGTTAGCTCACGACCTTTCGCACCTGACCTTTTCCAAAATATCCCTAGGAAACCGCATGTGGATACAGGGTTTTGTAAAAGCAATTTCTCTGCTTCCCTTCAGGGCCACACGAAGTATATCCCCAGGGCTGCGCGAGCCTCTAGTCCCACCGAGTCACTTCCCTCTGGCTTCACTGCCACGCCTACTTGATGAGCCAGGCCTTCCTGAGAGCCCTGGACATGTCCCAGCCGCCTGTGCCTGTAACAAGCCCGCCTCCCCAACCTACTTGTTCAGACCCTCCTCCAATGGGCCTCTCCCATTTCCGCTCTGACCGGCTTCCACTCTACAATTCAATCGCATGCCTTTTTGCTTGGTGGGGGGAACGGGGGTGATGCAGCCTGATTTGGTCTGACCCCCCTGCACACCCATCTCTCTGATCTGGCAAAACTTCCGTTTTCTAACTGATTTTCTGTGACTCACCTCACCAAGCAGACTGGGTGAAGTCGTGCCACTGCCTGTTAAAATTTTACGTCCCCTACCCAAATAACGTTTATTTACAGATGGACGTCGATGGCTCTGTGCACATGCTTATTCACGGATGGGCACTGACGGCTACACATTCTGATTAAACCTCCCTTTCCCAATTATGCCATTATGGGGATGGCCAGGCACATGTCAAATGTTAACTGTCTTTCCGCGTTAAGTTTCTCCCAGGGACAGCCGATAGCCTTGGGCTGACCTTCTACCTTTAAACAAGGTTCAATTCACATCAGCCGAGACGTATTAACTTCACTAGGAAGCACAGACTGATTTTACCAAATTGCCACATTAATCAAATAAAGACACAGCCTTGAAGGGTAGTTTTGATTAGAGCGGAAGCAGATCAACACTGCGCCACGTAAGCGGCTGGCTGGCGTTGAGAGGGGCATCATTAAAACACAGCTTATCTTTGCGTCTTCTTGGTTGCTCTGAATTCCTTCAAAGAACATAAAGGGAAAAAGCTATTTACAGTGTGTGAGGTCAAAGAACCAGGTTTTGTTTAGAAGAAGACAAAGCTGCCTTTACTGTAATTATAATTCAGAAAAGCTGGCAGCTTCCAATTTCTTTTCTGCAATTAACTTTATGTGCACCTTTCTGCTTTAAGGCATTAATTTTTTTCCACTCGAGAAAAAAAATGGAAGAAATCATGAGACTCTGAAATGTAACTGATAAAGAAATGGAATAATTTGGCACATTCTCCTCAGGTAACAATTGTTTTCTGGGTCTACTTTCAATTCTTCTGTTGCCTTCAGAATCACTTAAACTGATTCTGGATATTTGCTTTCTTTTTGGATGAAATCGGCTCCCACTTGTCACAGACAGTTGAGGAGGTGGAACTTGACTTTGCATAAGAGGGGGAGAGGGTTACATGTGGGAATGAGCTGCCCCATCCCCTGAATAATTGGGATAAACTCAGCTGGATCATAAAAATCAGAACTTAAAAACCCCTCACACTTACAAGGGAATCTTAACAGTAATAAGGCAGGCGTTGATAACATACCGTATGCAGCCAAGGTGACTCAAAGTCAGCTTCTGTTCCTAGAAGCATGTGCAGGAAGTATCTCCCCACCATCCAACCAGGCACTCTACAAATACAATGCCCGGACATTTACAGCTACTGAGGAGCAGCCTGGTTTGCAAGGGGTGTATGTTTAATAAAATGCATCTGTAGCTGCTGAAGCTGGCATGGAGTAGGGGGGAATGTAATGCAAAAGTTGCAGTGGGCGAAGCAAATGCCTCCAGCACACCAGCGTTCTAAGTCGCCACGCTGGACACAAAGGATTCAAACAGCCCAGAACCCGGAAACAAAAGGGCACTCTTCTATGAAGGACGCCCTCTCACCCCACGCTTCTCTTCCTCATCCCGCCTGGCCACATGTTCAGTCCTGAGAGTATGTTGCACAGCCTCCTGGATCTTCGTCTAAATAACCAAGCATGGACACCGCCCCCATTGTCGGCTTCACGGAGCTCCGGGCAAAGCCTGCAACCATCTCTGTCCTTGTCTGCAACTTAGACACTCCATCCATCCTCACCTGTTCTTTCACCACTGCCCTTATTACAGTAAAGGTCCATGTGTATTACATGATTTTTCATTTATTAGGAATTTAGTACGTGTTTTCTGTGCAAGGAGTTTTAATAAGGATTCTTTTTTTTGGTTAGGGATTTCGGGTTTTCGGCGCTCCATCCAGCCCAACCCAGTATTCTCACAAGCCCTTGCTAAGGCCGGCAGGGGGCTTTGCTCAGGAACGTGTGTTCCTTTATTGTCCACATACCTGCACTGCATATCCCTCAGTGAAAATCTCCAAGGCAAAATATCTCACTGTATTAAGGGGTCACTACCTTTTATTCCAGTTAGGAAGTTGACATATGGAGTTAACAATTCTTACACTTAAACATGAAATGTTAAGCTGATATATTTTATTACTGAAACTGAGTTTATAATTACTCATATTTATCCAGACATTTATGTACAATTGCTATAATTTGTGGAGTAGCCTTTAGGCCTGAGAACCTTTCTGCCTGGCTGTCTCCCCAATCTCCCCACAAAACAACGACCTCTTCAACTGAGCACTCTGACCTTTTCCCAGATAAGGGTATTTTCAACAGTCTCTGAATAGTGTTCTTCTGCTGACCCACCTTGTCCCTGAGGAGCATCTGAAACCCTGAGTTCACACTGGTTTCCCGTGTTCCACACCCACCAGCGGTAAGTATGCTCAAATCTAGGCTGAACCCTCACTCTTGTTGCTCCAGGTCCTCTGTCAATACTTCTCAATGTTTTACTTTGAATCCGTGGGAAACATGTAGGTGTCAGCATGCACAGACTGGGTACCGCCGGCAAATCCCCCGACTCTGTAGGCGTACTCCGCCCAGTAATGCAAACCAGGAACAGGAATCTTCTTTGACATTTCCCTCTCCCCCTGTACCACCACAGCCCATCAATGCCACCCTGAAGCAGTTTGAAAACCATCCACCTTTTTTCTTTGGGGATTAAAGATGGCGGTGTGAGAGATGAGACACAGGCTTCTTCTTAAAACCACATATAATACGAAAATATAATTAATACAACTAATCCTCAAAGAGCAACAGGAAAGAGGACTGCACCAGACTGCATACACCTGGAGAAAAGAGCAGACCTCACAGAACAGGGTAACGTACCCAAGCCCTTCCCCAACACCACCTCACCGGGGGGAGGAAGAGAAACAGAGCAGAATGGGAGAGGAGGCCTGGCTCTCCTGAATACCTAACTCCGGAGATCTGCTCTGGGAGCACAAACCTACATTTCATGGTGCTTCCATAGTACTCTCGTGGTAAAGGGGTTGGAAAGCTAAGACAGGCAGAATACCTTGACAGACTGAGATTCCAGCCGCTTGTGGAAAGCAGCAGGGATCCATATCCAGCTGGTCTGGGACAAAAGAAAGGCAGACAATCTGAGAGACATCCTAATAAGGAAACCCTTAGTAAGAGGGCTGCTACAGGGGCAAGGATTGCAGAGCTTACTGCTCAGGAGAGAGGACAGGTAGAAAAAATTGTCCAGGTGCACTCTGCCCAGCAGGTTGGGAGCTTTGCCATATAGACTCTCTTTTTAAGGAGGAAAATGAAATCTTCATCCTTAGATGATCTTCAGGTGCTCCAGCTCCCTGGCTGCCTACACAGCTCCAAGGACGCCCTCCGTGATACACAGCCTACTGGGCCTTTCTCCCGGCCAGCCCCACCTGGCTCGCAAACCAGCAAACCCTACCCTGGTGGTAGTCCAGCCAGAGGGAAGATCTGTCTACAGCAACTACAAATGCAAAGCATACAGGCTTATACCTGTGTGCTCAGCCCACTGGTTCAGGCAGTGGAGACAGGCATAGCACCCGGAAAGAAGGAAACAGCTCTTTCCTCCCCCCAGGCACCAATACCACTCCCCTGTGACCCTCAACATTCCTTCAGGGGCTGAGCAGCTCCAGGGAGCAGAGCTTCTGGGTACTAGAGGGCATCATATACAAATACAAAATGCCAAAGGAATCTGGTTCAGAGTAAAATTATTAATACCACTCCTGAGAAAGATTTAAATGACATTGACCTCATGACTCTTCCTGACAGGGAGTTCAAAATAAAAATCATTAACATGCTCATGGAGATAGGGAAAGATATTTAAGAGCTTAGGAATGAATTCCGGTCAGAGATCCAATCGTTGAAGCACACCATGGAGGGTATTAACAGATTAGATATGGTGGAGGAGATGATAAATGAAATGGAAACTAGAGAAGAGGAATACAACAAAGCTGAGGCACGGAGAGAAAAAAGGATTTCTAAGAATGAAAATATTGAGAGAACTGTGTGACCAACCCAAATGGAACAATATTCGCATTATAGGGGTACCAGAAGAAGAGAGAAAAAGGGATAGAAAGTGTCTTTGAGGAGGTAACTGCTGAAAACTCCCCCAATCTAGGGAAGGAGATAATCTCTCAGGCCATGGAGATGCACAGATCTTCCAACACAAGGGACCCAAGGAAGACAACAGCAAGACATATAGTAAATAAAGTGGCAAAGATCAAGGATAAGGACAGACTATTAAAAGCAGAAAGAGAGAAATAAGATCACATACAAAGGAAAGCCCATCAGGCTATCATCAGACTTCTGAACAGAAACCTTACAGGCCAGAAGGGAGTGGCATGATGTATTTAATGCAATGAAGCAGAAGGGCCTTGAACCAAGAAAACTTTATCTGGCAAGATCATTTAAATTTGAAGGAGGGATTAAACAATCTCCAGATAAGCAAAAGCTGAGAGAATTTACCTCGCACAAACCATCTCTACAGTGTATTTTGGAGAGACTGCTATAGATGGAAGTGTTCCTAAGGTTTAATAGCTGTCACCGGAGGTAATAAAACCACAGTAAAGAAAGTAGAACAGCTAATTACTAAGCAAATGCAAAATTAACTATCCCCAAAGTCAACCAAGGGATAGACAAAGAGTACAGAATATGATATCTAGTATATAAAGAATGGAGGAGGAAGAAAAAGGAGGAAGAAAACAAAAAAAGAACCTTTAGATTGTGTTTGTAATAGTATATTAAGTGAGTTACGTTAGACTCTTAGATAGTAAGGAAGTTAACCTTGAACCTTTGGTAACCATGAATCTAAAGCCTGCAATGCCAATAAGTACAT
This sequence comes from Phataginus tricuspis, assembly GCA_029783875.1. NCBI lineage: Eukaryota > Metazoa > Chordata > Mammalia > Pholidota > Manidae > Phataginus > Phataginus tricuspis. The sequence goes on along the minus strand of JAQQAC010025709.1, from coordinate 2,106,029 downwards.
ACCTATCAATAATCACCCTAAATGTAAATGGAATGAAGGATCAATCAAAAGACACAGAGTCACTGAATGGATAAAAAAACAAGACCCATCTATATGCTGCCTACAAGAGACTCACTTAAACCCAAAGACATACACAGACTAAAAGTGAAGGGATGGAAAAAGATATTTCATGCAATTAATAGAAGAAAGCAGGAGTTGCAGTACTTGTATCAGACAAAATAGACTTCAAAACAAAGAAAGCCACAGAGACAAAGAAGGACATTACATAATAAAAGAGTCAATCCAACAAGAAGATATAACCATTATACATATCTATGCACCCAACACAGGAGAACCTACATATGTGAAACAAATACTAACAGAATTAACAGGAGAAATAGAATGCAATGCATTCATTCTAGTCTACTTCAACACTCCACTCACTCCAAAGGACAGATCAACCAGACAGAAAATGAGACAGAGGCACTGAACAACACAATAGAACAGATGGACCTAACAGACATCTACAGAACTCTACACCCAAAAGCAGAATACACATTCTTCTCAAGTGCACATGGAACATTTTCAAGAATAGATCATATACAGGCCACAAAAAGAGCCTCGGTAAATTCAAAAAGATTGAAATTGTACCAACGAGTTTTTCAGATCACAAAGGTATGAAACTAGAAATAAATTATGCAAAGAAAATGAAAAATCCCACAAACGTGTGGAGGTTTCACAACATGCTCCTAAATAACCAATGGATCAATGACCAAATAAAAACAGATCAAGCAATATATGGAGACAACAATAATTCAACACCACAAAATCTGTGGGACACAGCGAAGGCCATGTTAAGAGCAAAGTATATTGCAATACAGACCTACCTCAGGAGAGAACAATCCCATCTGAGCAGTCTAAATTCACAATTAAACTAGAAAAACAAGAACAAATGAGACCCAAAGTCAGTAGAAGGAGGGACATAATAAAGATTAGAGCATAAATAAATAAAATCGAGAAGATAAAATAGAAAGGATCAATGCAAGCAGGAGCTGGTTCTTCGAGAAAATAAAATAAACCCCTAGCCAAACTTATCAAGAAAAAAAGAGTCTACTCACATAAACAGAATCAGAAATGAGAAAGGAAAAATCACTATGGATACCACAGAAACACAAAGACTTATTAGAGAAAACTATGAAAAATTATATGCTAACAAACTGGATAACCTAGAAGAAACGGACAACTTTCCAGAAAAATACAACCTTCCAAGGTTGACCCAGAAAGAAACAGAAAATCTGAACAGACCAATTACCGGCAACAAAATTGAACTGGTAATCAAAAACCTACCTAAGAACAAAATGCCTGAACCAGATAGCTTCACTGCTGAATATTATCAAACACTTAGTGAAGACCTAATACCATCCTCCTTAAAGTCTTCCAAAGAGTAGAAGAGGAAATACTTCCAAACTCATTCTATGAGGCCAGCATCACTCTAATACCAATACCAGGCAAAGACACCACAAAAAAAGAAAATTACAGAGCAATATCCCTGATGAACATAGATGAAAAAATACTCAACATAATATTAGCAAACCGAATTCAAAAATACATCAAAAAGATCATCCATCATGATCAAGTAGGATTTATTCCAGAGATGTAAGGATGGTAGAACATTTGAAAATCCATCAACATCATCTACAACCACATCAACAAAAAGGACAAAAACCATATGATCATCTCCATAGATGCTGAAAAAGCATTCGACAAAATTCAACATCCATTAATAAAAACTCTCAACAAAATGGGGATAGAGGGCAAGTACCTCAACATAATAAAGGCCATATATGACAAACCCACAGCCAACATTATACTTAACAATGAGAAACTGAATGCTTTTCCTTTAAGATTGGTAACAAGACAAGGATGCCCACTCTCCCCACTTCTATTCAACATACTGGAGGTCCTAGCCACAGCAATCAGACAACACAAAGAAATAAAAGGCATCCAGATTGGAAAGGAAGAAGTTAAACTGTCCCTGTTTAGGGGACATGTCCCTGACATGATATTGTACATAAAAAACCCTAAAGAATCCACTCCAAAACTACTAGATCTAATATCTGAATTCAGCAAAGTTGTGGGGTACAAAATTAATATGCAGAAATCTGTGGCATTCCTATACACTAACAATGAACTAGCAGAAAGAGAAATCAGGAAAACAACTCCATTCATAGTTGCATTAAAAAGAATAAAATACCTAGGAATAAACCTAACCAAGGAAGTGAAAGACCTATGCTCTGAAAACTACAGGACACTCATGAGAGAAATTAAAGATACCAATAAATGGAAACACATCCCATGCTCATGGATAGGAAGAATTAATATTGTCAAAATGACCATCCTGCCTAAAGCAACCTATAGATTCAATGCAATTCCTATCAAAATAACAACAGAATTTTTCAATGAACTAGAGCAAATCATTCTAAAATTCATATGGAACCACAAAAGACCCCGAACAGTCAAAGCAATCCTGATAAGGAAGAATAAAGCTGGGGGGATTATGCTCCCTAACTTCAAGCTCTACTACAAAGCCACAGTAATCAAGACAATTTGGTACTGGCACAAGAACAGACCCATAGACCAATGGAACAGACTAGAGAGCCCTAATATAAACCCAACCATATATGGTCAATTAATATATGATAAAGGAGCCATGGACATACAATAGGGAAATGACAGCGTCTTCAACAGCTGGTGTTGGCAAAACTGGACAGCTACATGCAGGAGAATGAAACTGGATTACTGTCTAACCCCATACACAAAAGTAAACTCAAAATGGATCAAAGACCTGAATGTAAGTCATGAAACCATAAAACTCTTAGAAGACAACATAGGTAAAAATCTCCTGAATATAAGCATGAGCCACTTCTTTCTGAACGCATCTCCTCGAGCAAGGGAAACAAAAGCAAAAATGAACTCATGGGACTACATCAAACTAAAAAGTTTCTGTATGGCAAAGGACACCATCAACAGAACAAAAAGGCATCCTACAGTATGGGAGAATATATTTGTAAATGATATATCCGACAAGGGGTTAACATCCAAAATATATAAAGAACTTATATGCCTCAATACCCAAAAAGCAAATAACCCAATTAAAAAATGGGCAGAGAATATGAAAAGACAGTTCTCCAAAGAAGAAATTCAGATGGCCAACAGACACATGAAAAGATGCTCCACATCACTAATCATCAGGGAAATGCAAACTGAAACCACAATGAGATATCACCTCACACCAGTAAGGATGGCCAGCATCCAAAAGACTAAGAACAACAAATGCTGGTGAGGATGTGGAGAAAGGGGAACCCTCCTACACTGCTGGTGGGAATGTAAGTTAGTTCAACCATTGTGGAAAGCAATATGGAGGTTCCTAAAAAACTAAAAATAGAAATACCATTTGACCCGGGAATCCCACTCCTTCGAATTTACCCACAGAATACAACTTCTCAGATTCAAAAAGATATATGCACCCCTATGTTTATTGCAGCACTTTTTACAATAGCCAAGATATGGAAACAACCTAAGTGTCCATCAGTAGATGAATGGATAAAGAAGAGGTGGTACATATACACAATGGAATACTATTCATCCATAAGAAACAAATCCTACCATTTGCAACAACATGGATGGAGCTGGAGGCTATTATGCTCAGTGAAATAAGCCAGGTGGAGAAAGACAAGTGCCAAATAACTTCCCTCATGTGTGGAGTATAACAATGAAGCAAAACTGAAGGAATAGCAGCAGACTCACAGACTCCAAGAAAGGACTAGTGGTTACCAAAGGGGAGGGGTGTGGGAGGGCGGGTGGGGAGGGAGGGAGAAGGGGATTGAGGGGTATTATGTTTAGTACACATGGTGTGGGGAATCACGGGGAAAACAGTGTAGCACAGAGAAGGCAAACAGTGAATCTGTGGCATCTTACTACACCGATGGACAGTGACTGCATTGGGGTACGGGGTGGATAATATGGGTAAATGTAACCACACTCTTTTTTCATGTGAAACCTTCATAAGAGTGTGTATGAATAACACCTTAATAAAAAATTAAATAAAAAATAAAAACAACTCTGGGCCTTGACCTGCCCTGGGTATCAGAATGGTACACACAAAAAAAGCCACCCGCCTCTCCTAGTGCCCACTACCCCCCTCCTGCCGGGAGCTGTGCCCTCCTGGGGCTGTACCACTGCAGCAGGGAAGCCCCTCGCTGGCGCCCAGACTGTGGGCCACAGTGACCCTCGTAAAACAGAAATCTGAGCATATCACCACCCTCTGCATAACTTTTCTAGAAAACTAGATGAAAATATCTTCAACTTAATAAAAGCTATATTCCCAAAACATTTGGTAAACACACTTAGTAGAGAAACTCTAAGATTAGAAGCAAGGATGCCCATTAACAACTCAAACAGAATACCAGCTGTCCCGGCCAAGACAGTGAGAGGAAAGAAGTGGGGGAAGAGGAGAAGGGGGAGGAGGAAAGAGGAGAGAAAGAAATGAGTAAAAGGTTTGGAAAGGGGAAAATGAAGGAATATTCTTATTGGCCAATGATACGATCCTATACATAGAAATCCCAACAGAACGACGTAACACTAGTGAGAGTTCAAAAATCTTAATGGATATAAAACCAACCTAAAAATCAATATCATTTCAGAGGTTATTATGCTCAGTGAAATAAGCCAAGCTGAGTAAGACAAATATCAAATGATCTCACTCATATGTGGAGTATAAGAACAAAGAAAAAAACTGAAGGAATAGCAGCAGACTCACAGGACCCAAGAACAGACTAACAGTTACCAAAGGGAAAGGGACTGGGGAAGATGGGTGGGAAGGGAGGGATAAGGGAGAAAGGGGGCATTACAATTAGCAGACGTAATGTTGGGGGGGCACAGGGAGGGCTGTACAACTCAGAGAAGACAAGTAGTGACTCTATAGCATCTCACTACGCTGATGGACAGTGACTGTAATGGGGTTGGTGGGGGGACCTGATGAAGGGGGTAGTTTAATAACCATAATATTGCTCATGTAATTGTAGATTAATGATACCAAAATAAATTATAAAAAAAATCAATAGCATTTTGCTGGCCTACAATGAATTTTTACTGAACTTATGTGATGAAACTTGGTCAAATGCCTTTCTCTGTGAATAGAGATAATCACATAGTCCATACGGTTATCAATGTGAAAAGACAGGAACCTGATCAAAAATAGGAAAATTATGAAAAGTTTGGAGCAAGAGAAATATATATGACTGGCAAGTTTATGACTATACAAAACTCACAAGCATAATCAGAAAAAAAATGTGAGGAGATGCTACTTTACAACTGTATTTATAAAGTTCTAAAAGCATGATAGAACCAAGAGGTGGTGAGCATCGCGAGAAATAAGGACCCTTGGGCAGCTCTTCTGGGGATGGAAACTGCTCCAGAGAACATTCCAGAGTAATGAAAATGAAGTATTAGTGTAGTCTGACCTATTCATCTCATACCGTGTGGCCTGGAGACCCAAACCCTGTGAGTGTAGAGGCCGTGGACAAGGGGTCACCTATGTAGGTGGGCAAAGCACGGGGCAGCAGCTGTGCGAACTCCCAGCGGGAATGAAAGATCGTACGCACGGTCCAGTCCTCTGCATTGTGAAGGGCACACACACATCTAAAATCAGAGAGCACAGCAGAGTGTGGGTCCCCATGGGCAGGAGCAGGTGGGCCATGGGAACAATACAATCACATTCAACAAGAGGTGCCTGGTTTGGAAAAATGTGAGGCAGTGCCCCGAACAGTAATGTGACTGTGTAGGAGGTTTTTAAACAAGTGCTGAAGATAAATGGCCGTCTTCAGAATTACTAGCAGTGGTGACAGCCAGTCAAATGGGTAAGTTCCATTTAGGGAATGAGTCCTAGCAAAATAGACAAGGTCCAACATATCTGGAATTTGTGTTCGGGAAGAAGAAACTATCCAAAAAGTTGGGAATCAAGGATGTTCAGAGGAGAGCGTGGGAAAAGGGGAGGAAACCAGCATGTAGAGCGGCAGGTGCCGACATGTATCACAGAACGTTCCCAGTTCTGAGAACAGCAGTCTCGGCTCTTTATGAATGGAAGCAACGTCCTTGAGATGACACAGGAGTGGGACCCGGCTCCGTCTCACCCGGCCAGGCACAGGGTTTGGAGGGTATGGCAGAGAGGCTTTCAGGAATGAGAGAGTTTCCAACATCAGCATTATTCTTAATAAGAAAATGTTGATTTACTAAGAACAAGGTAAACAGGAACCTTCTAGAAAGAATTTCAGTGGTGTGGTGAGGAACAAAGCCAGATTATAGAGTGTAGGGGGAAGGTAACAAGAATTAAAATGTCTTGACTTACATTTAAGGACAGTAAATACCTGAGTACATTTTAAATCATGGAATATAGAATAAAAATGTTAATAAGGACAATTATGAGACAACGATGCCAGAGAGGTAGAGAGAAGATTGAGAAGTTGACTAAAGTATTATGTATTTTATTTTCACTTGTTCTTACAAATTTTCTTGTTAATATTCTATAACCATGGAAAAAAGGAGAATGTTCTCTAGTATAATTAAGCCTATATATTATTTCTACTTAAGTTCCTATTTAGTTCATTAAGATATGTTTTTTATTGGGTCTGCAAAAAACTCCCTAGTTCTTGTTATGTAATCATTTTGTTGGAAACATAATAGGATTGAGCTTGATATCAAATAACAGTGAAATCACTTGTAAGAATAGTCACAAGTCATACCACAAGATTAAAATATATGAAGTTCTGTGGATTAAGTCAGGCTACTCAGGCAGACAATGGGGGGGGGGGGAGAAAGAAACCAAGGCGATGTCAATAGGCAAAGAAGAAAACCAGGAGCCATGAGCCTGACCATGGCTGCTCCCGACTCTGCCACTTGCACTGCTGGCCCCTGGGAGTCACCTCGCCCGAGGCTCAGCTATTCTGACTTACAAGTGGGCAGTAAGTCCTGCCCCTCACCTCGCCCGGCTTTAAGGGATGATGCACGGGGGTGCTCTCTAAGCAAATGTAACCAACCACCACTTTTATTAACAGGAATAAAAATGATAGTCTCAGAAGCCAGAAATAGAGGATGAATTCATGGCAGAAACAGGAAACTACTTAGAATTGTTTGGTGTTTTAATCTCAAATCGATTTCTACCATCAGTAATCTGTACACCACCTTTTTCTCATGAAAGTCAGAATCGCAAATTAAATTGGTAGGGAACCTGATGTATTTTAGTAAACGTTAAATAAAAAGGAAGGGAGGATGAAATTAAATCCCGGTGCATTCTTCAGTCAGTTGTATTTAATCTTTCTGGTCCCTGACATCCCCAGGATTTATAGGTGCATTAAATGTACCCTCTCTTCTCCAGGATGGATTTAATTACCATCAAGAAATATTTTTCAAATAAACACTTCAGGTTCTGTGTCTCCCTCTGACTCATCACAGCTAAAAGCAAATTAGAGGTTGAAAAGGTCAGTATCATGTACAGAACTGATTTTCTAAATAGGAGGACAGATTTAAAAATTTGAGAGGGTTTCTATTTTCACAAATGCCATATTTAACCAGAACCTGCAATATAATGTTCAAAATCCCAATGGGATACTGATCAAATCAGTGCAACTTGTTTAACTGTATTTACATCTCAAATTGTCATGCAACATCTTTTTCTCCTTTCCTTACCAATCTCCTTATTGCTATAGACATACTCTTACGGTGTCACGGGCATGTCAAGTAAAGGATGTATAACTCAAATCTCAGCATCTGAAAGATTCAGTACTGCTTTTTACACTAAGCCTTATTTCAACCTGGAGGACTGAAGGTAAACCTCAGCCATAATCCCTGCGGTGCTGGTGCTTTAAATCAATAATAGCCGATTCAAGTAATCTCACACGTTGCTCTCAGTGCTATGACTGCTCCCCCTGCACAGCGTATAGTGTTCTGTCCTCTGGTACCCAGGCTGCCCTCGTAGGTGTGGGAGCCTATGCGTCTGAGCTTGGGCATGTGGTCAGACACCATCCCTATTACTTCGCAGAAGTGAAAATACTATGCATTCATCTCCATTTCCAGGAAGACGGAATCCATGCCCTTGTCCCTGTTCCTCTTAAGAACATACATCCTGGACATTTCATATAAAACAAACATAAGACAAAGATGGAAAGAAGGTGGCAGGTTGGCTAAAGACTTCAGGGCCTAAAATAAATCTGGTGTGGGGGTTAGTGCCCTGGGTTTCTTCTTGCCTGGTAGATCCCAGACTTGGAGCTGAAGAAACCAGGTGCCCAAAAATACCCATGGGTACAGGCCAAAAAAAAGCCGTGGTCTCCACAGCCCAGTGGGCACCAGGACCCCACCCACTGCCCAGAGGCAACAAAGCCACTGCTCCCCTTGACCCCGCCATGCAGCAGCCCCCACTGGGGAGTGAGCTCCGGCAATGGGAGCCTGGACCCCCAGCCCTCCCGCTGCGATGAGGCGGCACGTGCACCTCCTCGGGGGTGGGGGGAGTGGTGTCGGTGCACACCTGTTGAGTCAGAGCCTTAGATGAGATCCAGGGCCTCAAAGCATGATACTCAAGAAGTCCAGGTTTAAAATATACCACTCATCACACTAAGAACCAGGAACATCTCTATCAGAATGAAAAAAGACAACCAATAAATACCAAACCAAGACGAGAGATCCTAAAATTATCTGACATTTAAAAGCAGCCATGGAAGAAAAGGCTTCGACAAGCAACTGCAAAGAGGCTGGAAATAAAGAAAACAGAAAACCTCAGCAAAGAAACAGATGGAAAGAAGAGCTAAGTGGAAATTTGGAGTCTGAAAGGTACAAGAACCAAACTGAAAGGCTTGCAGGTTGGGCTCAATAGCTGAATAGAGGAAGGAATCCGTGAAATGGAGGATAAGGAATAGAGAGCCCTCACCTCAACCCCAGAGAAAAAGCAACAGAACCGAAGCGAGCACCAGGAAGGACACAATTATTAGGAAGTGAATATAAACAAGATCAGAAATCAATGAAATTGAAAACAAAAATAGAGAAAAATCAGTAAAACAAAGAGCTGTGTATTTTTAAAGATCAATAAAATTGGTAAACCTCTAACATGACTGACAAAAAAAAAAGGTCATGTACAGATTAGCGACATAAGGAATGAAATGGGACATCACTACAGGTCCTACAGATCAAATGGTAATAAGGGAATCCTGGGAACTCGGCACACGTTCCAGTGTAGATGGAAGAGACCTGGGACGGGCCCTGTCAGTATATCCCCCCCAGATGGACGGTCCTCCAGAGAGGCCCATGTGGGCTCCAGGAGGCAGCGGGCAGTCACCAGGGCATGGTCTGGAAGTGTCAGTGTGGAATCTGCAAATGTGTATCTTCTACTGACAGACATGGCCAGACACAGGCTGGAGGGGCAGGGAGGTTCTAATTGTCAGAGCCCAGGACAGGGGCTCCTGTTGTCCAGGTCTAAATACTGTACTGATTAAAGATTTTTCTTCCCCCCCAACTGTTAAGGGGATGACACTCACAGATCCAGAGGACTACTAGGTACTTGAGGCCAGAGTTAATGGCCTTGACATAGATTCACATGATGGCTTGCAGCTGTACTATTCGTTATTAAACTAGTATTTATGGGGTGCTTGCAGTGAGCTAGGAGCTGGGGTAAGCTTATCATTTGGTAGTAGAAACATACAAGAGGGACAATGGGAACTGGAGGAAAAGGGTACCACACCTGCACTGGAGTAGGGTCTATGCACCCTGGGGTGGTCGCTGCTTTCCCTGCTCAGTCGCAATGCGGTCCCACCAAGGTCCACAAGGTTGCCGTGTCCCTAGATGTCTAGGAAATGCATGTAAGCCACAGGGTTCTGCCTTCTCAATTCCTCGCCATATATGCTGGATAGACAAACATTACCCGAATAGCCAGTATGACAAAGTTTACCTTGTCTTTTGTATTGGCAAGGAAGCAAAGCTAGTCAGTGTCTGAGGTGGATTCATTAGAACATACTAGACCATACTTGGGAGCAGACCACCAGATTTTCCAACTTGCAGTTCTCTTCAATACCTCTTGAGTTTAATTACTCACTCCTCTGCCCTCAGGTGGGGACCAGGGCTCTTCTAAGCAGAGTGCGCTCGCTTAAGGAGGTCTGGGCTCCTGACACCACATTTAGAAATTTAGCCAAAAAACACAGGCACAGATCAAGAAAACAGTCATCTGAGCACCAGAAATGATCCATCTTCCTACCAAAGCCGCATCACCTGCCTCCTTCTCTGGGGCTCATTCCCACGCTAAGTCTGTGATGAGCCTCCAGTACCCCGGGCGCACACCGCCTCCACTACAGCATCCGCAGTTCCCACCACTGGGCTTGACTCACTGCCCTATTCCAAAAACACGGCTTGCATTTTGCTTCTTCTCAAAGCGCAGGGACCCTAGCTCTACAGCTTGGCCTCGTGGCTAGTTGAATTCCCATAAATAAAACCAGAACAAATCTGTCTGGTTTCACACCTGAGAAAGTGTCAGGGAATTTTTTTTAATCCTACTTGAGTGAATAAAATGAGAAAAATAAATCTGAGGGATGCAGAAGCAGCTAAAAGTTTTATGAAAAATTGGTGAGGCAACTGTGCAGAAAAAATACAAGGAACAGCAACTGCTTTTTGTTACATAACCAAGGTCTGGAAATCTGGGTCATAGCCCTGAGCAGAATTACAAAAACATTCATGCATACTATGGAGAGAAAACAGAATAGGAATCTCTAGGGGTGGCAGAAAACACAAAACAAGAAGCAAATGAACTGTGTGTCCTAGAAGCAAAATCATTCCTGACCCACTTGGTCATTTGTTCAGGTTTTCTATAGCATGATAAACAACGAAACTGAGTTTTGAGAAAAATTCAGAGTGAAGCCAGAGGCAAAATATAAATGAGTCCTGTCTGTGATACCCTGGAGGTCAGTCGTGGCCATGTGATTTGTGGAGATGATTGATGCCAACGGCGCGATGTCCTAAAAATAGTGCGAGTTGACCAGCTCATTAGTGCACCAATCAGTCTGCCGTCACCAGATCCTATAGGTCCTTCTACAAGGTCACTCCATTGTCGCCCCAACTAACCCATCGCTCAGTTCAAACCCTGCTTCTCGCCTCGATTCCCACTGTAGCTTGTCAGGTCCTGCCTCTCCCTCCTGGTCTGCCAGGACTCCAGCGGGCTAGTCTTCCTGACACCCTGCTCCAACCGTGTTGGTCCCCTCATGAGTCATGTAAGGTGGCACCTTCCTTCCCACCATGTCAGGTCTCATGCCAGCCCCCACGAGGCCAGAGGGGTGATCCCCACCACCTTGCAGTGGGCGGGCAGGGAGGGGCTTGCACTCCAACTGTCTGCTGTGGATATCACGTTTCGGTTCTCCTCACGAGCCACAGAAGAGCCATTTGGCTCCAAGCGGGGCCCTGGCACGGCAGCCTGCAGACAGCAGATGAACAGTCTTATTTACTGGTCTGTCATGGGCTGAACTGTCCCCTCTGCCCCCAAAGATTCGGTGGAGTCCCAACTTCAGGAACCTGTGAACATGACCTTCCCCAGAAATAGCGTCTTTGCAGATGTATAACACGCAGATGAGGTCACGGGGGTGGGGGGCTGACCCAGTGTGGCTGGTCTCCTCATGAGATGAGAAGACACACACCCAGAGACAGAAGCCCGACGACAATGGAGGCAGAGATCAGGTAACACCTGTGAGCCAAGGATAGCCAAAGACGGCACCAGCCCCAGAAAAGCAAAAAAGCCTGGAACAGCCCTTCAGAGCTCTTAGAAGGAACCACCTTGCCTTCAGACTTCTGGCTTCCAGACTGGGACAGAACAAATGTCTGCTGGTTGCCTCCCCCCAGGGGGCCTGTTCTTATGGCAGTCTTACGAAACGAATGCCCTGCCCTGGGCAAATTTTTTGTAGAGGGCACAATTTGGCATCAGCGCCCTGTGTTCTAGATTTTCTCTTTGCCCCAAGGGCCTGGGTCTCACTGCCCTTGGCATGGTGTGGCAGCTTCCCGGGTCCTGCCATGTGCTTCTCTCCCTGGATCCAGCTGAGGAAACTTAGTAACAAATGCCACAGCACACCGCACACTGGTTTAGGCAGGAGCCTGGACATAGCCCTCTGCATGGGACAGTGAGGACCTGGGGGGCGGGACCTCACGGAAGACAGCACTCATGGACAGTGGGGGGCCTCTCCAGGCTCCCTCAGTCCCACCTGAGGCTGGAAGAAGCCAGTGGGACCCGTCCCTCAGGGCCCCTCTCCCCACCTGGGCTCAGAGATTAGGGAAGCTCCGCTTGGGGGTGGGAGCGCCCTCCTGCACTGCAGCCCTGGTGTGCTCAGCGCTCACCCCAGCCCAGCCCTGCGTCAGCTGCCTTTTCAAAAGGAGGGTCCGGTGGGGACATGGGGGGTGGGCAGGCAAAACAGGTGGAGGTCAAAAGGTACACACTTCCAGTTATGAGATAATTAAGTCATGGGGGTATAACGCAGGGCATGTTGACTACGGGTAACAATACACATTGTATATTTGAAAGTTGCTAAGAAAGCAGATCTTAAAGTTCTCAAGAAAAAAACATAACTACGTGTAATGAATGTTAAATAGGCTTCCTGTAGTGATCATTTTGCAATATATATAAATATCAAATCATGTACACCTGAAACTAGTATGTCAAGTATATCTCAAAAAAATTTTTTTAATTAAAAAGGATTATACTTAGCCAGGAGACTAAATTTGTGAGAATAGCCCAGAAATTGGAAAAGAGACAGCTTATCCTAGCAAATATTAAAATGTTAAAAGTAGTATGGAAATTGGCAAACAATTTTAGGGCATGACCCCAAAAATACAAGCAACAAGAGGAAAAATTAATAAGTGGGACAACCTCAAACTAAAAACCTTCCATGCAGTAGAGACCGAAAACGGACAGGCAACATACTGAACAGGAGATGGTATTTGCACACCATATTACCAAATAAGGGGTTAATATCCAACAAAATTCATGCAACTCAATAGCAAAAAAAGCCAATCTGATAGAAAAATGGGTAGAGAAACGAAATACTTTTTCAAAGAAGATATCTAAATGGCCAATAGGTGCATGAAAATGTGCTCAACATCAATCGGGGGAATGCAAAGCAAACCCACCATGCGATCACCTCACACCTGTTACAATGGCCTTCATCAAAAAGAGAACATGTGTTGGTGAGGATGTGCAGAAAAGGGAGCACTTGTGCACTGCTGGTGGGAATGTAAACTTGTTCAGCCACTGTGGAGGACAACGTGCAGATTCCTCGAACACTTAGAACTACCGTCTGATGCAAGAATCTGACTTCTGGATATTTTTATCCAGTGGAAATGAAAACAAGATCTTAAGGGGATATATGTACCCCACGTTCACTGCAACATTATTCACCGTAGCCCAGAGGTGGAATCAGTCTGAGTGCTATTATCTATAACTGCGTGTGTACACACACACACAAATGGAATTTCATCCAAGAGGAAGGACATCCTATTTGCAACATGAACAAACCTCGAGGACATTATACAAAGCGCAGTAAGTCATACAAAGTCACACACCATATAATCTCGTTTGTATGTGGAGTCTAAAAACACCAAGCTTACAGAAACAGAACGGTGGTTGCCAGCGTCTGGCAGGGGGCAATAGGCAGGTGTTGATCAAAGGGGTCAGATTTCCAGTTGCAAGGTGAGTTCTGGGATCTAATGCGCAGCGTGATGACAGCAGTTGGCAGGACTGTATTATATACTTGAAAGTTGTTAAGGGAATAGAACTTAAATGTTCTTACCAAAAAAGTGATAGTAATCATGTGCTGATGGCAGCATTAGCTAAAGCTGTGGCAGTAGTCATTTTGCATATGTAAGTGTACCAATTTGACGTTAGCTAACGCAAACTTCAGCTTACACAGTATTATGTGTCAACTACATTTCAGTAAAACTAGAAAAAAACAGTATGAAACAGATTACCAGAAAGAGAAAAACCCAGAACAGATCCAGACATACATAAGAGCAGGACAGAAGTGACACCTGAAGCCAGAGAGAAAGGAGTATGTATCCTAACAAGTGATGGAGAAGAACAGGAGACCAGCTCGCAACAGCTGAATCCCCAGGATGCACCTCACAATTCCGAATGCAAGAAAAGTTAACACCAAGCACAAGGAAACAAGGCAGAGCATTTCTGTCATCTCTGGATGGATACAAATTTTCTAAGCAGGAAATCAAGACTAAATTTACAACTTTGAATGTCAGAACACTGTCACCAAAATTTAACTGAAAAAAAAAAATTTTTTTTTGCACCATGTATGACAAAGGGTTAACGTGCCATATAAAGAGCTTATATAGATTTCTAATACCAATGGCTCCATTTGTAAGCTGAGCAGGACCCAGAGAGTGGGAGGGAGTGGAATCAGGACATCGAGGGGAGGGTGGGACAAGCCTGGGAGGAGACCCTAAAGGGGACAGAGGTGGAAGTTCAAGAACACTGTGGCCGGGATGGGGCGGGCTGGACACATGCAGTAACCGAGTTCCAAATGTTCCAATGATATTAATTAGAATCTTGGAAATGCTCCAGAAATGTCACCAGTAATTCCTTTCATGATTAGCTTGTACTTGGAGCAGGTACACTTGATAAAGACTTTATACTGGTGATTCTTTTATTGATTTACTAGCCATTTTTTTTATTAAGGTATCATTGATACACACCCTTCTGAAGGTTTCACAAAAAAAACAATGTGGTTTACTACATTCACCCTTATTACCAAATCCCCCCCTTACCCCACTGTAGTCACTGTCCATCAGTGTAGTAAGGTGCCACAGATTCACTGTTTGCCTTCTCTGTGCTGCACTGTTTTCCCCATGACTCCCCACAGCATGTGTACTAAACATAATACCCCTCAATCCCCATCTCCCTCCCTGCCCACCCGCCCTCCCACACCCCTCCCCTTTGGTAACCACTAGTTCCTTCTTGGAGTCTGTGAGTCTGCTATTTTGTTTCTTCAGTTTTGCTGCATTGTTATACTCCACAAATGAGGGAAATCATTTGGCACTTGTCTTTCTCCACCTGGCTTATTTCACTGAGCATAATATCCTCCAGCTCCATCCATGTTGTTGCAAATGGTAGGACTTCTTTCTCTTATGGCTGAATAGTATTCCATGGTGTATATGTACCACCTCTTCTTTATCCATTCATCTACTGATGGACACTTAGGTTGCCCATTTCTTGGCTATTGTAAACAGTGCTGCAATAAACATAGGGGTGCATATGTCTTTTTGAATCTGAGAAGTTGTTTTCCTTAGGTAAATTCCTAGGAGTGGGATTCCCGGGTAAAATGGTATTTCTATTTTTAGTTTTTTGAGGAACCTCCATACTGCTTTCCACAATGGTTGAACTAGCTTACATTCCCACCGGCAGTGCAGGAGGGGTCCCTTTTATTCGCATCCTAGCCAGCATTTGTTGTTCCTAGTCTTTTGCATGGTGGCCATGCTCACTGGTGTGAGGTGGTATTTCATTGTGGCTTTAATCTGCATTTCCCTGACAGTTTACATCGTGGGCATTTTCTCACGTGACAGTTGATTTACTAGCCATTTTCATGCAACTTTATTATGAGTCTACCTTCACTTCCCTTTAATTAGCTTCCTTAGTTACAGGCATAAAGGAAACAGTGAAGATCTTATCTACCCCAGGCTGCCACTCAGAGGGGCAGGAGCAGCTGTCAGAGGCCGTCCTGGGGAGGAAGCTGATGTCCACAGTCCCTCAGCAAACAGTTCAGCCTTCTTTGCCCCCTTATTTTAGCTTCCCAGAGGACCCTGAAATCAATTAACCAGGAAAAACTAAAAGCCTTTGAAACTTTTTAAAAAAAGACTCGGCATTCCATGTTTACTGAATAAAAGTAATAGCCTGAAGGCCAGATCAAAATCTAAATCAGTATGTATTGACTTTTTAATCATACACTGAAATGCAAATATATCTGAAAACACAAGACAAAAACGTCCTTTCAAAACAGTCTAAGTAGCTTGACCACAAAACCTGGATTAGGATGTATTTCCCAGAAAGTAACTAGCAAATACTTCAGTACAGACAGACCTCCAAGCCCACGGGTGGCTCTAAGACCTCTGAACCCCCCCCACAGAGGCAGGGCAAACTGGGCGGACGCTTTGCGGTCAGTGATGTCTTAATGAGCAACCTTGAGTTCACGAGAAACAAGTCTTCAGTATTTCCAAACACACTTGTTACTAATGCTGGGGGAGAGAAAAGGACAAGGTCAAAATCCCAACCATTAGAGTTCTTCCTACTTGGCTGTCTGTGCACATGGGCACGTGTGTAGGGACAAACAACGGGACATTTAAAAGTTACTAAGAATCGCTGAGAGCCAAAAACCTGAGGGCCATTTTCTGACCCCAGGGAAGAGACCCTCGCATTCTGACCAGAGGCGGACTCTGAAAAGCCACCAGGCGAAAGCAGCAGTCCGGGAGGGCTGGAGGGTGGACACTCCGGGGCCTGCGCAGCCGGGCCCCGACCACTCAGCTGTCCCTGCGGCAGGAGAACAGCTCGGGCAACAGGTGAAGGGCGAGCACGGCTGAGTTCCTGTACCACTGGTCATGGACACAAATTTGAATTTCATATGATTTTCATGTGTCACGAGATTAATTTTTTTCCCCAAGATTTAGAAATGTGAAAATCATTCTTAGCTCAAAGCCCTTACAAAGATGGGCAGCGGGCAGCGCTGGATGTTGCAGCTGTGGGGCCCACCCCTTGAGGGCCAGCAATGGGCCCCCATCTCCACGAGACGGAGAGTGAGCCACAGCCAGCCTGGAGCAGGGGCACCTGGGGAGGGTGCTGCCCACCCTGGGGGCACGGGGGCAGAGCGCCAGCCTCTCCTGAGGTCCTCCCGCGGCTGGGGTGCGGGCGGCACACTTCCTTTCCTGGCCTGGTCACTAGGTGCCATGCACTAAAACGACCCCGGCACTCAGAGTTCCTTCTCTACCTGTGTAATCCCAACACATTCAAGGTTTGATACAAGAACTGTGAGTCTACACTGATTTCCAAGTACGTGTTCCCTCACTGCCACCCAACACCACCACATGAACGACACAGACTTGTGTGCAGTGATTTCCCTGTGAATCCACATCTACTTTGATTTTCCTAAACCCCATGATGGATATTCTGAGTCCAGTCTAGTACTTGATAACACGCAGTTAAATATGTCAGATAAATGACATGAATGAATCTCAAATTGTTTATCAAAACACTGATCCATAGAGCACCTCACCATTTCTCAGATTGGAAACGACTACTTTCTGCCAGGAATTATAAGGGGCATGATTATTAATCTTGCATTCTTTCTAATAAACTGCTGATCCTATCGGTTATGGCATACCGAGAAGATCTTATGAGGAATGTTCATATTATAATTTGCAAATTCCAGGTCCCAACACCCAACCATGCTCTGCAGAAGGGAATTCACGTCCAGTTTTTTTTTTTAATGACAGCTTTGGGGAGAAAGAACTTAGATCTGAACGCATAGCTTAAATTCCTAACTTAAAAATCTTCCCACAATCAAAACTTGAGAGCTATTTCTTATTGACATTAATGTAAGCACTTCTCACTATAATACAGTTTAAACATTGTAAGAAAGTCATCTTTTCATAAATGACCATTTTAAGGAACAAGTATTCAAATGTTTGAAGAGCCCTATACAGTAAGTACCATGTACTGAATTCCTGTTTTGTGCTAAGAACAGGGTAGGTACTTTATAAACTCGATGGGAGCATATTCATTACAATAAGTGCACAAATGTGTTACCTAAATAAAAGAACTCATCTTCCCATAATTGATGGGCAACCGGAAGCTGACCACCACCAATGCCCTCTTTCCCCCAATGCCAGCCAGCTAACAAGGGGGAGCCCAGGGCCAGCCGACCGGCGATCAGAGCCACCATGCACACGTGAACTGCCCCTCAAAAAAATGTGTAAGACACACAAGGCACAAAGGAAATGAAGTCCTCATGTGTGAGCATATTCCTCAAAGAGGAAAGCTTGGTAAAAAAAAAAAAAAATGGCCTCTGTATCAAATGTCTCTTCTGTGCCAAGTCCATTTACATCACCTCAAATTATTATTGGAGCCCTGCTAGGTCACTGTCCTCACCCTCATTTACCTGAGGATGGGGCACAGCTGTTGCCTGCACAGTAACCAGGCCCACCTTCCTGCCATTAAACCTCAGGGAGCTTCACATCAACCACGTGCCCAAAGGCCTACACAGTAAACTCCCATCCTTAGCCTGGAGTATTTCAGGAGAAAATACTTTTATGAGAAGTTGCACATTTAATATCAGAGGGTAATTTCACGGCTAAAACTCCAGTCATACAAATTTACAGAAGATGGAAGTGACTTTCCCAGCTGACATATAACGTAACGCCTGAGTTCAAATGCATCCTCCACTGTTTTATGAGATAAGTGATTGCTTATTGACTTTATGAGGATCTCAACTCAAAACTGAAGCTGGTGTGACTAATGAAAGGGTTTGCTGTTGAAGCAATAATAGGCTTGGGCAAATTCAACAACCAAAGTGTCAATCCTGGAGAGGCTGACAGTGCCCCTTGGAGTCCCTTCTGAGGTCTGCAGCCAGCAACAAGACAGGACGGGCCCCAGAGAGGTAGCGCAGCAGTGGAGGGTACCTGGGAAGAGGCTTCCGGCCAGGCCCCTAGCGTGGAAAGCCACTTGGGGCATTCCTTGTTTCCAGCACATGTACGAGACCCTCAGTTCCACCTCATGGGACTGGTGTGAAAGGAGACTGTGTTGCTGGGGAAGCTGAACCGATGCCACGGGTTTCAGGGGAGCTGGAGGAATCAGTCTTGCTTCTTTGTGGATGTAGTCATTTCTCTAAGTCTGAGCCTCCTCGGCCTTAAAATGGGGAAATTCAAGCTGATGACTGCTGGGGTCTCCCCCAGCTCTGAAATTCCAGCGTTGTAACCTCTAAGGCAGGAGACTTGTTTGGGCGGGAACGCAGTCTTCAGAAGAGGGGCCCTGAGACACTCATGCACCGTTGTATATAATAGAAAAACACCAAAGCCCTAAATGCTCACCTATAAGGAAGTGACTTAAGCGATGGCACTTTCCTGCTGCTGTTCAAAAGAATGGAGTTTACCTCCAAGCTGTGCTGTTTGTTGAGCAGAAAAAGCAAGTTGCAGTTACAATTATACAAACCCTTTCAAAATACTACTGTTTTACATAACCAAATATAAGTTTCCATAAGAAAACACCCAAAGACAAGTACTTTTGGTAGGACAGGAATCGGGGTGGGATATACTTAATACTCTTCTAACCTTTTGCCTTATTTTTTACAAGAACCTTATATTCAAATACTGATGATGAATAAGCAGTGTCTGGGGCATTTGTCACTTGGCTGCAGCGGCTGAGGGTTATTTGGCGAGCTGGGCTTGTGGGCCTGGCCTCTCCACGGGGACCCACAGTGCCCTCGGCTGGAGCAGCTTCTCCAAGCAGACGTGGAGTCCGGAGGACACACACCCAGACACTGCCAGGACACCCCCCACCAGAACCACCAGGCGCTCTTGAACGTTTCCATGTGCTCTGTAACAAAGCGCCTCCACTCATCGTCCAGGGGTGGTCTTGAGCCTCTCGTAGCCTCCTCCTGCCAACCCTCCGGCTGCACTGGCTGGTGGATACTTGGTAAGAGCAGGTTCTAAAGTGCCTTGCGAGTACTCATTCATCCATCCACCCACCCATCCAAACTTCGAAGGTTCTTCTCCAGGAGCAGCACAGTGGGAGTCCGTCATTTCATCAGGCAGATGCTATCTCAGGACTGTGTGTGCTTTTATCAATCCTCTCCCTGTCCTTGGGGAGAGCTTGACTTTTTGGCAGCTGGCCCCCTGCAGCCTTGGGTCACCCAGCGAAGGCAACAGAGGGAGTTGCACCCACAGCCCACCTTGCACACGGCCCCTCCCAGCACAGGCCCACCGCCGAGAGCCCTGCTGCTCTGTCCACTCTCCAGTCCCCCCTCACCGGGGATTTCTCTATGGGTGTTTGGTTTTTAAAAAACTTCTAGAAGGTCTAGCCTTGTAAATGGCTACTGCTTAGGATAACGATTCTCATTTCTGAGCAAACAGTCACCCGTGAAATGCTGGGGGCGCTCTCCTGACACTGCCAGTCGAGCTGGCTGACGACGGAGGATCTCTGAGGCAGAGCCTCGTGGGAAGGTGGCCGCGTGGAGCTGCTTTGGAAATGTCGTCCCACAGAAGCAGAACCGGGACTCTCACTGAAGCCCGTCTCGGACTGGAAACCTCCCCCCATCCGCTTGGAGCCGCTGACTCAGGAGAGAGGTGAGCGCTCGAGTCGGCCTCGGCTCCTGGTCCTTCACCCCAAACGCAGCCCTACTCCCAGGACGCTGCTCTGCCAGCTGGCTCACCACCATTTCTGCGAAACAAGTAGGCACCGTTTCTATGTAGCCACTAAAATGTGATATTTGGAATATCATGAGGGAAAATACTAAATATAGTAGGAAAGTATATTCAGGACAAAAATATATTCAGAATGTAGTACAATCAGGGAAGTCAGGAAATATAAGAATGTCTCAGCCGGGGCCAGTCTTCTCAGCGTAGAGTTATTAAGACCTGCGCTGCCCGGACAGGCAGTTCACGCTGCAAACTGGGTAAATGGAGGGGGGGGCAGTGGTTCCGAGGGTCCAAAGAGTTCATTCTGAACCCCAGCTTTGTGGATTTGGACTAAATAACACTGGCTTTTCAAATCACATCCAACCCGCGCTTGGAGGTAGAGGTCGCACGGCTGTAAACACGCGTCCAGGGGAAGGGTGTGTGGTGAGGGCGGGCAGACACCCCGGAGGCCCTGGGGCGCGGGAGCCGTGGGAGTGGAGAGGCGGCTGCAGCCGGCAGGAGGCCCCCCCCCTCACTTTGTTTTCCCTCTGTTGGTCGTGAGAACAAACAGGTCACGGTTCTAAAAATAGCCCCTCTGGCAGACCTGCGGGGTCGTGCTTTTGAGCTCATTTTGAGCTCAGCATCACCTTGCCTGACGGGCAAAATGCTCATTCGGCTTTGAGTTCACCGTTTACCCTTTATCGCCCTCGCTCCGGAGGAAAAGGCGACAGCAGCTTCAGGTGGGCTGCCTGAAGACCTGCACGTCGCCTGACCTCGTCCTCTGGAACTGGATGCGCGACTGTCTGCATGACGCACCCTTTCGGGATTCCCTTTGAGCCCATGCGCACTAGGCTTCCAATTCTTGTTTCTACAGGATCGGCCCCTTGCTTCTCAGCTCATGAAATGTATCCCTGGAACAATTCTGGCTGTACCTCTGAGCCACTCCACTTGCAGGTGTCCGTGTGACCTCGTGACTCCGCGCGCCCCCTACACCTCATTTGTCTATCCCTGCGCTTGGCTCCTTACAAGGCCCCCTAAGCTGATGACAGCATTTTGGCCTGCAACCCATTGGGGGTAGGTACAGAAATGTTCTGTAAAGAAAAGTGTCAGAGACCTGGAAGAGCGCCTGAGGAGGATCCAGATCACGTCACAAAACCTGAGCGCGAGGTAGGGCATGAGCATGTTAGACCAGACCCAGCCCTGCGGAGCGAGCCTGCCGACCCAGGCTCTGTGCAGAATCTCCAGGTCTCCGTTCTGGGCAAGCAGAGCGGCAGGAGCGAATGGGGCGCGATGCGGGAGCACACGTGCACACCACGGCCGCAGACACGCCTGCGGTGTCTACAGGGAGACAAGACAGCCAGCCGAAGGGGGAAATAATCCACACCCACCTCTCAGGGACTCATAAAGCATATTATATAAACGCACTCTAATTTTCTCAAAGAAAAACCCGATCATTTCCTAAAGGGGTTTGCTCTGGCTGTGTCCTCTGATCACTGCGTCACAGCTGAGATAAAGCTCTTACAGTTTTTGTTTCCGTATGTTGATTCCAGCCGCCACCTTGCGGCACCGGGTCTGACTCCAGGGCAAGGGCGGCGCAGGTGCCAAGTCCTCACGCCCGTGAGATCAAGTGTGCTTCCTTGTGTTCCCTACAGTTTTTGCTTCATGAGCTTTGCTCTACGGCATTCATGACAGACCGACTGGCAGCGTACCTTTATCATCACAGTGACCGTCCTTTAATGCTTTCTTCTGGGATTTAATCTTGTTATTCATTTTAAGAACTTTTCTTCCTTTTCTGACATCCTCAATCCAGACTGTCAGTCTTTCAGATAATTCAGGATGCAATTCATCATACAAATGGGATGATTAACTGAATCTGAGAATTATTTTAAATGAATGTTTATCCCATTTATGTTTTTTGAAATGATAATTATGCTGGGTGTTAGAAACTTTGTACTTCTTAGTTTGCCTGTTTCTTTTACTTGTTGCCATTTAGCCTGATTTTTTAGTTTTGTGTTTGTTAGCGTGGAACATCGAGAGCTTGTTTTAATTAAAAAGTTTTGATAAAAGTAAACCTCTATTCCTTGACTCATCAACTTTATACAGACTCCTTCAGTAACTAATATGAAAGACAAACGTGTTTGCTTACTTCCCACCCCTTCATTTTTGGTTTATTAAATCACAATACTTAATTTTTCTAGTAATATTTTCATGCTTATCACACTGAAATACTGTCTACTGACTCGTTGCTCAGAGTTGAGGAAAGGCTAGACTTCTCCTACCTCTTCTTCCATCCCAGTGTCTGCGTGTTATTATTTTACATGTTTGAAGTCGAGAACGTTTACATCCTGTTCTGTAACAAAATGCCCACAATTCGTTGGCTTTGCTCCTATATTTAAATACTTTTTTTTCCTTGACTTTTCCATTTATCCCTCAGCTTGCTGGACTCAAAAAACCTTTTAAAAGAAAGGCTCCATTATCTGATTTCTCCTAGATTCAAATTGTGTTTTCCTTATTTATGAAGACATCCTTGGCTTAGTACTTAACAATTAGACATTACATGATGTTTCTCTTTTAAACATTTGGAAAAACTGTACACAGCATAACATCCAAAATTCTATAAATTTTTAAATCTTTGTTTCTGTTATCAGTTGTTGATAATTATGACTGAATCACTGAGATAACCTAAAAATTCAGAAAATGGCTTAAGAATCTTACAAATCAAAAAATATTCAAGCTTACATTTTAAAAGCTGACAGTATCAGCAGCCTTCAGCCGGTCTCACTGCCCAGTGCTCAGCGACAAGTGTCTGCCCTGTCCTAGACTTAGGTCTCCTTAAATGCTGAATTCCTTTTATGATTGACTGTATCAAAGAAAAATATTTGCAGTAATTTTTAAATATCACAGCAAGTAACCTACCAGTGATGAGTAAAGCAAAATTAGAAAAAACAGTCAATCCTCTATTAAAGGACGGATTTCCAAAGTCCTAAAAGTAAAACTATTTTCTGAGTGAAAATGTACTATGAACACATTGAACTTGGTTGTAATGGGTGTTCATTTCTCTCTGTCCATTCCTTTAGGGCCCACAGAGAAGTCAAGGTTTGCTTTTATATAAATGCCCATGTATGTAACAAGCTGTTTTCACCCTCAGAATCCAACAGTCCTGCTCTTCTACTGTCGAGTAGTTTAAATCAGAAAGGAGAGTGAAGTGGAGGGAGACGCCTCCCAGAGGCTGGGGAGTGGGACGGCAGAAGGACCGCAGGACCTACCCCATCTGGGTAGAGCGCGAGCAGAACTGCCAGGGAGAAGCCAGGCCCCCGTGGCTCGCCAGGAGCGCAGCAGCAGCTGGCTGGACGTCTGTGTGCGGCACGGCAGAGCAGGCGGGACAGGGCCCTGGCGTGCTCCCCTTTACACTGGGTCTCCTGGGTGTTTACTGGAACGCCTCTTGAACGCTTGGAGAGGGGCCTTCCCTCCTGATGCTCGTCCCAGAACAGCTGACAGATGACCAGAGTAAAGCTGTCTTAACCAGCAGCCCCAGCTCGCTCTCCACAGACGACCAAGACCTCCACAGCACAGAAAGGAAGCAGCCCTGAGCGCCATCTGTGCCCTCCTTCTCCACCCTGACTCCTACGCCTTTCCACTTTGATTCTGTTCCCTCCCACCCCTGGGACCGTAACCCATCTATAGCCCTTCAGATAGTAATTCTGAGTTGCCTTCACTGGTCCATGCCGATTCCCCACTCCCTGGCCCACTTACGCCCCCACTCAGCAAGAGTTGACTTCTATGCCCCCTTCCTGCAAGCCCTCACCCAGGTCTGCAGCGGCCCCCCCACCGTCAGGTCCCTGCCCGACCTGTCCTCTTGCTGCAGCCTCTCCACACCTTTCACCGTTTCACTTCTTTAAGGCTTCCCCTGCCTCCAACAGCCTACCCTGCTTCTCTCCTTGGGAACAGTCATTCAGCGGTGTGGCTTTACCACCACTTACACATTAAAAATTGATCTTTTCCCTTACTTAAGTCCTAAGCTCCAAATTCTGTGTTTCTCAATGTCAACTGGGGACTCACAGGAGGAAAGTACCTTGAAACCTCAAAAGCAACATGTCTGGCACTACACCTACCACCTCTTCCCGAATAGATGTCCTACCTGAAGGAGCATCAGTTGCCCAAAGTGCCCAGACTAAAGACCTAAGCATCCCTTCCAGCTCTTTTCACTGGCCACATATATAAAATTCACTGGTCTTAAACCAGGTCAAATCTATCTGCTAAGGTCCCTCCCTCTCCAACTCGTGCCGCTCTCCTCCAGGGTTCCCTTGTCTCACTTAGGCCCAACTCCGTGCACTGAGCAGACTCCCTAGTGCCCAGAAGAAGTAAATGCTCAGTATTTGCCCCACAAGTGAATAGAGTGGGTGTGAAATTCAGGGATAATAAATTCCAAGCTGCATCTAGCTCTACTCAACTCCCACATGCCCAGAAAAGGAAAGCCCGTCCAAGCAGCTTCTCGGTGGCTTCTTGCTGACTTTCCCACATCCATCTGACCCTACCACAGTGAGCTGAGCACCCAAAGAATGGGTAGGCTGCCTGGTTTGCCTTCAGATGGCAGAAGTTTGGTCACATAAGGCCCACATTAGCTAATGGCAAAGAGAACCATTTCTCTTCAGGTTTACCTTGCACATTCATAAACAAAAGCATTTTTTATTGTAAAGAAAAAACTTTCCACTTAAAAAATGATGCTAAGCTTTCTAACACAGACATAAAACACATGAGGATGACCCTGACTTTGCAGGATGCTTCATTCCCTAAATATTTAACTTAGAGCATAACTGCAGATCGCTCTTCCTGAAGCTGACTTAGGGGTGGATGAAACATAAGCACAGCCTTTGCTTGCTATCTGAAATAACTGTTGTCCTTAATATGATAAACTAAAAGTAAAGTGCAGACACAATTCATCCTTCAAGAGGCAAACAAATGGGAAGATATCCTAGGTTCATGGATTGGAAGAATATTGTTAAAAATGTTGATATTAAAGTCATTTGTAGGCTCAATGTTATGGAATTTTTCACAGAAATAGAAAAAACAAGCCTAAAATTTGTATGGAATCACAAAAGACCTCAAATAGCCACAGCAATCCTGAGAAAGAACAAAGCTGGAGGCATCACACTTGCCAGTTTCACACTATGATACGCCGCCATCCTAGGCAAAGCAGCGTGGAGAAACACCATGTGATCTCACACATGGAATCTAAAAAAGCTGAACGCATAGAAAGTAGAATGGTGGTTACCAGGGGCTGGGGACATGTTAGTCAAAGGGTTCAAACTTCCAGTTACATCTGGGATCTAATGCCCAGTGATCACAGTGAGTAGTACTTATAGATTTGAAAGTTGCTAAGAGAATAGATTTTAAATATGCTCTCCACAATAGAATGGTAAAATTGTGTGACATGATGGAGGTGTTAGCTAAAGCTATGGTGGTAGTCATTTTGCAATAAGTATCAAACCAACACATGGACACTTTAAACTTACATAATATTATGTATCGATGATATCTCAAACCTGAAGGAAAGTTTAGCCCTTCAAGTATAAACATTTGGCATGGAAAAATCAAATGCTATGGACACAAGCAACTAATCTAATTACACACCCAAAATGCTAAGGAATAGTGATGGGTAGAAACCTAATGGGGATGAATAAAATCATGTTGAAAGATTATGTTTTAAAAGAAACCCATCTCTGCATTAACCCATATATTATTCACTGGATTGGAGAGAACACCAAGGCTGTCTAGATATTTTTAGATTAAAAAAACCCTCTATGATGGCCCTCCCCAAGGATCAGGCCACACTGCCTGCCTGCCAGAAAGAGCCAGTAACAGGAATGCATTGTTTTGAGGCAACACAGACCATTTCTGTGGCTGTTTGGTCTGAAATTGACCTGCTTCCTTCACCTCTTCATTTATCCTCTAGACCCAAAGTTTAATCAGCTAAGCCTTCTAGTTCCTGACCGTGTTTTCCCCCAAGACCTGTTGTAGGCCTCCTCCTCGCCCCTCGGGCGACCTTTGGGTGCGCCCCCACTGCCCAGATATCCTCGACCTTTATTCACAGCACTCATGGCTCAGACTTCTCACCACAGGTAGCTTCTACACAGTAACTGTTATGGAATTGCAGGAAATAAAGTAGAAAAGCTAATACAGAGAAATGAGAACTTAATGACACACAACACATTTGGCCAGTTATGAAAAGGAAACCCAGTCAAAATCCCCATTTCTTGCCATGCCATCTAAAGAGAACTTGATGGATTCTGTATTTGCCTGGAACATATTACTTTAAGAAAGCTTACAGTTCCTCTGATTTATTCATTAAAATTGCTAAATTATCTTTGTTCTTTGAAAGTTTAAAACATTTTTCTTCTCAAGCCTTTAATTCCTTTCTTGAGAGCCAATTATCTGCTGAGCACTGTGCTAAGTAGCATACACGGGCCATCTTATGTGTCCTTCAAAATGACCCCAGGCCCTTCACAGTTGCACACCCTGGTCTTAGGAGGTGGACAGTGTGCCAGGGTCACACACCGTAGTGGAGAGCTCCGAATCTCAGGAGGGTGGGGCCTTCTGTTCACAGCCAAGCCCGGAAGGACTTGGCACCCTGGACATTGCCCTTGATAAAAATATTTACTTGAATGACATCATAGCGGTCGCTAGTCTCAGGT
The DNA here is from genome assembly GCA_029783875.1 of Phataginus tricuspis. Lineage (NCBI taxonomy): Eukaryota > Metazoa > Chordata > Mammalia > Pholidota > Manidae > Phataginus > Phataginus tricuspis. The sequence continues at coordinate 2,078,901 of JAQQAC010025709.1, read as the reverse complement.
CTGGGAGGTAGGGCTCCCATTCCTGTCTGCTGCAGAGGCTGGAATGTCAGGCGACAGGGCCATTCTTTGGACAACCCTGGGGCGCCACATCCCAGGGCGGGCCAAGGCAGGATCCACCTCATCCACGCCACCTGCGCGAGGGTGTCACAGTCAGGAATTGTCATCTTGGAAAAGCAGCAGCGCGCTGAACTGAAAACCAGGCGGAAACTTCAGACACTCATTGCTGGGGAGGACAGGATTGGCGGGGGTGGGGGGTTGCTCCAGGGCAACATTCCTGAGCTTGAACTTGGCCACTCAGCAGAGACTGATTCCACCTGCAGCAGGCATTACCCGGGATCCCCAAGCACAGCAAAGCCACCACCTTCCAGCCCAAACTCCCGGGCCAGAGGGGACGGAAGCACCTGTGTCGCGTGGATTCGACAGCAGGGTCGTCCCCACCTGCTTCCCGCCGTATTCCCAGCACCACACTCTTGGCACACACGGGTCCCAGGACTTCCTCGCGCACCAACTAGACCTGGAGAAAGAGCAGACAGGCCAGGAGGAGGGGAGCGCGGGCCAGACAAGCTCCCAGGGTGTGGTTCCCGTGATATTCTGGGAAACCATACATCCGGTTGGCTAAGTTTGTCATTTCTCAAGTTACGGGACCTGGTTTGTCGCGTCCCTCATCACTAACTTGGCTTCCTGGGTGGAATATACCTCCTGGTAAGCCACCCTCACCCACAGACTGAGGGAAAAGCGACCACCACAAACAGTGAACACAGTCCAATGAAATGCTAACCCGGATGCCAAGTGCATGGCAGGGGCTCCAGACAGGCGCTCCTCTTCCAGGGCCCCTCCCACAAGGCAGCACCCAAGCGGACTGTGGTCCCCACAGAGCACTGGACGCTCCTTCCCTCTACCAGCCAGACAGCCCGGCTTCTGAGTGTCAACTTGCTGCCTGTGCACAGAGGAAGCCGCTGTGGGTGAGGGGACGAGCTGGCAACAGGGACCCAGTGGTGGCGGTGACCCCATGACGTGAGGGAGGTCAAGGGTGGGAATCCAAGTGCTGGGGCCACGGCCGCAGGACACCAAGGGTCAGCAGCTGACCACTCCGAGGAGCCCACCTTTGATCTCACCCACCTCGACCTTAGGCTTCTGGCCTCCAGAACCGAGACAGATTAAGACACTGGTCTGGGGGACTTTATTACAGTAGCCCTGGCAGCCAAATACAAGAAATACCATTTTGAAACCCAAGTTTAAAGATGTTCTATCAGCCCAAGCTTCCTCTGCTTCCCCAGCACCTGACGTCCCTGTCCAGACCTTCCAGGGAGATGACATGGGGGTGTGGGTTGAGGTCCGAGGCCAAGGGCCCACAGCCAGGGTGCCCCCCTGGCAAGCCACTGTGCCAGCCCCCAGTGTTGGCCTGACCTTGAATCGTCCTGCTCTTGCTGACGAGTGTGCAGCCCCCAGGCCACACTGCCCAGCACAGGCTGGCTCCCAGGGGGAGGATAACCCTGCTGCCTGAGCTGAGGGAAGGTGATGGGCCAGTGCAGGGTGGGAGCTCCCCCGCCAGGGCCTCCCTGAAGACTCCGCACAGCTAAGGCCCGTCCCACACAGTTTAGTCCTAAAATCTGTTTGGGGCCAATCAGTAGATAGTGGGTTCTGGGCCCAGGAGACTGCTCTGAGGCTTTTGGAGAGAAGTTTGACAACACCTAGTCAAACTGAAAATTACTCTTGTTATCCAGACCCCAACTCCAGGCACACGGGGAGAGAGAAGGGGCGGGAGACCCTTGCGTCTGTGCACCGAGGTGTCCTGGGAGCACCCGCGGCCATAAGGAACCGTCAGACGCCCCCAGGGGGAATGCTGTCCGTCCCTTAAAAGAATTAACTACAGCTGTAGGTAAATCTCAGAACAGTGTGCACACACCTCTAGGATTACATACAATCCTATATATATAAATTTCAAACTACGTAAAACCATTCTGTACGTTAGTTTTTAATAAATACGTGTCCTTAACAAAGAGTACGAAAGCAGGCTGCAGAGGGCCTCAGCATCTTGTCAGTCACGGCTGCTGAGGAGACACAGGGAAGGGCTGGGGAGGGGGGAATAATAAAGCTGAAATATGTTTGCCAAGACTTTTCCTTTTTGCTTTACTAAGAAACGACTAAGACGACATGCCAAAATATTAACAGCTGGGAGCCTGGGACCTGTTAAAGTTTTCCTGAACTTCTCTATACTTTCATGTTTTCCCCCCACATATTTAAATTAAAAGACGAAATTCTTAGGCTATATCCCCCCACCGGGACAAGGCAGCTGGGAAGTGCCCCAAGTCCGCCCCAAGGCCAGCTAACCTGGGATCTTACTCCCCGAGGCCACTGGCTGATCCAGGCAGCCTCTGGGCAGGACGTGCCTGCCACCAAGCACCGCAGGCCCCGGGCTCGGGGAACCCGGAGTCGTGTCTAGGAGTTGCACTGGGAGCTGATGTAGTTTGGAAATTCGGCAAAACCCCCGCCCGCTGGAATACTGAGTGGTAAGGAAGCCCAGCACTGCCTCCTGGTGCTGCCGTCCAGGTGCGGAGACGGGAGGCACAGGGCTCCACCCAGCATGCTTGGGGCATCGGGGAGGCCGCGGACGAGCGCACATTTGGCAAAGGAGGCACAGGGCCTCACCAGAACAATGGTCAAGGAACCCTGGAGGTGTTGAGTGTGGCGTGGAGACAACCACCCAGGTCCCTATACCCAGCAGTGCACCCGGCTGGAGGGTCCACCCTGTTCAGACAGCCTCGGCCGGCCCCTCACTTCTCAGGCAAGTCCTGTGGGGGTGGGGACTAACACCACAGACACCCGGCTCTGGTTTGCATGTGACCCCGAAGTTCTGTGCACCTGGCATTTCCCAGGGCACATGACCCAGGCACTTAACGCAACCAGGTCACAGGACTGATCAGAAAGTCAACAGAATGCACCATCTGCGTTCACCGCCTGCTGCATGCGTGCCTGGAGGCCCAGGGTCCTCCTCGAGAGCCCTCACCAGCCCGGGGCAGCCTGCAGGCCCGGCCACCCACCTCGGTCTCTGCCTCAGGGCGACTTCTCAGCCTGAACAGGAACGGGTGGCCAAGGGAGGGGCCTGCTGGCCCCGGGCTGCAGGGATATTGTTGGGGTGCGGCTACTCCCAGCAGGGTCTCTCCTCTTTGGAGACCTCGTCACCCAGTCAGGAACTTGACCAGCGTATTGCTTCAAGATTACAATCTGCCTAATGGGGACTTTCTCTTTGCACCATCACCTAGGAACTTCGAGGCGAAAAAGTACTTACCGCTAAATACTGCTAAGATACACGAGATGGCAGGGAGCAGGCTGCCGGACCCAGCGTCATTCTGATCCTGTGCTCAGCTCCCTGGTCTCATCTCCATACAATAATTCTGATGTGATCTTGTAATGTGGATTTATAAAAGCCAATGTCAATCTTTTTGGGAACAACAGACACTTCGGATTTGGAGATCTGGACGTTACCCATTCCCCTCGCGGGGCAGTTTCTGTGTCCAGCCGCAGCACACGACACATCTCAGTGGGTTCCAGCTCGCTGTGGGGCGGGGAAGGCTGCCCCTGGAGATCTCATTCCTGAGCCGCTTGGGAGGGAACAGGAGACACGTAAAAGCCAGAGAGGAGCATATGGCCAAAGGAAAGCTTCAGTTTCTTTGTGAGAAATGACTTGAGCAAGTTTATAGGATGAATGGAGGGCACAAAGAGAAACAGAGGAACGTGGTGATATTGGAGAGACAGTAAAATGAACAAAGTAAGATTTCAGGGCTGCTATGGGGCAGGGGTGGGGCTTCTGCACTAGGGAGCATTGGCCTCAAAGGGGAAGGGGGCCTCACCCTCTCAAGCTGCAGATAAGGGAAGTGGTCCAGCAAAGTGTCACCTGTCAGAGGGAGGTGGGGCTGAGCGATTGGATTTGGTTTTCTCAAACAGATGAAATCATCTGTTCAGTTTTGAAGGGCCCTCCAGAGAGTGGGAAGTTCGGGATGACCACTGACCACCAAGAGCGCCATGTGGCATGAGCTTGCAGGGGACAGAGGAGCTAACCTCCCTGTACTGCGCCTTACGAGGGTCTTCACAGACCCTGATCATTCATGCCACCTAGTTCTCTTTTTCCCTCTTTAGCAGAGCCCCAAGGCTTGACAAGGACCTTCTGGAGCGCTTGACCTGAAGATCACAACACGAGGTTCTCTCCCTCGGTGCCACCTCAAGTGGGAGATAAAGGGGCCCCCTTTCCATACAGACTCTGGAAAAAAGTTATCAGCAACTGAGGCAACATCTCACACTTTAGGAGGATTTAACTACCGTGCTCAGGAGCAGGGGAGGGTGGATGTGACAATTCAGGAGGTCTTAGCAATCAGTCCCTTTATATGCCAATTAACACTCAGCCCTTGTTCATTAAGAAAGCTAATGGGTTTCAAGTTACACGGGGCCTGAGGGCATTCCAAGAGGAACTGATGGTGGGTTTACATTCCCACAACACTGCACCTATCACAGGGGGCACGGCACGGACTGCTGGGGGCTGCTGCACAGTGCTAAGTCAGCCATGCTTACTTATAAAGCAATTTCTCCTGCAGGGGCATTTAAATATTTAATAAACTTGTCTTATGAGATATTAAAACCACCTCACCTTTCTCATGACAGTCTTTTCATACACAGAGTAAGATCAGATTTGGCAAATTCACATCCCCTTGTTACCACGATCAGTAAAACATTCAGACAGAAGGAGCTTGACTTAAAAGCCACAAAACTCTGCACCTAGGTCCTCATGCTACTATAAATTCAATTTCTGAGTCGAGATTCATGGTAAGATGGTCTCAGACTAAATTCCCACCAAACCTATAAGAACTCTGAGAAATCACCTCACTTATCCACGTAGGCAAAACCCTTTGGTAGCATGACCAAAGTGCACATGACTATTCCTCCTTTCCTCGCCAGCCCACTTTTATGCACATGCCATGGATGCCCAGGAAATACATTTACGACAACAATTTGCAAAGAAAATAGTCACGCATTGAAAAATTCTGAATGTCTACAGGTAAGAGAATTAAAAAAAATACAATGGACTAGTCTACATTCCAAGGAGCATTGCAACACACTGCTCTGGGAAGCTAAGTAAGAAAGAGGCAGGACAATGTAGGATTTATAGGCACAGATTGAATCCAACTGAATCATGTATGGATTATTTTGTTTAAAATGATATGCAGGTCCCCAAACAATAGTAAAACTCCCTAAAACAGCCAGGCCCACCAAATGCAGAACTGATTTCCCATCTGTTTATTGCAGAACTAAGACTGAACACATGCAAACAATTTGGAGATAAAATCTCTGAGACAGGGCCTTTATTTTACCATCAGAAAAATGTTGAGGCTCATGGAGTTGATCACATTCATACTCCCATCTTACAAGACAGGGTTGAAGGTATTTTTCTCAAAACATCCAGTCCACTGAGTTGTTCTTTTTTGGGTGTTACTTCAAAGCACTGATCTGTACACTAACAATGAACTAGCAGAGAGAGATCAGGAAAACAATTCCATTCACAATTGCATCAAAAAGAATAAAATACCTAGGAATAAACCTAACCAAGGGTATGAAAGACCTATACCCTGAAAACTACAAGACACTCTTAAGAGAAATTAAAGAGGACACTAATAAATGGAAATTCATCCCATGCTCTTGGCTAGGAAGAATATTGTCAAAATGGCCATCCTACCTAAAGCAATCTACAGATTCAACACAATTCCTATCAAAATACTGACAGCATTCTTTAATGAACTGGAACAAATAGTTCTAAAATTCATACGGTACCACAGAAGACCCTGACTAGCCAAAGCAATCCTGAGAAGGAAGAATAAAGCAAGGGGGGATTACGCTCCCAGACATCAAGCTTTACTACAAAGCTACAGTAATCAAGACAATTTGGTACTGGCACGAGAACAGACCCACAGACCAGTGGAACAGAATAGAGCGCCCAGATATTAACCCAAGCATATATGGTCAATATATGATAAAGGGGCCATGGATATACAATGGGGAAATGACAGTCTCTTCAACAGCTGATGTTGGCAAAACTGGACAGCTACATGGAAGAGAATGAAACTGGACTGTCTAAGACCATACACAAAAGTCAACTCAAAAAGGATCAAAGACCTGAATGTAAGTCATGAAACCACAAAACTCATAGAAAAAAACATAGGCAAAACTCTTGAATATAAACAAACTTCTTCATGAACATATCTCCATGGGCAAGGGAAACAAAAGGAAAAACGAACAAGTGGGACTATATCAAGCTGAAAAGCTTCTGTACAGCAAAGGACACCATCAGTAGAACAAAAAGACATCCTACAGTATGGGAGAATATATTCATAAATGACGTATCTGATAAGGGGTTGACATCTAAAATATAGAATGAGCTCATGCACCTCAACAAAGCAAATAAGCCAATTAAAAAATGGGAAGAGGATCTGAACAGACACTTCTCCAAAGAAGAAATTCAGATGGCCAAGAGGCACATTAAAAGATGCTCCACATGGCTAATCATCGCAAATGCAAATTAAAACCACAATGAGATATCACCTCACACCAGTGAGGATGGCCACCATCCAAAAGACAAACAAATGTTGGCGAGGATGTGGGGAAAGGGGAACCCTCCTACACTGCTGGTGGGAATGTAAATTAGTTCAACCATTGTGGAAAGCAGTATGGAAGTTCCTCAAAAAACTAAAAATAGAATTACCATTTGACCCAGGAATTCCACTCCTAGAAAGTTACCCTAAGAATGCAGTTTCCCAGTCTCAAAAAGACATATGCATCCCTATGTTTATCACAGCACTATTTACAATAGCCAAGAAATGGAAGCAACCTAAGTGTCCATCAGTAGATGAATGGATAAAGAAGATGTGGTACATATACACAATGGAAATATTACTCAGCCATAAGAAGAAAGCAAATCCTACCATTTGCAACAACATGGATGGAGCTAGAGGGTATTATGCTCAGTGAAATAAACCAAGCCGAAAAAGACAAGTATCAAATGATTTCACTCATTTGTGGAGTATAAGAACAAAGAAAAAAACTGAAGGAACAAAACAGCAGCAGACTCACAGAACCCAAGAATGGACTAACAGTTAGTTACCAAAGGGAAAGGGACTGGGGAGGATGGGTGGGAAGGGAGGGAGAAGGGGAATAAGGGGCATTTCAATTAGCACACATAACAGTGGGGGGTGCACAGGGAAGGCAGTATAGCAGAGGGAAGTAGTGACTCTATAGCATCTCACTACACTGATGGACAGTGACTGTAATGGAGTGTGTGGTGGGGACCTGATAATGGGGGGAATCTAGTAACCGCAACGTTGCTCATGTAATTGTATATTAATGATATAAAAAAAAAAGCCACTGCTGTTGAGATATCTCCAGAGTCCTTTCCGGAAGAACAGTGACTGCGTATTGCTTGCCCACTATTCTCAAGGTGATTCCCAAATTATGATTTTATTTCTGCAACTCTTGCCATTTGGCATGTCAATGGAGTGAACAGACTGGATTCTGTAATGTTGCCTTTTAATTCCTTTTTTGTCTCCAATAAAGTTAATCCAAACTTAAGGGGCAAAATATCAAGGCTGCATGTACTGCGGAAGGTTAACAGCCACTCAATTTTTCCTGGCTACAAAGAAAGCCACCCAAAATCTAACTCAAGAACTCTGAAGTCCTAGCCACAGGTCCTCCTGTCAAAGCAGCCTCGTCTCTCCGCCTGTCACCCCACCACACCCCGAGCCCTACAGCTTGTGGATCACCAGCTTGTTAGGAACATGACGGGAACGGAGTGGCTGCTGGTGGGAGCTCCAGAGGAAAGGGGAGGCCTTTTTCTTCCCATTATGAAGTTCATGAACTACCAGCCAGCTATTAGAATGGCAACAGGACATAAAAGTAACTCCTGGCCCAACTGACAAAACTGAACGATCCCATAAGGCCTGTATCCTCGGAACCATGCCTGACTGGGGCGGATGTCAGGGAGGCAGGGACCGCAGGGCTGAGACCTACGTCTTCCAACCGAGGCAAGAGAACGGACAAGGTCTGACATGCTTGTCACCTGTTGCAGGGGAGGTTCTAGATTTTTATCTAAAATCCGGAGTAAGACGCAAAATTTTCAGATCTGTTCTCGTCAGTTGCCAAATCATGATCATTCTGTGCTTTACCCACAAGGAAAGGACTGCACTTGTTAAATTATTCAGGAAAAAACAGATCCGCAAAGCAGTCAGGCTCCCATTGCCTCACACATCACGCTCGGCCGTGACCCTTCACTTCAGCTGCAGCTTGGTGTTAATAACCGGCACGCATCCACAGCTTGCTTTTGTGCTTCAAAAAGTGCCTAATGACCTCCCTCGGGTTCCTGGACGTGCGCTCAGACGCCTTGTGAAATGACTCGCACCTTCCCCGTTCCACTTATCCTCAGCATAGTGCAGACAGTGAGAATCCTTGAATTAGTAAGCTGCACACTCCAGATAGTAAAAGGAATTCTAAACTTCCTCTTTCCAAATCATTAATTTAAAAACAATGAGTTTTCGGACACTACTGACTCCTTTAAATCTGCTGAAAAAACACCTACACGTGCTGCGCCTGGGACCACACGCCAACGCCGGGAGACGCCCTCCCCGCACGTGGGGCCCGGGCCTGGCTCCTGGTGTCAAAGACAGGACCGCTGACCGCTGTGAGCCTGAAAGCGGCTGCATCCAGGGCCTGGGAAGCTCTCCCGGGCGGTCGGAGGAAGTGACTGAGCTTTGACTTTAAATGCTATTCAGACGCCAGCATTTAGTCCCCTCATATGAGCTTGATGCCCAAAAACCTTGCCAAAGACTAGAGAAAACCAGTCATTCCTCTGAGGAAGGAAAAGCAGAGTAGTGAGAAAGGGACGCGCTTTCTCTGAAAGGGCAGTGAGCAGAGTCACATTTCTAGAATTAGGGTCCCTGCTCTTGCCCCCACCCCAAATGTGCATTTACAATGGAGCACGTGGCCGGCAGCCTTGGAGGTGGTCCAACAGGAAGGCCCCGAGGCGGCTCGCGGCTGCACCTCCGTGGTGCCTCGGGACCAGGTGCTGCTTCACAACTCGGAGACACGGCCTTTCAAGCCCGATTCCTCCCGCGGTGCCCACAGCCCGAGAAGTAGCTCCCAGGACTGGTCCCATTTTACAGATGAAAGGAATACAGCTTTCTTAGGTTAAAACAAATCTATGTGACCGAACGCAATGAGATCTCTCAGGGAGACAGCTGACTTGTACACAGACACTGGGAGGCACCAGTCCATGGGGATTTTGGAAGAAGTTAAGAAATGTTTGATTCCATTAATGGAATCTGCCAAGACAATACCCAAAGGCTGGTGAGGTTGTTCAGCCTCTTACTTGCCAATGGTTTCCAGCCTCAAGCCACACACAACAGGTGTTCAGTTAGAGCCCACACACATCGGTTTGTATGTTTGCAAGAGTTTGTGAAAACACGGATAGGTTTGGAAATGTGAACAGTCTCATACAAATGCCAGCAATATTGCTTCCATGGAAACTGTAGAAAAATTGAGTTATTTTTAAATGGGGGCGGGGGGACCCTAACATCAGGAATAAAGTCCACAGGAGTCAGCAGGTATTTATAGAACTCATGCCAGGCTTTGCATCGGCAGGGACTCATTCAGATTTAACTTGTCTAAATTCACCGTCTTCAACGATCTTAACAGTTGCTTCTTTCCTTATTTTTCATGGTGCAGTTCCATATTTAAACAGTTCTAAATCTGAAAATCAGTTAAAGCTGTGACTTGAAAGCAAAAGAACTTTCAGGAATCTTAGAAATGTGACCCAAAAAAACCCTCTAGGTCTACGGATCCCCAAATTAATTGCTTGACCACCACTGCTGGGTCAGAAGTGTACCCCATATGTTTGTGAAAACGCTGTAGCTCCCTACTGAGGCAATCTTATTCTCTAAAAGGCCCTTCAGCCCAGACGGGGAGTCCAGCGGTTTCCTCGGCTAAGGCTTTGCCTGTGGCAGGTGACATGTGTAGCTCGGACCCTGCCTGCTCCATGAAGGACAGAGAAAGCTTACTGTCACCGAATCGGGGCCCCATGGTCACAGAGGACCGCCTCCCTTGCACACAGCCCTCCTTGGGCCAGCACAGCCCCATGCAAAACCCCCAGCAACTGGGCACACTGCAACTTGGGCAAGCCCTGCATTCTTGGAAGGTTCCAGATCTGAGAGGAGCTAAGTATGACCCAAACCCAACTCCTCACAGCTTTCACCCATTGGTCAGGGCATCTGGGGCCCTTCCATGAAATGGCCAAGTAGCTGGGAACCTGCCCTCTTTCTGCTGTGTTCTTGGCTTCATGGCAACACCAGCCCTTTGGTTGTTTCCCACTGGGCACGCTTTCAGATAAGCTGTTCGCTAAACATTTCGGGGATGCCTACCAGGATGCAGCCCTGCTCCAAGCACCGAGATTCACATCGGGGCCCTGCATTCTAGCGTGAGGGAAGGGGTGTCCCTAATACACCTGTGAACACACATCTGGCCGTTTCTGTTCCTCCCGGCGCTCAGGGAGTGGGCCGCCCTCCCGCGGGGCCTGGACTCACACCTGTCCTGCGCCCCAACGATCTGGCCCAAGCCCAGCACTGCTGGCAGCAACGGAGTGAAGCTGTCCTGGGGCCTGTTTCAGAAATAATTTTCATCCTGTTAATCTGTTTACATCACTGGTTGTTGAGGGACTCACAGCACCTAAAATGTACACTTAAAACCACTGAAAAAATATATACACAGATGTGGCAGAGAGAAAGAGACTAGCCTGGGATGGACTCAGTTGATCCACAGAGAATGATTTCTAAAGGAAAAATAGATTCCTATGTCACCATATACAAAGTCTAATTTAGAATTAGAAAAGAGCCTATGTCTTTAAGAACTTAACACAAAAAAGTTGGAAATATTGGTTTGAAAAGCTCAGAACTTTCTTATTGTGAAAGACACCACATACAAAGTTAGAGAAAAGGCCTGGAAGGCATTTGCAGTGTGCGTGACGATTGATGTCCAATTCTCAAGAACATCAGGGGTCACTGGGAAGGCAGCCGGGCCAACAGAATAGACAAAGGGTGTGAACAGGTGACTTACACGCAAGGAAGCCAAATGGCCAGTGAGATAGTTCGTAAACGCCCATCTCCACTAGCAACAGGGAGGGGCAAATTAAAACACTTCATGCATTAGGTTGGCAACACGTTCAAGAAGTCTGAAAATGTCGAGTCATCTCACTTAGTAAACATCCAAACAAGAGAGCTACCAGCGGTACCTGAAATCGAGAATGTCCAGCCTCTATGATGCAAGGCCACTTTCACGTGTCACTGAGAAACTCGGGGCGCCCCGGCCAACATTTGGACATAATGTGACAGTCTGCCCGGGGAGTAAGACAAGGAAAGTGAGTAACTCTGGGAACAGGGCTGGCCGTGGAAGATACGTACACTAATACCACAGGTGCAACTTTCAAGTCGCATCAGACAATCCCACCTACTGTCGGTACCGCTGGCGCCCAGACCCTATGATGCGAGGACACGGCCCAGAGGAGCTACACGCCAGACCTGAGCGAGCGGCTGCCTCTGGAGGCGGTTGGGGAGGCGGCCCTCAGAGGGCCCTCGGCCTGACCTGAACACAGCGTGAAGCAAACGCACTTGATGTGATTCTGGCGTGGTGGGTGTTCGAGGGTTAGATCTCAATTTTGGATGCTGAACATCATCATCCTTCATAATTTCCTAAATTTAATTTCCTCCCGATTGAAAAAAAGGACACAAATAAATACAAGCCGGCACTTTAGTGGGTGACTTAAACAGCCCCTAATTAGCCCAGCCCCTAATTAGATTAGGAAGTCAGAATCCTTTCATTAATGACACGATGACTCACCAGCGGCTCACACACCCCTAAGTGTGCGAGCGAGGAAGGGCCCCACGCAGCGTGAGGCCACAGCAGCTTCCCGGGCCGCTGGCAGGCGAGAGGGGCATGCTCCACGCGCCTCCTCCCCACCCTCCCTCCCAGCGGGCATCACTACCCCACGCCGCGTACTTGTAGTACTTATACCGTTCATGTACTTGTCTACGCAAACTAAGTCCCACGTGGGCAGGGGGTTGATGCTTTGCTGACCTGCTGGACAAGCCCCAGGGGACAAGAGGACAGGGTACACGAGCTCTAGGCCATGCCCGGGCCCATACCAAGGGGCCGAAGCACAGGCCCCAGCACAATGACAGTCCCCGGAACGGAGGACAGAGGCCATGACTGGCAGCTCAGCAGAGCATCAGGACTCCTCCGGGACACTTATTACGGGCCGGTATCAAAGGACTGGTATGAAAAAAGCCGATGTATTTTCCCCAAAGGCTACTCTAAAGAGAGCAAGAAAGATCTGTTTGCACAGTACCCACACTGGCTTTTCTGTGCTTTATTTCTGCATTTTTCTCCGGCGACGTGCTGCAGCCCAGGCCCCCCACCAGCCAACCTCAGGTCCTGTACTGGACCGAGCTGTCAGCCCAGACCAGGACTCATAAGGGAAGCCTGGGGTGTGCTCCTAGTGAGGACCAGCCACCACCCCAGGGACAGCTAACAGCAGGAGGTCAGGCTTGTGGGGCCAGGTGGCAGGCCACAGAAAGGGCAGCAGGGGCAGGCTGGGCCTCAGGACCCCACGCTGGTAAACGCACTGACCGGGGGCTCAGCCTGGCGGGCATGAACAAGCCTAAATCCATGCATCCTGCAAACTCCAGCGGCTTAGCCATATCACACTTTATACACATGTGGTATAAAATATAACAAGGGATGCAGTGTCGCACATGCATGGACTTGCACAGAAACTGGCATCAGTCACCACAGCAACAGCGCTGGTTAGCGCACCCACCCCAGGGAGCCTCCACCCAGGGACCAGGCACGGGCTTACGCTGATTCCTATGCCTTCAGCACAGGGGCTCTGGGGATGCTCCTGCTCCCCCTCCTTACCTGACCATGACTGCAAACCAGGCCCCCTTTGGCAGGCCTGGGGCTCCCCACCAGTGCTCAGCTCGGCCCCTCCCCATCCCGCAGCAGAAACAGAACACAGGGCCACCTTCCTTCTCACACCAGCTTTGGCACCGTCAGAAGGCCCGCCTGCCACAGCACCTAGTGTCGGCTCTGGGGCTCTAAGACATCACAACAAGTACAAGTCTATCCCTGAGCACCGGAATTCGGCGAGGCACTCCCATATCCCCACATCCAGGACTGAAGGCAGACCAGCTCCACACGCACTCCCACACTGCACCCTGCATTCACAAAATCCATCCACCAACCTGCATTTTCCTCCTTAAAAGGTCTGTGAGGACACCCACCCCTGCAGAGGCAGTGGCTTCCCAAGGCCTGGGGCAGGGTCCCTGGCCCTCAACCAGGGAGGCAGAGACCTCTGGGCACGGGCAGCCCCCCATCTGCTGCACTGCTGGCAGGCCATGGGCCATGGTGGCCACCAGCGTGGACACAGAAGCTCAGCAACACGGCCCGGGAGAGGAGCGGTGCAGCCAGCGGAGGGCCCTCGGGTGTAATGAGGATCCCAGGGGCATCTCCCTGCTATCAAAACATGGCCGCTATGGCGACAGGCAGAAGGAAGAACGCCAGTCTCCCACTGGGGGCAGCAGCTACAGCAGCAGGGCCAGAGCACAGGCCACGGCGGGAGTGACCACCAGCCCACAGATGCAGAAGCGAAGTCCAGAGGGGCTGGGATGCACCCTCGTGCCCAGCCAAGCCTGCATCCCTTAGGGCAGAACACCAGGGGCATGCCCAGGTTTCTATCCTGTGTGACCTCTCAGCTGTGCCCTGTCCCCACCTAAGGATGCGGAAGCACCCACCCAGATTTGGCAAAGTGCTGCAGGGGGCTCCAGCTGGAGATGTGGGGCCACCCCACCTAGAGCTCCAGGGTCACGGCATCCTCCTGGCACTGGGTCTCCCTGTGCAGCCTCCTTGCTGCATCTCCCCTCATGAGTCAGTGGAACAGACCAGACTAGGCAGCTCCTACTGCATTTCACTCCCACAGGCTGGAGTTGAGCTCCAGGTGTGGGTAGGACTGGATCTCCAGAGGCCCCCCCTCCTTGGCCGTCTCCCCTAGTCCTCATATGGTCATCCCTGTGTACCTGTGTCCTGTTCTCCCGTTATAAGGACGCCATCAGGGCCCATCCACATGTTGTCATTTCAATGAAGTCACCTCTCCAGATAGTCACATTCTGGGGTCCTGGGGTCAGGACTCCAACATGTGGATTTTGGAGCATGCAATTCAGTCCCTAATGTTGAGAGAATCCCAAACGCTGTTTCTTGGCACGTTTGTTCAGAGAACACCTGGGTACCATGGTAGCCCCAGGGCTGGTACCATAAACGCTGCAAGCTTACAGCTCTGAGGCAGCACTATTCAATCTACACAGGTGCTGAAGGCCTCCAGGCCTGCTCAAAGCTCTCTGGCGTCACTGCTTAGCATGACCTACCAAACTGTGGAGGTGATAGGCCATTGCCTCCATGATACCTGGTGATTCAGAAGATGGAGGCTAACTTGGAGAGATCACAGGGCAGGGCAGGCACATGGCACCTCCCAGCGAGGCCGCCGAGAACCACGTGTGGAGTTTCATGCCTGCACCCCAGTTTCGCCTCCCGCCAGTCCCTGCGAGGAGCCAGCCGTCCACTTCAGGACTCTGCTGACATTGTAGCTATTGGTAAGCATTTCTTCTCGCCCTGACTTCTGCCTCTTCTTTAGACAGCCCTTCAGTCAAGAAGCCACATGTATTGAATAAAGCTAACTGCTATTTCGCTGCATTTACCCCACACCACACACCCGGCTGAGCAGCTTGCACATGTGGCCCCATATGCTCCCCCTGGATGCTCACCACCCTACCCCCCCGTGAGACAGGGCCTCCCCAGAAGGCAGTGACACTCCCACGGCAGCTCTGTCCACCCTCGGCAGAGGCCCACCCAGCAGCTGCGTGTGCTGTCTGCAGCCGCCTCACCAGGAGCAGCCCTTCTGGAGGCCACCATGCAGCCTCCCAAGTGGCCTTTGCAGGTAGAGGCCCAAGGCTGGCTGGTGGAACATGAGGTGGGGAAAATGAAGAGGTGGGTGTCAGAGACAGGGCCGAGAGCAGACAAGCGCAGAGGACAGAGGAGGGAGAGCAAAGGCCAGGGGCTCGGCCAGCGCCCACCGCGATAACCGAAGGGGATGAGGAGCCTGGCGGAGCCCCGCTTTCTGCAACTGCAGGCAGCAATTCCTTTTACCTTGGGCTTGTTGTGAGATGCACATGGAGCCACACAGGGCCCCACACACTCCGGCCACTTCCCTTGAATCCCCTCCAGGTGTGGGCCTCCCCGTGTGCTCACCACGGGCCTTGAGGCTCTGCTGCCCACACAGCTGCGGCCTCCCCTGCACTCTCTCTCCAGCCCCACACCTGCCTCCTCTGGGCTCTGCTCCTCCCCCTCCTGACAGTGCTTCCCGTCCTTGGCCTCACGCATTCACACTTGTGGCCATCTCCCTACCTGGACTGTCAGCTAAAGTGGGCAACCAGCCACCCTGTGCCCCCAGCATGTCTCTGGCATGAAGGGCAGTATCACGGGCCAGGGCCGGACCTGTTAGTAAGAGGAGGGCTCATGCCAGTGGGTCTGACGTGAGCTGTGAATTGGAACAAAGCAGGAAATTCCATAAACCTGAACTCTTTCCCCTTGGAAGGGAAGCTCTCCCTCGTGTTGATTGTGGTGTCAGAGAAGCACAGCTCTCCGGAAAATGAATTCCATTTGCCTTGAAAAGGTGGGTGCTTCCTGACCCTCAGAAGTGCAGTGTCCCTCTGCCCTGCCTCACACCCCACAGCAGTCAGAGCCGAGACCCTGCAGCCACCAGAGACGCAGCCTCTTCAGGTCAGCAGGGACACAACGGAGATGATACCCCAAGCTTTCCGTCTGCAAAGGCAGGAGGTTTTGCTAAGCCCATACTGTTTCCTGAAACCTCAGACTGACCCCAGAGCTGCCTGCGTATTCTTCACGGGGTGAGGAGACCAGCACCCTCTGGCCGTGAGCTCTGGAGGGTCTCCAAGAATTCTAAAGGGAACTGCATGCTGCCCGCGTCAGCCACACCAGGCACGGGCACGTCCCTAGGCTCCGTGGGGCAGCGTGTTCTGTGGGGGCAGCTAAGCAGCTGGCCTTGATCCCACAGTGGGAGGCCTGCAGAAGGTCCAGGCCTTCTGGCCTCAGGGCCCATCCTCAGGGGGAATACCTGCCTTTGGGGACTGATAACAGGTGACAGGAGGGTGGGGATGAGGATCCCATCTCCCGCTGGACTGGAGCCCAGAAAGGACCTACCCTGGCAGAGAAGTCTGGGTGGTAAGGACCTGAACCATGGTACTGCTGAATGTTCAGTTTGTGAGCCCCCTAAGTTCCCGTGTTTTGCTCAAGCAGGTCGTTTGGACTTTATCACTAGCAGGTTCTAACACTTACCCAATTTGGGGATCTTATGCAAGGCCAAACAGACGCAGACTCCTGAAACTACAGGAAACAGCCCTCGTGAGTAGTCACAGTCGAGTCCTACAGAGTGAAGGAAATCCTGAAGGGCAGAAGCTCGTCTTCGAGGCTACGATCACTTGTTTCCTGTCCAGTCAAAAGGATATAATCTGTACCTGAGTGTTGACATTTATAAAATCTTGCTCTAAAGGCTGTATCAATGGCTCATGTGCAGATATTATAAATTAGACAACTTGGATGATTAGTCTGAATAAAGACTGTTTCTAATAATTTTCGTTATTAATCTGTGATACGCCAGACAGGGGCCAGCCTAGCACCGAGCAGTAGTGTCGCCACCTGAGGCCAGTGGGTTACTATGGCGGAAACTTCCTGCGGACACCCACACACAGCTGTTGAAAAGGAGCACAGACCAATTCCTTGGAAACCTCAATCTTAGATCCAGCAGCTGGGGACACACTTGAGTTTAAAGAGAATTTAGAATAAACTGGAAGGGAAATCTTATGCATTAGACAGTCGAATCATAAGGAGGTAATTACTTCAAAAGATGGCATTAGCTCAGGATATTGATGGGTTATTAAATATTCACTCAGGACAACAGATCCATAAGGAGTGGTAAGGTCTGTGCAGGAGGACAGCTCTTGGTCTCAGACACCATTTACCCAAACCCTTCCACTTTCTCAGAAAGCCTGAGGCTGCAGACAGGGACTCCCCACCCACCTCCCCCTGCACCACATTCTGGGGCCCCCCATGACCTGCCCACAGTTGGGTGGTATTGGTTTGCTCCTTGGGGAAGCCCGGACCACATGGACAGGTGCTTTTGGGGCTGTTTCCCTCAGTGGTCACAGCGGCCCCATCCCTGGCCCTGTGGTGAGCAAAACGTTCACTCCCTGGCGGCCTGGCAGTGATACAATGGGGGCTGTTCCCACACCACGAGTTTATTCGCCAGAGCAAACTGCAGTCATTGCAAAGGCAGAAACACACCGTTTCCCTTGTGTGGCATTCAACACAAAGCCCTCCCTTCTGTAGCTCCCATTCACCAATGATCAGGGGACTCACACTGCCAGAGTAAGCTGCTGCCCTGTTCAAGGCTGTGCCCCCCAAACCCAGCTGCGCCATCCAGGCTGGGAACTAAGGAGACGTGTCCTCAGGTGGAGCAGAGGCACAGGCTCTGGCTACCCAGAGGCTCTCACCTGACTTTGTCCATTTTGAAATAACCTTTCGCAAATAAAATTTTAACCATAACTTCAAAAAATTAATCTCTGTAAAGACTCAATAAGATGCCTTAAACCCCTGTTATATTTTCCAAAGTAAGCAGCCTCGATATCGCCTGGGGCCATGCTGACAATTTCTCGACACTCACCACCCGTCACAGCAGAGACCTCTCTCCACGGTTTCCAGGCATGCCTTTTTCACTTATGTGCACTGTCACCAGGAGAACTAAACCCTTGCCACAAGGGGAAAACACTCTCCTGGAAGGAGGGTAATGAAGCCCAGACCTGTGACCCCGCGGACCTGAGAACAAGGGGCTGAAGCACCCCGCAGGCGACCTAGAAGGGCAGGGGCCACCCAAACACGCTGGTCCGTTTCACGCTCTCCCCAGACTCTAGCCGCTTATGTCTCGAAGTACTTCAGTTTCTCCGAGGCTTCACTGCTGTCACTTCCTTGGAACAGAAATCGTCCTTGACAGTTGGGAACAGACTCAATAAATTCCAGATAGTTATTGAGTGATACTTGATACAAGACTTCCCCGGCCCTTATATTCCTGCAATCACATTTTACAATTCAAATAGTAAATGTTTTGGAGTAGCTGTCCTGAATGATCTTCCATATAAACTGCTTTTAAAAACTCCTTGTACTTTTAAGTGTCTTAAATCTGGCAGAAGTCATCAGTTTTATGTTTTTAAAGCAAGGTAATTACATTTCCCTTAATTCCAAGTCAAAAAGCCTTGTTGCTAACGCGTTGTAATGCAGAACAGCTGTATGTAACGCCGTACCAAGCTTTGCCTTGTGCTATCTTAAACAGAATGTCCCGTGTTTATATTAAAGTCACCGTCTGTATTGACCTTGTTAAACATTCCCCAGGTGTCTAATAGTACAATCAAGACAAAAACACATCGATTCAGCTGAGTTTAAAATCACATTGCAGTTTAGAACTGCATCCACAGGGAACAGATTAACTTATTATGAAAGTTTACCCTGCCGTCTGGAGATCATGTTAATGGGATGTGTCATAAGGGAACTAACTCATTATTACACGCCATACAGCTGTTAGTCACCAATATCAATAAAACTAGGAAAGCATGGAATGTGTTGCCCATGGACTATCAAGGGTTAACCATGAAAAAGGATCAAAAAGCTTCGAGATCCACTATCTGAAGATGCTCACTTCTGAAATTTTGAAACAGATCAGAATCAGAAACCTAATAATCCAGCGTAATGAGGAACTAAAATTGCAGAAAATGCCTTTGCTCGTGCTGGGAACGCATCCGTAATGCTTGCTGTCACCCTGTTGACAGACCTCAACCCTTGCAGGGCAGTGGGCCGGGCGACCGTGCTGCTCTCACTGGGCTCTGCCCACCACCACACCTGAGCCAGACTTACCGCCTGGAGCGTTTCTCAAACACAGACTGTCTTCTCATTTCCCATAACACACATTACAGGTTTTAAAAACTAATAAAGCCTGCATTTAAAACACTGAGTTATTATGATTAGGTGTGATCAGGAGACAACTGCCATTAGCGAGGTAGCCCCTCAGCTCCCCAGAGGAGGGGGCCCAGCCCACCATGCAGGGCTGCACAGGGGGGCACAGATGGTCAGGAGGCAGAGGGAGCGGGGGCAGGGGCACGGGGAAAGCGTCCACTGTGGTCTCCGTGGGAAGGATGGGTGAGGCGGGTAGGCAGGCTCAGGACGGGCTGGTTTGAATGATCTCAGCAGGCTCTGGCACGAGGGGGCTGCCCTCTTTATTAGGGTGGGGGACAGCTGTCCCAAGGGGAGATGGCTGGGATGTGGGTCCGGCTGACTGATCTGCAGTGAAAGGGGCACTGCTGAGCAGGTGGTTTCCTCTGCAGGAGCTGGCTAACCCTGGGACAGGCAGTCTCCCGGGGGTCTGCCTTCCACAGATACCATGCATCAGATACAGGAAGTAAAGACATGGTTAGCCCAGGGGGTGGGGTCTGCTTCCCAATACTCTGCCCTGCACTTCACAGAGGTTGCCGTAGGGTGCCGTTCACCGCTCCCCACGTGGGGCCCTCTTGAGGGCCTGCGGCAGAGGTTTCCCTCTGGGCCCAGGAACAGAAGATGTGTTCACCTCAACAACTAGCTGCGGGGGGTTGTGGCTATCGGAGCTCACACTGCCCGAGATCCGCTCCCTGAGAAGCCAGCCAATCTCAGAACCAAGTCTGCGGTCTGCTGGGCCCTTGGTCTCCATTTGGGGGCTGACCACACGCCTAGCTTCAGATTTCTTTACCTTATTTATCTCAACATATGCAACTCTTTTAATCGCACTGAAAATATCTGTCACCTCCATTGAAGTCTTTGGGACTAAAAAGGGGCACCCATAAGGAAGTACTCCCAGAAATGAGCTGTTCACTTTGACAGAACAGACAGGAGGGACCAGGGTGAAGCCCTGGACATGGGGCGGGGGCTGGTCAGCAGCTTTCCCGTGGGGGTCTCTCTGTGCTCGAGTACACAGGCCCCCTGCTGTCCCACCGGCCTCCAACTTCCTAACCCCAGTAGTAAAAGGAAACAACTTTCATTCACCTTATAAAGTCACTAGCAATATTAATTTAGAAATGATTCAGGTGAAACATGAGTTTACCTTAAAATTATGTTCATGCACAAACACCTACAAATAAAGCTAAACTTGCATATAACCAAGAATGTGCAGATTTACTAAAATGAGAACATTCCTTGCCCGACTTACACTGACATGTATAGTTGAAAAGTCACTTCAAAAAAAAGTAAGACTCACAAATCCTATGCAGTGATTTTTAAAACCCTGTATTTAAACTTTTAAGAGCATTAAATGAGATACAATTTAAAATAGTTTCTCTGAAAAATCCAATTACCAGATTGTAGGACCTGTTCTGCACGCCTGGTTTGGAATCTGATGGATACGTACTGTATATGACAAACACCTCTGAGTTATTTGACTTAGAAATGAGCAAACCCGGAGTGGGGAGGCAGGAGAAACGGGGGATCACAGTCGAATCAGAACAGTTTCAGTTCGGGAAGATGAAAGCGTCGTGGAGATGGTGCTAGGGGTGGGCACGCGCGACGCGAGGGAGCCTCATGCCACTGAACCGCACACTTGAAATGGCCAAACTGCTACCTTTTGTTTTATTATAGTAAAATATACGTCTTTTTTTTTTTTTTTTAAAGAAAAAGCCCTAAAGAGCAAACTGCTCAGTCTGATTCTCTACCGAGAGCTTTACCTGTCAGTACGTTTCAATGGACTGACTTTGTGACATTCTCTTCTCTTTGCTTCTAAAATTGCAGGAAAATGACCAAGTGGCCCCATTCACCCTAATTATGAATATATGACAATATTAAATCCCTTTGGACTGTGACCCTCAAAACCATGACCATCACAAATGAGGGCACTTTAATTAGTTGCTGACCTGCCCTTTACATCCAGCTTAACCTGACACTTTCTCACATTCAATCTGCCCCCAAAAAGTTTTGAACTTACCCCCTACTGGCCAAGATCACATTAGTAACACCTCCAGGTGTAAATAAAAATGTCACGGTCACCAGGATTTGTACATCCAGCACAGGACCCAGCCCCGACCCCGAGAAGTTTCTGCAACCCTCCGCAGGGCAGCCTGACAGTCACTTGTCCTCCAGCCCAAGGACCTATGGTGCATGGCAGAGCCACCCTCCGCCACCCTCCGCTCAGTTATCACCTCCCTGCAACCCCACGTCCCCCTCACAGGCAGCGAGAGCGCAGGGCTGGGCTTCCCCTAAACCCCGCCAGGCCAGCGCTTGGCTTCAGGAGAGCGAGCCTGTGACCTCGCCACAGGGCAGAAGGGAAGCTGAGAGAACTCAGCCTCAGGCTGCCCGTTTCTTCTGACACAAATGCAGAGCTGCCTGCACGGCTCTGAATCCCAACAGGCTGGAACACACCATCTGGCCAAGACCGTCAAAGCTGGTGCTTCACCTTGGGGGGCAGGCTGTGGACCCCTTCCCACAGCACACCTCCAACTGCCAAAGCCTATGAAAAGGCACCTTCCATTCTCGTCGTGTACACTGAGAGCAGGAGACCTTATGAGTGGAGAGAGGGGAATAAAGTTGGTCTTGTTTTTAGGCAGCACTGGGTAATGCAGGGAAAGTTTCATGATCCATGTTACTTTGAACACTACTCCCGCCACACATGCACTTTTCTCCTCAGCTAACTACCACAGGCTAACTTAGAAGATGTCCTATGTGGGTAACAGAAAAACCTACTTTGCCTTCTTTGGGCGAACAGCCCCTTTAGGGCCGTCCCGCATCAGGCCTCGCCCTGGCACAGCCGGAGGCGCGGGCGACCTGGGGCGGATGGCAGCAGTCTGACCTGAGACTCTGCCTAGGCATTTCCTTTTCATTTTTTAAAAGCTTCTAGTTAGTACAAAAATAGGCTCCTCCTCTGAAGGCCTAAAGACGCAGTATGAAAAAAAACCCACCAACAATTGGCTTTTAAGCAACGGACAACAGAAGTCATTGTTAAGGCTGTGGGTGTGGAAATAAATTGGCATAAAGGGCAGGAAAAGGAATCAAAGACAAAGAGGAAATTCAAGATTGAAATGGACAGAAATTGCCCTGATTTAGGGGAGCACACATAGTGTCCATCCCTTCACTACACTAAAATGCTGGAATAATGTCCGGGTCAGCCCCCTTGAAGGGATAATCCCAGGTAGACCTTTCATTAATCACACTTCCCATCACAAAGACTATCAGATACCTGTAATATAGGACTTTTAACATCATCTAGTACATATGCATTTTTCTATCATGGAGCCGCTGACAATTTGCACACGAAGCACAGCTGTCACACCCTTGAACAGTTACCTTGAGAATAAGGCATTGTTTGCTCATAGGTCACTTTACAGCTAAAGGAAAATGCCCGCTTTTAAGAATCTCTCCATTTTTTGATACCAAAAGTTGGTACGACACAGCAAGGTAGGGAAATTAGTAGAGACTAGCGCTCTTCCTATGCTTACCCGACTTCCCATCCCTCGCTTGGTTGGGTCTAGCAATCAGTCTTCAGTTCTCTTTGTCAAATCAAGAGCTTGAGTAGAATTCCAGTTCTATTCCTTTTCCCCAAAATTAATCTACATCCTGCCCCTTAAAGCCACAGGTAGCCAGCCTTCCACAGGAAGAAGAGGGCTTTCCTGGGAGCACCAGTGACCACCGGCAGAGGACGCAGCTGGCACTACAGCCCGGCAGCCACCCGGGGACACCGAGAACATTTCTGTTGTTCCAAGCCCGCTAGTGTGAGCATTGGAGAACAAAAAAACATTTGCCTTAAAACCTGGGCTCTTCTGGTCCTTCATGGATATTTTAATTATTTTAGTCCTTTGCTTTAGCAAAAGAATACTGAACCCAGGCTCGACTGGAACTGAGCATTTTAAAGTGAATTTTTGTTTGCAGGGGTGTGTTGAGCCTCTAGTATTACCATAAACATAAACACAAGTGGAAAGTTTATTTCACTCTGTAACCTAGTCAACCCTTGAAAAAGATGCTTATCTCACGCACAGAATACTCACTGTATGGCCAAAGTCAGCACCATCCTGGGGTGGGGCTACCTGGAAAAAGAGCAGGCTTACTGGGGGGCAAGTTTTCTCATTCCCACACAGAATAAACTAAGACTTAGAAACTCTTCAAACACCTACGCCTAGGAGTGTACCCACTTGGGCTACCACAAAGGAAGCCCCAATAGTTAACAGGAAGCATCTCAGCAACATTAAAAATGAGGCAGCCAAGCTCTCCGACCGAGCTTGGGGGTGTGAGGACTGCTCAGAATGGAGCCCCTGCACCTCGTGTGACCATAGGTTATGAGGATTATGGGGTCTGCTTGCTCTGGCCTGGGAAATGAGCCCCGTTTGGGTCAGTGTAAGCCATGGGAAAGCTCAACAGCAGCTCAGCTGTCTCTCCTGCACCACACATTTCTCCCCAGGCACTTGCAACAGTCTGACAATTCTTGCTGTCTTCATCTGGTGGCAGTGTGCCCGGGTACCGAAAGAGAACAGAGGAAGAGATGGGGAAACATCTGAATAGCCTGACCTGAAATTAAGGCTTTTTGGGGCAGTGTTTTCACTTGTCCTAAAGGTAAGTCAACTCAACCTTCCGGAAGAATTGTACTTACGGAAGGCTGAGTACTTTTGAAATGTATTAGCAATGATTACAGCATCTTACTACACTGATAGACAGTGACCACAATAGAGGGGGTGATGACTTAACATGGGTGAAGGTTGAAACCAGTGTTAGGTGAAACCATCATAAGATTGTGTATCAATACTACTTTAAAATCCATGCACCCCCATATTTAAATAAAATCAAAGTAGGAACAACATCCATATCAAACTTTTATAACTAGTAAAAAAAAACAATAAATGCATTAGCAAAATAGATCAAGTCTTTGGTCTCGGGCTAAGTAGCAGTCATGTTACATCTAGTGGCTTTGCAATAGGAATCTTTTTTTTTACAATTTATTTTGGTATCATTAACCTACAATTACATGAGCAATATTATGGTGATTAAACTACCCCCTTCATCAGGTCCCCCCCAACCCCACTACAGTCACTGTCCATCAGTGTAGTGAGATGCTATAGAATCACTACTTGTCTTCTCTGAGTTGTACAGCCCTCCCCATGCCCCCCACCTTATGTCTGCTAATCATCATGCCCCTTTTACCCTCTTATTCCTCCCTTCCCACTCATCTTCCCCAGTTCCTTTCCCTTTGGTAACTATTAGTCCATTCTTGGGTTCTGTGAGTCTGCTGCTGTTTTGTTCCTTCAGTTTTTTTCTTTGTTCTTATACTCCACATATGAGATCATTTGATACTTGTCTTTTTCGGCTTGGCTTATTTCACTGAGCATAATACCCTCTAACTCCATCCATGTTGTTGCAAATGACAAGATTTGTTTTTTTCTTATGGTTGAGTAATATTCCATTGTGTATATTTACCACATCTCCTTTATCCATTCATCTACTGATGGACACTTAGGTTGCTTCCATTTCTTGGCTATTGTAAATAGTGCTGCAATAAACATAGGGGTGCATCTGTCTTTTTGAAACTGGGCTGCTGCATTCTTAGGGTAAATTCCTAGGAGTGGGATTCCTGGGTCAAATGGTATTTCTATTTTGAGTTTGAGGAACCCCCATACTGTTTTCCACAATGGTTGAACTAATTTGCATTCCCACCAGCAGTGTAGGAGGGTTCCCTTTTCTCCACATCCTCACCAACATTTGCTGTTTGTGTTTTGGATGTTGGCCATCCTCACTGGTGTGAGGTGATAACTCATTGTGGTTTTAATCTGCATTTCTCTGATGATTAGCAATGTGGAGCATCTTTTCATGTGCCTGTTGGCCATCTGAATTTCTTTGGAGAAGTGTCTATTCATGTCCTCTGCCCATTTCTTAATTGGATTATTTGCTTTAAGGTGCATGAGTTTTGTATATTTTGGATGTCACCCCTTAACAGATGCATCATTTATGAATATATTTTCCCATATTGTAGGATGTCTTTTTGTTCTACTGATGGTGTCCTTTGCTGTACAGAAGCTTTTCAACTTGATATAGTCCCACTTGTTCATTTTTGCTTTTGTTTCCCTTGCCCAGGGGATAGGTTCATGAAGAAGTCGCTCATGTTGATGTCCAAGAGATTTTTGCCTATGTTTTTTTCTAAGAGTTTTATGGTTTCATAACTTACATTCAGGTCTTTGATCCACCTTGAGTTTACCTTTGTGTATGGGGTTAGACAGTAGTCCAGTTTTTCCAACACCAGCTGCTGAAGAGGCTGTCATCTCCCCATTGTATATCCAAGGCTCCTTTATCAAATATTGACTGTAGGTGTTTGGGTTAATGTTTGGATTTTCTATTCTGTTCCACTGGTCTGTGGGCCTGTTTTTGTGTCAGCACCAAATTGTCTTGATTACTGTGGCTTTGTAGTAGAGCTTGAAGTCAGGGAGCGTAATTCCCCGTTTGATTCCTCCTTCTCAGGATTGCTTTGGCTATTCGGGGAACCTATCATTTTTAACAGAACTTAATCACAGGTATATGTACGTATATGAACTGAATGTTGAGACTATGGCCAGAAATTGCATTTCATGCCAGGGGACGTTGGCGTGACAGTCTTGGCTTACACATCTTCCAAACATGTTTTGCAAAGCAGCTCTCACCGTTTACTGGCCACTGCTTTACAGGAACTGCTACATCCCTCCCCCAGCCCCACTAGGCCCAGGGAATACACCAGCACCCCAACAAAGCCTCCGGTTCCTATCTTCTCAGATACTGTGATGCCAGCCTAGAAGCAGCAGCCATTTTTCTGTCACCACTTCTCTGGACCTGTCCAGAACCAGGCCATCTTAGTGTCCGAGATTGCACACCACTCACCACCACGCCTTGTCCCAGGTCTAGGAAGTAGTCAGGGTGCAGTCAGGTAGGACCACGTGGCTGCATCCGGGCCTCTGGGATCAGGAATGGACGTTAACAGGGTGCCAGTTACCCCCACCCATTAGTTCTCACTCTTCCCCTTGGACAGGGGGGGAGTCCACCTTTGTCTCCCCATCGTGAAGCTGCCTCCGGTGGCACCCCACAGGGATCAGGGGGTGGCCACACTGCCTGCACCAGCCAGCAGGAAGCCCCACTGAACCACAGCTCACTGAGCACCCCTTCCGGAGCGGCAAGGAGGGGGCCCCACAGCCCATGAGGGCAGACGCTGTTCTAAGGCTCTGTTACAGACAGAAAACATCCTCCCGTGAAATTTTAACGTTTCCTTTTAAAATTTATGAAATTAAATGAGTAAAGTGAGATGAGAAGAGGACATTCAATGAGCTAGTAAACTGGAGGCACTTGCAGGCTTGTCAGGTGAAATAGATGACTAATTGCTGTTCCCCACATCAGCAGCTTCCACAGTCTTAGGAAAATATAATTCCTGGCAAAACTGTAGTCACCCCGCTCATGCCTGAGCAGCTAGATCTGCATATTAAATAGAAGACCCCACAACCTACCGACCACAGGCTTCACGCAAAAGGGGCAGCAGAGGGGCGTGAACTCCGCTCCAGCACACTGGGACCCCACCACCCTCGCGTGCGTTTGGAGCTCCCGGTGACAGCGTATCGGGTCTTATCCTGAACATGAGGGACTCCAGGCTGTGATAGTCAAGGTGGGTCTGAAAACATGGCAAGGGGCGGGGGGGACCAGACTGGCCCCCCACTGTCTTTACCCAGGATATGATCCAGAAGCAGGGCACCCACAGAAACTGCTCTCTGGAAAGCTGTCCAGTTCTGACAGGGCTTGGACAGGTAACACGTGTGTAGGGCTTTCTGAGGGCATGTCTCACCCCCCCAGTACTCAGCTCCCATCACCCCTCCCCCAGTCCTGCTCCCGCTTTGTTTCTGTGGCCACGGGAAATGCACGCAGTGTTTCTTCATTTTCCTTCAACGCGGCCAGTCTAAAGGTGGATTGCGATGCTATGCAGAATGAAACTTTTCCTTTCCACACCAGTTGCCCACACCCCCATACAATGCCAAATAAAGTCTTGCTAAGCATCGCCAACTAGAGCTGGACTATTTTTCTTAAGGTTATAAACTAGTCTAAAAAAAAAAGGGCCACCCCTACCTCAACATGTCTTGTGAGTTTACTTCAATTCAGGTGCAAGTCAACAGTATTCAGACATTCATCTAGTCGTTTAGCTAATTAGAACCACCTTGAGATGCTGTATGACCAAAATTAGTGGAATTGAAGGCAAATGGAACTGACCTTTATGTCTCACTAGGAATTCACACACGAGAATGGCACAACTTTCCAACCAAATTCTTAGTGTTAGGCTGTTAATATTCAGACCCAGACGGGAGTACCACGAGCAAGGGAAGAGGTGGAATCCGGCTGTGAGCGCTGTTTGCACGGGCTGTCGGCCATCAGACACTAAGGGGGTCCTTCGCATGGAAGCGGCTCCTTCACTCCAGGATTGCAGGCTCTTGGGCAGCCAGGACCTCCCCCGCCCCAGGAGGGTGCTTAGAGGCCTGGCATTCTCTGCACAGGCCACGGGGCAGCCCGCCCCCTTGACACAGCCTGTGAAATAGGACTCTTGAAAAATTAAGCATTTAGCAGCTTTATAAGTATGTTTAGGACGAGCCAGAATGGAGCTTTATGTAGTCACAATGAAATAAGCCAACCCGAACTCCGGTTTCAGAGGCTCTGCTTGGGGCCTCTAAGGAGCCCCTGTACTGCCCATACCCCCCGCGACTATTCAGTGCAGTTGGTGACACTGCTGGGCTTTGCAAGCACGTGTTCTTACTAATACTGTGGCAGCCAGAAGAACACCACATGAAAACACCTCAGTTTCTTATTTATGTTACCATCCCAACTGCATAGCTGCTTGAGACATCACGAGGCATCTACCTCCATCAAAATGGTACATTTTAGGCTTAATCCTAGAAAAGCTTCTGTGGAGACCCTGAACTCCACAGACGGCATAAGCCCCCAGAGCCACAGGCCGGCAGACCCCCCAGGCAGGACCCAGCCCCGCCTCACTTTGAGGACTTGTGCTGTTTGAATTCCAGCCTAGTTTGAAGGCACAGAACTTTAAAAGGAATACGGCTCACACTCCCAAAGATCTGAAGCTCAGAATAAAGCTCGCAGCCTCCACAGCGAGCAGACGGCCTTCCCAGCTCCACGCACAAGGCAGACCCCTGCTGCCCAAAGGCGCCACTGCACAAGCCCCTTCAGAGCCGTTTCTCCGTGCAGGGCCCTTCCACGGGCAGCCAGGGACACCGAGAAGGCTGCACGTGCACACTCTCTAAGGCGGCAGCCCACACTGTTCTCACTTAGAGAGCCGGGCGCGTTCTCTTACCTCTGCTGACGCCGCCGACGTGGTCTCCGGCACGGCAGAGTCACGTTTGCCCTGTAAAGCAGTAAGAGAAGAAAGGGGCCCATCAGTCACAGACCACGTCCCATGGGCGGCTCCCTTCCTGAGACAGGGAAGCAGACACTCACCGAAGCTGGGAATTTTTTGCTTCTAAACATTAATCTCCACATAGTTTTAGATGACTTGTGGGGTTCCTCTAGCTTTCAAGAGCCCTTCAGTAAACACCACAGGGAGGGAACTTGCAAACTTTTGTGCAACTTTTAACAATTCAGCCAAAGGAAGTGATGTTCCCACCACCAACCTCAAAACTCAGCCCCCCCACAAAAGGACCTTCTTTAACCTCCTGATGCACAGTATCATCAGCCGTGGCTGTCGCTCATGGAACCAGGCAAACTCTTAAAGACGACTTCTGGGCCGTCCGCTCCAGAGAAGATGTGCATTCCAACTTTGGTGGGGCGAAGAACCAATCTGTAACCATGCTCAGTCAGGGGACTTCAAGCCCAGAAACACACACCTAGGACTCCCTCTCCTTGACTAGAGTAAGATTTTTAAACCTGAGGCTTTTACTTCGCACTGTCCCTCTAAGAAGCCTGAGAACAGGAACCCGGACAGCCTCACTGTGAGCCCAACAGTAGAGAGCTAGGCTACCACTTCCCACTCGGTACCCCGTTTCTCTCCTGACAAGTTAGTATTTCGCTCCTTACAGGTAAGCAGCTCCAGCAGCAGAGGAAAGGACGAACACCCCGGCGTGGGACGCGCTCCCCCGACAGCACTCAAGAGGGACTTAGAGCCCAGCGAGCACCCGCAGGTAATAGACCAGCCCGGCAACAGCTTAGAAAGCCTCTGCCTGGTTGTCTCAGGCTTATTTATCGTCCTTGCCCTCGGGGCTCCCCACGATGACTGGTGCTGGAAACACCTGAGGGTTTCCAAACTCCTGGGCCAATCAGAGTGCCGGGAGCCGGGGCGTGTCACGCCCCACCTGCCGCACAGGTGATGCTCACGTGCGGCCAAGGCTGAGTCCGTGCCTCCCGTGTTTCGTCTGTTTTACGTCCCCCACCTGGACGGCAATCACTAAGTGGCCCACGCACACTTTCTACTATTGTTTTCGAAGCTGGGAGTAGCTGGAAGCCAGCGTGGAGAGCCGGGGCGCTACAGCGCACCTGTGGGTCCTTCTCCCCGACGGCCCGTCTCCCTGGGTGAACAAAACCTTCTTTCTGTGGCAAACGAATGCCATGCGGTCCTGGCGAGAGCGCCCCGGGCCCCGGGCCCCAGCACGCAGGCACGGAAGGCGCTCGGGGCGCAGCAAGCACCCGCTTCCCCAGGACGCCTCCACGGGTCTCCGCCAGGGGGGAGGCCGACCCCAAGGGAGATCTGTGCGAATTGCGCCCGCCTCCACCCGGGTGCACTCCTGCGCGCGCCCCCGTCCAAACACCCAGCCGGGTTCCTTGTTCCCGCGTCCCCGCGGCTCCCGGGGAGATCGCAGGTGGAGGTGACACGAGCAAACGGATTGTTCTGTAGGCGGATTCCGTGAACAGGCACTGGTCAAACTTGTTTGTGGAAAATAAATGTACACGGGCAAACAGACGTTTTTGTGTTTGTGGATGTGAAAGAAAATATAAGAAATATCTAGACTTTAAATGATCAATAACCGTTTTGGAAAGAAAGAAAATATGGCTTGACTTCTTGTAAAGCTCTAGAAAGCAATGTTGTGCCACAGGGCAAATATGAAACACAGTGTTCATGGCAAGTGGCATTTCTGGTGGAAATGACCAAGCTTTATTTGATCCTCGTGGGTCTGTTAATTTGTCCATTAAAGCTGACAGCCACTCATAACGCAAAAGGGGTCTGGCTTGCTCCCAGATTCTGTTTTCTGGACAATGGAATATCTTGCAGATTTTGTGCTCAGTCTTCAAAACCCACATTTAGACAGGTAAGCTGTTGATAGACTGACCCACATCATTATTTCCTGAATGGGATTAGTACATGGGATGTTAAAAGAGTGTGATAATTTTGAGCCATGATTTGGCTGTTGTTTTTAAGAAACGTGCCGAGAACTGACCCTGTTGGTCTTGGAGAAAGCTGTGGCTGCCCCACCCCTCTTCCTCCCCATCCTCGACCCCCCCCCCCCGCCCCCCCGAGCTGACCTGGTGGACTTTCAGGAGAAGCACCTGCGGCCAAGGTGGGGCTCAGGCTCGAGTGGCCGTCCAGCCCAGGCACCAGACGTTCATCAAGTCTCTTAACCACTTGGCCTCAGTTTCCCCATTTACAAAACTCATGGGGAATTGGAAGAAAGAGCTGATACCTTCTGGGCACCCAGCATGCCACAGACCTCAGTCAACTCTGGCCATGCCAGGGAGGGAGGAAATGAAGGGGTTCCCCAGACTGGAGTCGTGCAGAGGGCCCCAAAGCCAGCTTGCCCTGCTTTGAGAGCAGTGGCACGTGAGACTCTGCTGTGCCTGCCTAGGAGTCGCCCCTCAGGCGCCAGAGCAGGTCAGGCTCCCCTGGTTTCTGGCTCGGGTGGTACGGGGGGCGGGGAGGAGAGCAGGTGGTACCCAAGGAGTTTATCTACCCGACTCAGCCCCTGAGCTGAGGACACTGTGATCGCCTCCACCTGAATCCTCCTTCTTATAAACAATTAGGCAATAAATCAGTTTAGGATTCTGTTGTTTCGGAACCATTTAGAAATCACCAAAATGGCTCATTTAAGCTGTGGGATTTCTCCAGCATGTTCTGCGCAGTATCTTTGGCTGGTGGAAGGCTTGGATACACACCTTCACCCCCAGCTCCTCCGCCGCCCAGGGGGCTTGCAGGGCAGCTCTGGGTGGCTGTTCTGGAGCCTGCGAGCCCAAGCCGTCTGCTGGCTACGGCGGGGCTCCTCCCCCAACCCCCCCCCCCGAGGGAGGAGGTGGAAGCCGGGGCCTGTGTTCCAGACCTCACAGGTGTGGCCCCGGAGTAACCATGGCCAGAGGACCGTGCTGTACGGAGGCCAGGCTGATCCCCCTCATCCCTTTAGCTTCCCTCCCTCTGCCCTGGGGACCCAAAGCTCCTAGATCTTTTAGCTATACCTGAACTTTGACTGACTAAAAAGGTCAGGTAGGTGATGTTACAGCCGTAACCCAGAAATGCACCCTGCTCAGCCATTTGTGGTCCCTGGATGATGACCTGGGTCTTCCCGGAGAAAGGAGGCCAGGAGGGTGCGCCGGGGAGGCCGGCGGTGGCCAGGCCATGACCAGAACTGGGTGCTGGACGTGGCTCACTGCTCCCCTCCACGGGTCCCACGGTCAGGTCCCCGGGGAGGAGCGGTGAGAACCACTCAGAGGCTCTGTCCTTTCAGCCGCACTGCAGATCCAACAGCCAAAAACCATCCCTCTGTGGTCACGGGCGGCGGCGGACGAATCAAACGGCCGCGCTGCAGGGGAGGAGACCCCACGGGGGCTGGGCCGCCCCCAAGGCTGCCGGGGGGTGGGGTTCGGTTTCTGTGAGTTTTGATTTTAAATTAAAAACTTTTTTTTTGCATTGAGATGAATTTCACATAACATAAAATTAGCATTTTGAAATAATTTTGGATCAGTCAGTACATTCAGGATATTGTGTAACATTACCACTAATTCCACAATATTTTCATCATCCAGAAGAAAACCCCACTCGGGAGGCAGAGCCTCCCCTTCTTCCCTAGGCAGCCAGCAGCCTGCCTCCTGCCTCCCGGGACTCGCGGCTCGGGGAATCTCGGGGAGCGGAGCGAGGCGAGGCCGGCCTCCCCGCGTCCGCACCAGCGCAGCGTGTGCAGTGCCCCGACCCGCGGAGCAGCGCGCGGCCCTGCTTCCCTCCCGGCGGCGGCGAGCGGGCCGCTGTGTGCCCAGCCACACGCCTGCTGACGGCCATGGGGGCTGCTTCCGCCTTCTGGCTACTATGAACATGCAAGTACGTGAGGGTCATGCCTGTACAGGGGCGCGCTGAGTCCCTGTTTTCAACAGTCTTGGATGCATCAGTACAAGTGGAATTGCTGAGTCATAGGGTGACTCTGTTTATCGTCTTTGAGGAACTGCCAGATTTTTTTCCACAACAGCGGAACCTCTTCACTTTCCCACCAGCAGTGTACAAAAGGTTCCAGTTTCTCCATATTCTCACTTAAACTTGTTATTTTCCATTTCTCTTCCATTATTATTATAGCCATCCTAGTGGTTCTGAAGTGAGACCTCACTGTGGTTTTGATTTGCACATTCCTAATGATTAGCGATGTCAAGCATCATTTCACGTACTTTTCAGCCATCTTTAAGTCTTCTTTGGAGAAATGTCAATTCCTTGCCCCTTTTA
Organism: Phataginus tricuspis; assembly: GCA_029783875.1. Taxonomy (NCBI): domain Eukaryota; kingdom Metazoa; phylum Chordata; class Mammalia; order Pholidota; family Manidae; genus Phataginus; species Phataginus tricuspis. The sequence goes on along the minus strand of JAQQAC010025709.1, from coordinate 2,046,008 downwards.
AAATTGAGTTGCTTTTGTTCTTCAGGCTTGGGTTTTAACATTCCTACGAAGCCCGGTCCTTGTCGGGTGAGGACCGCAGTGATGGACAAGCCTGGGGCCCCAAGGCCTCGGCCTCGTGAAGGGCAAACCGGGGCAAGACTGCGGATTAGCTTACTACAAAAATAAGGAAACTCTTCCGGGGCTCAGCTTATAATATTTTTTTAAAAACATCCCAATAACAGAAAGCTCCAGACGTATGCCTTCTGGGAGATGGGGTAGCTAATAAAGGCAGTATGGTTCAATGTAAGTTTAACATGGAAGTTGGTCTTAGGCCAGGAATATGCCTGAGCTGCCCAGCGGACACAGACGTGGACTCCTCTGGAGGGACATGATCTGAACCAGGCCACAGGGAATTTGCACAGATGGACCAAGGCCTCTAAAGTGTACTCACTATCAAAAATTTCAAAATCCCAAGGAAACAACCCGCCCTGAGAAAAAGAGAGCAGAGACACAAAAAACCAAGAGTTGATAAAGAGTTCAGACAGGGAAGGACAACATTAAGGAGAATATAAAGTATTTTTAAACTCATAAAAGACATAGTAAAAGAAATCATTGTAAATAAGTTGGGAAAAGTAAAACTGTTATGGTTCACATACAATATAATTCTCTACAAAATCCAAGAGAATATATTGACAGTTTATTAATTCTAATCAGAGTATGAAAAGGTTACTGGATACTAGAGTAATAATATCCAAAAGTTAACAGTGCCTCCATACATCAGCAGGAGCAATTTAAAGAGATGGCACTTACAACTGCAAAACAGAAGGAGAAAGGTGAAGACGAAGCAAGGAAAGCTAAAGTACAAAAGGATAACGCTTAACAAAAATGCGTAAGGACGTCACGGAACATAAAAACTTCACTGAAAGAAATAAAAGCAGAAGATATTAAGATAAATGTCACATTCAAGAACGAAACTCTTAATATGGTAAAAAATGCCAATTTTCCCAAAATCAATCTATAATTTAATGGAATGAAAATCATAATTCAAGCAGGATGGTTTCTGCCTGAAGTTCCCGTCAGCCATGGCTGAAGACAGGCAACCCTACTGTGGAAAGGGAACAGGAGGCAGGCGCTTACCTAACGTTAAGAGTAACGAAATCTGTGCAAGGAGCAAAACAGAGCCCGTGAGACCCGCCCACGGGTGGGAGCTCAGTGAAGGGCAGACCTGATGTTGAAGAACAGAGGGAAGAAGGGGGTCCCTTCAATGAAAGATGCTGGCCAGCTGACAGCTCACACCATGTGCAAAAATGAATTCAAGACCAAAATGGGAAAAAGCTCAACCACACAATTTTAAGAAAGACATTCAGGACATGGTATATTTACTTGTACCACTAAAGGGTTTTTCAAACAAGTCAGAAATCCAGTTTGAAAATCAATAGATTTGACTACATTTAAATAAGAAATATTTTGCATGGCAGAAGATACCACAAAGTCAAAACAGGCCACCGACCAGATAAATTTACTGGTAACCCATAGACTCACAAAGACATAGCATCAGAGGTGTGTTCAGCTGCGAAGATTAGTACATGCAGTAGAGAAATACATTTCCTCTTCATCAGCTAGGCCAATTCTTTACTCCTACAAAGAGCATAAGTGCCAAATTGAACCCAATGAGAGCTGGTGAGTATTTGGAAAAATAGGAACTCGGATACACTGCTAGAGGGAGAATAAGTGAGTTCAACCACTTTGGAGGGGAATTTATCCATACCAAGTCAGTTTGAAAATATATGTATCTTGCAGCCCATTAATTTCATTTTTAAGTATCCAGACCAGGGGAAAAAAAACTCTCCTATATGTTTATGGGGAGACATACAAGGTTTTCCACTAAGGACCACTTAAAAGACTAAAAATAAAATCACCTAACGTGGCTCCTTGTAAGGGAATGGGAAAATTAACTAGTATTTTTCATACCGTGGAATATTACACAGCACACAAATGAATGAAATAGAATCAAGTGAACAACATGAATAAATCTTAAAAATATCATAGGGTTTTTTAGAAGTTTCAAAAGGAAACACAGAGTATAATTCCAACCATGTAAAAATGTAAAACATACCCATCATTTATAGGTTCAGACTGATATGGGCAGAACTGTGTCCCCTCAAAAATTCGTATGTTTTGTCAGGACCCAGGCTCTCAGAATGTGACCACACTGGAGAGCGGGTCTTTCCAGAGGTCATCAAGTTAATTGAGGTCATGTGGGTGGCCCCGATCCCATAGGACTGGTGTCCTTATAAGAGGAGATGCAGATACAGAAACACACAGAGATGGCCGTATGTGGACACGGAGAACAGCCGGCCAACTGTGCACCACAGAGAGGCCTCAGGAGAAGCCCATTCTGCCAACAGCTGGATCTCAGGTGTCCAGCCTCCAGAACCATAATAACTGTCTGTTGTTTAAGCCTGTGGCATTTGTGACCCAGCTTTAGCTGCCTAACACGGCCAGGAAGGCCAGAGGATTCCTTTGTGGGCCAACCCAGAATAGCCAGAGAATCAAGTCAAAATGTCCACTGAGTGTTTAAACAGTTGTAACTGGACCTGAAATATGAGATAATTCCAGACACTGAGGAGCTGTTGTGGCCGCTTTATGGGCACTTAACTTGCTATGTACAGCCTTTCTCTGCATCAGTGGAATATGTGTACTTACCTCAAATAGAGTCCAGCTAAATGTGTGTCCACAACATTGCTCTGCAGACCAGCCTGGCTGGGTCGCAGAGCTGGGCCAGGCCTCCCTCTGCCTCAGGAACACCCTGAATCCAGCGACCAGCACTGCTTGGCCATCACAGTCCAAGGAGCCCAGGTAACAGCCACTCAGATGTGCCCGGTTACTTTGCCACCGTAAGGAGGCTCTGGACTCCCTGTTAACAATCTTACTGGATTTGTCTCTCAAAGCCTCAGCCATGCTCTCAGAAGCTGTTCAGAGGCCATACGCCTAGGACTGCAGTCAAGGTTAGAGCCACAAGGAGGAAGTGGGCCGTGATCCCAAGGCCCAGAGAGCTGGGCCAGCCCTCCTCAACCCTTCTGAGCCCACAGGACCCTCAAGGCCTGACCTGCGGGTGAGAGGCACACAGCTTCAGCTGTGCTCCAGGGAGAAGCAGCCTGGGACTGTCCCCACTGCCACAGCCTGGGTACAACATGAACCAGACTGCGTGCAAGGGGGGAGAGCACGTTTATAGAGTGTTCATAAATTCTAATTAATTTGTGACTTTCTTCAGCAGAGGGCCTCTTCGTCTGCCCCAAATGGAGTGGCAAGGCCCCCACCCCCAGGACACTCTGCTCACCCCAGCCAGCAGTGGGCTGTTGGTTCCTGGGACGGCTAACTTCTGTGTGGACTCGTCTGGGCCATGGTACCTGGGGATTCAGGCAGACACCAGTCTAACATTGCCGTGAAGGTATTTTGGAGTGATTAACCTTTTAATCAATGGCCTCTGAGTAAAGCAAGTGACCCTCCTCAATGTGGGTGGACTGCATCCATCAGTTGAAGGCCTTAAGAGCAAAGGACTGTGTTTCCCAAGGACCAAGGAATTGTCCTCCAGACGGCCTTTGGACAACAATACCAAGTCCCACTGGGATGTCCGGCCTGCAGCCTGCCCACATGCAACAGACTTGCCAGCCCCAAAATCACTGGCCAATTCCTTAAAATAAGCCCTTTCCCCGCCATGTGTGTGTGTGTTTGTGCATGCATGTGTGTAAATACACATTTACACGTGTAAATAAACAATATTTAAGAATTTGGGAGAAGTTATAAAATATTAAGAGAACATAGAAAGTATGATTTAATGTGGTCAACTGCATACAGTGCAGAGCTGGACATACAGAAATATATAGATGCTGATTCTAGAGAAAGACACAGACGTGTGAGTACAGATACAGAGATAGGAAGGCCCTGGAGAAAAGTCGTGGAATGAAGAAGTAGACCCACTATTATGAGACACTTTCCCTGCTTTGTTCCATCGAGGTGATTTAAAACGTTTTATGTACATTTTTCTAAGTTTTTCACATTTTACATAATGCAATATATTCCTTTTAAATTCAGGGAGAAAACAAATACATAATGTGTATTTATAAAACAAAAACAAAAGCCAGTTGACCTGTCAATGTTTTAAAATAATGAAAGCAAACCCACTGGGATGGACTGAAATTGTAGTTCAAGGGACTCTGCACATCCCAAGTGTGTTTTTATTTATTTGCTGTTTCCATTTTATAATTATAACAGAAAAAATAAGGAAAACAGTCTTTAAAAGAACACAACACATTCGCACGCACACATTGCCTTTACCCCCAAGCCCTCGAATGGCAAGTCTCTGCAACTGGTCACAAAGGGGGACTGAAACGACCATGTGGCACTCGAGAGCCACAGCCAGCCAGGACCCCTGCCTGAGCCCTGCTCCCTGTTAGGCCACAAGTCAGACAAAGCAGCCCCTCGTCCTGAGGCTCCTGTGGGTTGTTCAGGACCTCGCCCTCCTCGCATACGGAAATCACAAGTGGAAGCCCTCCTGGTCCCTGCCACCAGCAAAGTGCCGAGGGCTCACTGGAGGAGCTCAGCATTCAGAGAGTCTGGCGGCAGTGGGGACACCACAGGAGCAAATAGGTGTGGGGTGGTGGGATGGAGTTCCCCCGAGAAGGCAAGCAGGGTTTTTCACTGCTGCAGCTGCCTGACCCTGGCTGGCCAGGCTGACTGGAGCAGTACCGGGGTCCCGGCAAGGGAAGAGAGCAGTGCACACGGATGTGGGACATGGGCTGGGCTCATGTTTTATGGACCGGAAATCAAGGAAGACACAGAATGTGAGAACGCCTCCATCGGTCACGGGCCACTCAGAACCCCAGGGTGGGCATAAAGATTATTTTAAGGTGGAGACATTTGAGATTCAACAAATGCAGAAAGAAACCTTCTTAAGAGCTTCCCTTACCTGATTAAAAGCAGCAACTTCTGAGAAATGAGGACTGCTGTGAACTCCTTCGGCACTGCTTTTATCCCAGGAGAAAGGCTAAGCATAAACCTGCCATAAATCCTCTGTACAGGAGTTTCACGGCCCTGAAGAAGATGAAGAGACCACTCACACCTGTATGCACAATACCGTCACAAACTTCCTCCAGAAAATTTATTTATCTTTCCTAAAGAAAACTATTTGTTCTTCCCATAGGAGCCTTTTCTTCCCCATCCCTTTCCCTACTAAGTTAGGTATAGAAGCCACTAATTTTAACCACCCCTTAGAGTTACTCAGCGTTCTGTAGCCCTGTGTGTATGCTCATGGCATTCATAAGTAAACCTGTTCTTTCCTCTTGCCAATCTGTCTTTTGTCACTTTAATTCACAGGTCCCCAGTCATTGCACTCAAGAGGATGGAGGAAAGTTTTCTTCCCCTACAAGGCATTCCCTTCTCCAGGGCAGCATGAGAGCAATTGTGAAGGGTGGGTCTTGAGCTGAAGCTCACTAGTCATAGCACTGGTTTGTTGATCTGAACAAACCTGAGGATGAAGGATGAAGAGAGGAACAATCCAGGAGTTGGAAAAAATCAGTTTCTCTGATCCTAAGTTCCACTGTGCCTGTGTCCTGAGCAGGCACGTTCTGTGTCCCAGAGGAGAGAGCCCCTGCAGAGCCCTGTAGACTGTGGAGGGTGACAGAGGCAGGGTGGACTCACAGAAGATGTGGATGCTATTTAAGGAGATTAAATTTTATTCATAAAGTTTTAAGAAATCAGTTGCATGATTCAATTATTTCATTTTAGAAAATCAAATCAATGTGGAGAAGCCCTTGAAGGATTTTAAGCACCAAAATGATTAACAGCTGTCATCGCCTGGTTAAAGTGGGACAAGAGCTTGACTCCCAGCTGTGTGGGGACAGAGGCCAGAGTGTGGGCAGTGCACACATCCAGGCTCGGTGACCAGTTGGATGCTGGGGTAAAGGACAGGCTGGTGAGAAAACAGAACCCCCAATCTGTTACATGGTGAAAAGCAAGAGGAAATGACCCCACCTCCTTTCCGAGTAGGCCAGGTGAGCCGAGGGAAGCACGAATGATGGGCTAAACAGAATTCGGGGTGACTTTTAAATTTCCACCTGGCCACATGGTCTGTCATCACCAAAAGCTAATTAAGGCCAGCGGTCACTGCTGAACAGTGAAGTGTGGCTGCCGCGCTCCTCAGGCCATTTCACGGGCCTCATTGAGGAAACAATTCTAAAACCAACAAGGCACCAACCTCAAGACTAAATAAAGACAACCTGAGTCCAAAGAGAGAGACAGGAATTCAAACATACAAGTGGGCAAAGGATATGGACAGGCAGTTCTCAGAAGAGAAAACTCCAAGTGGATATCAAACCCAAGAGGAGGTAGTTCATTTAGACAGGAAGCAACAAGATACGACTATACACATGTGGGATTGGCAACCTTAGGATGCTGGACTGTGCCAAGGGGCGGCGGAGATGTGAGGACCCAGGACTTCACGAACTGCGCTGGGCTGGACTGGCACGGCCCTGCTGGGCGGCATTCTAGCCACGCTCGCTCACACGGGAAGCACATGCAGCCATGAACCAGACGCTTCACTCCCAGGTGTCCATTCACACGGGTGCATGAGGGGCTTGTCTGTGGGTGCTCACTGAAGCATTGTTGGTGGAAACACGGGTCACCAAAATACATAATAATCAACAAAAACAGCATGGCAAGGGTCTCCCCACCACATCCCACCAGTTGAGATGGAGATGGCTGAAGGTCTTGGACCACACAACCCTATCTTCTCTCGGGCTATACCTGGACGAGGTAAGTGCCCAGGGCCTGGGGGGCTGCTGCTAAATGATTGGTGGAGTTTCAGAAAAACTGCATCTTAAGGACCCAGACTAGGACAACAGCTAAGTCAAGAAGATAGAGTGAGATCCTGAAAACTGCATCACAGTGTAGGGCAAATACTCATACAGTGTGTGAGCCCAGGAGATGGTCAAACTGCTGTTATTGACAGAATGTTCAATGCTAGTGATCACCTGCGTATTGTCAAAAAGGTGTCATTATTTAGAAACGCACATAAAACCAGGTTATGTATTGATCAGCTGATGAAAATACTGTGACCAGAGGCTCACAGGAATCTGACCCTGTATTTCTCCGGAGCAGTGGCTCAGTGCTCATTAACTCAGTGGGCGGTAACTTTATAGAAAAGAACAACCCCAAGGATGTGAAGTGACTGTACCCACCCCACATAGCTTAGGACCACCACTCACTTGGACACAGGCACAGCCCAGCTTGCACTGTTCAGGTAATTCCTCTCTGTCAGTGTTCCCAACACACCTATAATTGGTTATAAAAGACACCAGTCACTCCTAAATAGCACAGGGTAACCACGAGCAGTGGGTGTGTCAGTTTTGCCAAAGAAAACTCACACTGTGTGACCGTCACGGCATAGAGGCTGTAAGATCAAGGGGGGACAGTGCCAGGGCGGAGCTTAGATTGTTCCAGCACACAATTGGGACAGGAAGAGTGGCTGCAGGGCTCCTCTCCGAGGCGCCCCCTTCGCCAGGTCACTTACAGGAATGAGCCTCGTCACCTGTGTGGGAAAAGCAGCTTCTGGGCACCAGCTTGAGTGGCTGCTACGCCATGGCTGGCGGGCGAGCCCCAGACACCTGCCCCTTGGCTAGGCCACTGTCCAATTCTTTATCTGCGCAAATAAACATGCCTGCTCATTGGTCAAAGGAGCCTCATGCAGGTGAAGGGAGCTTCCCCAGTTGAGCAGCAGGCAGTCAGGACGATTACCTGCATCTATAAAACAACTGTTCATATTGTAAATGGAAGGAAGCAGTTATGCAAATTTCCCAATGATCCATTCTGCCTGCACGGAGGGGGTGCTGACGGGGCAGCGGGAGGGGGGGGGGCACACACGACTGTGCACAGCAGGCACCCAAGATGAGTCTGTGTGGAGAAGCAGGCCCTCTGTTAATGCCCCAAAATCAAACCCCAGAACTCCTGAGATGGAGGGATGTTTGCATGAACTTTTGACTCCTTAAAAGCACATTCTTAGCATAATAGAATCAGTATTTACTAATTTAAAAAAATGTTTTACATGCACAAAAGTTGTTTTAAATCCTTGGAGCAGGCAACTCTGACCTTTTAAAGTAAGTCCGAAAGAGCATTTCTGTGAGTCTAAGCCGGGTCTCTGCTACAGCCGCATGGCCAAGGAGTGAAGTGTCTTGGTGAATTCCCCGTTCTTCACAAAGTATCTTATATATAATCCTGGAATAACAGACCTCCAAAAATAAAATTTACTTAATAAGAAAATTATACTGAACATAATGCATTCTTTCTCTAGAGATTCTGAAGTCATTCGAGGATATTTCAGTCCCTCGTTCAGGGTGTTAATCATGAAGCTGAACAATAGCTACCAGTTCACTGTAGACTTTAATTGTGTAGTGGGAACTTCTCATAAAACCATGTTATCATCACCTCACCTTGGAGGATGAAGGGATGAAAGCAAGTGTCAGGGACTCACTGATATTTGCGATCCACCCCAGCACCTACCCCTTCCCACTCACAGCCCCTTTCCCTTCCTTTCAGTTCTCAGCTTAAATGTCATTTCCTCAGAGAGGCCTTCCCAGGTATGCTGGAGGAGGGGAGGCGTCCCTTTTAGACCTTCAGAGCCTGCAGACCCTCTCCTCTGCTCTCCTGGCACTTAACATGATGGAAATCCAGGCCGTGTGCATGGTGAATGCCAGGCCCCCTCCCCTTCCACCCAGCTGTGAACAGGGAAAAGCTCAGACATCTGCTTCCAGCACCTTCTCAGGCAGGTCTGAGGTCCTGCTCCCTGGAACCTCACACCTCATCTTATGAATAATTTTAAGCTAAAAACTTATCTTAAAAGACTACTTGTTTGCATATTTTTAAGAGTCTAATAAGCAGATCAAATTAACAGCTTCACACACTTTCCATCTTTAAGCTTCACCATTACTTCACCGAGAAATATGCCAAGGACCATTTGATGGGCAGGAGAAAGGAACCAGATGTCCTGACAAAGGGGCGGCCCCCCCGCTGACCACTCCTTCTGGCCGAGCCTGGTGGTTATCTCCACCGCGAGCTTCCCAGAACAGGCTAAACCTACTAAGTGATTCTATTCAAACTCTGCAACTGATAATGTTTAACTCTAATAAAACCAAAAGGAATTCATTCTGTATTTTATATTTTGTTTTCCAGGTTCACGTGTAACATCCTGTGTTAGTATCCCAGGGCTGCGGAATGAGCACCACAAACTGGGTGGCTTAAAACAACACAAATTCTTGTCCTCCAGTTTTGCAAGATGGAAGCTCCCGACCACGCTGTCAGCAGGCACCTGGCGGCTGCCGCCACCCCTGGGCGTGGCTAGGCCTGTAGCCGTGTCACTCCAGCCTCTGCCTCCACGGCTTTCTCCTGTGTGCTCGGCATCTCTGCCCTCCTAAGAGGGACTCCAGTCTCACGTGACTGGGGCCCACCCTCACGGCTGCCTCTTCACCTGTTCGCATCTGTGAATTCTCTATTTCCAAACAGCAGGTACTGGGGGTTAGGACTACAACCTGTCTTTTGGTGGAGGATTCAACCTATGACCCATAGTATAGGAGTACTTACTCTGGCCATAAAGAAAACTCTTTGGACATTACTGTTTTTTCCCAAAGGAAGTATATTAAAATTATAATTTAATGTACAGTGCTTCATAGGGTAAGAATATGGACATAGCCGAGCCTTCTCCTCCTCCTTCCTCCAGCATATTTATGTTGGGTATTTAGGTCAGATTGTCTTGTGAGTTTAATGATAGCTGGTCCCTGCTATTTTATCTGGCATAAAGCAGGTATTAATTATTTATTCCTTGGTTGATTATTACTATAAACACTCTTGCAACAATAAGCATAAAATATGTTCAGTGTTTTTCAAAGATCTGTATAGGTTTTACCTAATATTTTTATTGCACTAGGATCATCATATTGAGACACCACAGAGAAGACTAATTTTTTTTTAAAAGACCATCTGTAAAACCAATTATAATCAAGAACCATTCTTAAATACCAGCTATATGAACCAGCAAAAGCAAAGAGAAAATATTTTTAAAATCTGATTTTAAAGTCCTATGGGCTCTTTCATTTTGAGGCATAGTAGAGCAAAGACAAATATCTTTCTTTTAACTTGCTCATTATTATTCAGAAGCTAATGAAAACTATTTTGGCAATATGTGCTAATGCTGTCTTATGAGTCCGTTAAAGCTAGCAACATCTTACCCTGGCATTTCAGATATGGTATTCTGTGGAGACAAAGAAGAAGAGAGACACTCTGAGGGTAATGCTATTTCTTGAGCACAATCTATTAAAGAAGCAATGATCAAAAATCACTTTTTATGAATATGAAACATGAATTTAAAATTAATCCTGTAGTCACCATTACATATAGTCTAGAGAAATGTCCATCCCCTCCATTTCCCCTCTGAGTGATGTGGGCGACCCAGGCCTGTGAAGTGCACCAGGTCACAGTGGGGCTGCAAGGTCACTCTGCATGCCAAGGCTGCCCACCAAATACTTATTGGATGTGATGAGGGGAAGGGATGAACATCCATTTCTTCAAACTGCTGAGCTATTGGGATAGTTTGTTACAGCTTTTAGCTCACTTTGATTTATAGTTGCAAACATACAATAATAAACGCCCTTAAGATTCAAATACTATTGAAATTTAAATTCAAAGTAACACCCTCTACTCAAGCTGTATCATCTAGCCAATGACTTAAGACGTCTGGGTACCAATTAATTTAGGAAATAGTCCAGGGCACAAAAGGAGAAACCCTCGGAGCTGACAGTGACTCGGCTTGGACATTCCTCCCCATCTCTTTGCTGCATTTCAGGGCCATTCCACTCATGGGCTGGCATTTCAGGAAGTCAGTGAAAGCCTGAAATATATCCATGGCAACGGGACTAGATAGGAAGAGACCATAAAAAGAGAAAAGCAAAAGAACTGTTGATTGAATATGTAGGGAATGACAGCTGCATCTTCTTTGGCCTGAGGGATGTTTCAGTACCACGGACAGAAGCCTTCCCTGGGCCTGCTTTCCTGTTTCTCACCGGAACTGTACTAATTCATTCACAAATAAGAGGGGTGAATTCAAAGCCGTTGTGGCTCATAGAGGGTGGTGGCTGTACTGTTTATTTCCACAACCCTATAAGAGAGCTTCCAGTAATTAAAAAAATAATAATGTTGATAATGATGCAAAAATTAAGTGTAAAACTGACACCTGAATTCTTACAACATGAATATGGGTGGCAGATGATTGAAAGGCTCTCCCTGAGATCTCAGGACACAGTAAGAATTCTCCTATGACTTTACATAGCAAAACCCTGCTTTGTTCTCCACCACACTGCCTTCGTAACCACACATCCACATACCAGGTTCTTGAAGGGTCTGTTTTCTTACCACACACATAGGGTTTACTTTAAAAACCTACTGAACTGAATTGGAAGATGGTGGTAAAGGCTTCCTTATTGCTTATTCTTTGAGGAAAATAAACAAGTGAATATTAAATGACTGAGTCTTATTTCTAAATACTTTAAGCAAAACTTCTGGTGTTACTTTTATGTATTATTCTATGAGAAGTCTTCAAAAATCACAGACAAACTACCTCTGAGGAGGTTATCAAATGGTCAGCTGGGATAAACAGCAAACTGTAAATTTCATGCATACTCATGTGTTGCCCTCCTAAGACATGAACTGTTTAAGAAAAAACGCATGATGCACGGCCCCACACAGTGGCAATCAACTTGCCACACTGCACGGAATACAGTCACCAGGGCCGAGCACACCAGGGACAGACATGAGCTCCTCGGGACAGGGTTGTAGTTAAGGGCTTTCTCTTCCCATCTTTCTTTCTTTCGACATTACAACTGATTCATCGATTATTTTTTTCAAGGTTTTATAAAATTCATTGCCATGATTCTTTTTAGTGCACAATTTTTCAAAGTTTGGCCTATAGGAACCTCTTAGAAGCAGCTCGTGGTTCCCACCAAGTTTGGGCACGTCCACAAAGAGGTTCAGGCTCATCTTATGCTTCACCTGCTCCGGACCCGGAACTGGCTTCCACCCCAAGGATCCTGGCTCCTTTTAGGGGGAATGTGACTTAGAAACCAAGACTGGGGGCAAGTTTTCTCGTAGCTACCCAGTGTCCTCCTTGAAAACCCCTTCAGTGTGTAGAGCTGGGAATTTATGGCTTGTAATATATAAATACACTGTTCAAAAGCAACATATATATATATATTTAAGTATAAATTGAGAAGTCTCAATCCACTCCTTATTCTTCTGTGAAAATGAATAAAAGGAAACATCACTGACAGGGCATCAAGATACCTGAAGGGGAAGCTCTCCCACCCAACCCTCCTCCTAAATCTCAGACCCACGGGAAGAGATGACGCCTTACCTACTTTACTCCCCAGTTAGGAAGGTTTCAGCATCCGCCCCACCAACAGCCCAGACAGTGAGAGATGGTTACAATTCAGCCAATGAGAAGCCATGATACAGGGACTCCAAGGCGCTCCAATGGACGCTGTGCTTAGAACAGCCTTCCCAGCTCGCCTCTTTCCTCTCTGGTTCTCCAGACTCGCCTATCCCAGCTTGAACATCCCAGACTGCAATCCTCTACTATTGCTGGATAATGCCGCTTTCCCTCTACAAGAGTGGCGCCATTTGCATTCCCACGGGCAATGTATGAGGTGGCTTGTTTCACTAACAGGATGTGGTATCAAATTCTGCATTTTTACAAATATGATAGATGAAAAGGGGTATATGAGAGTAGTTTTAACTACATTTTTTGTCCCATGAAGATGCTGAAAGTCCTTTGCTTGTGTTTCCTGTGAGTTATCTGCACGCATCTCTGTCTTCTTTCTATGGGGCATATCTGTATCACTGAACAGAATCTCCTTTTCTATTTGCCCCCTGTGTTCTGAGCCTCTTCCCTTCTAGACTCTGAATATGCTGTTGCCTTTGTATGTAGCACTGCCCATTCTATTCCCACTTCCTGCCACCCTTCTCAATCTCCAGTGCCTGACCAACTCCTAACCACCCTGAAGACCCCCACTTTGATGCCCTTTTCTCCTTAAAGATGTCCCTGAGTCCCTTCCTCTACCTCAACCTGAGATTGAGTTAAGTGCCTCTCCCTTGAGTCCAAAATATCTGACTCAGCCTTGGTTAAAATTATGTTTAGATTCACAGATCATGTCAAAAGAATTTAAAGAGTAACCTTGAGCAAGCAAAGGGGTTTTCCTTGGGAATGTGAAGCCCTGGGTTGGTTAAAAAGATAGGAGAACAGGTTAGAAACCATGCTACTATTCAAAGTAAGTGCTCTGTTTTGTTGGTATAAAGTTGGGTGACTGCATATGTATCTTTTATTATAACAAAAGCCTTTCTTATATTTGTTCCAATGATTCCAAGATTGACTTGTAACCTTGAATTGTATATGTATGTTATAGGAAACAATATATCTCAGCAGATTTGTAGTAAAGAGTCCTGCTTGTGAAATTTTAAACCACATTTATCTTAAGAGGGTAAATTGCCCCCCTAAGAAATAATTAACCCACTTATCATAGCCTCAGATTATTTTGCTTAATTATGATTAACCAATTACAGACCTTCCTCAACTTATGACAGAGTTACATCCTGATAAATGCATGTAAGTTAAAAATATTGTAAGTCAAAAATGCATTTAATAGACCTACCAAACATCATAGCTTACCTAGACCACCTTAAATTGTAGGGTATTCTAGACTCCAAAGAAAATGCCTGAAATGCTGAATCATTGTTAAGATGGCGCCCGCTGGATGCACAAAGGGCGGTGCTCTGCCTGCTTTCGAAAGGGAGGTGATTTTCTGCTTAGGCCTGCCTCCCGCTCCTGATTGGCGCCTCAAGTCTTCCGTGAACGTGATCAGCTCGTGGACACCATGTGCCTTCCTGCATGAAGGGCTTGTGACTGCCTGAACTTTGTGCTGATTGGCCCATGAGTACTATATATGCCTTGCTGTTTCTGCAGTAAACCGAGTTCCTGCTTCGACTGAGCTCCCTGTCGCGTCTGTTTGTCCTCGAGATCGGGGGCTGGGGATCGGGCGGACAGCCGGCACTTACCTCTCCCGACCTCGCCTTGCCGGGGCGTGCTCTCCCCTCACTCCTCTGCAGGTTCAGGGGGGTTCTGTGGAAGGCTAAAAACCCCGACATTAAATGTGCTCAAAACACTCATATTAGCCCACAATTGGGCAAAATCCTGTAACATAAAGCCAATTTGATAAGAGTGCCTACTACCTCATTTAACTGATTGAATACTGTACTGAAAGTGAGAACCAGGTGTGTGGGCACAGGATGGTTGTCCTTGTGTTACTAGTGAACCCTCGTGACCTCATCGCTGACAGAGGTGGGCTCACTGACCTGCCCAGCATCACAAGAGAGGACTGTCCCACATGTCACTGGCTCAAGAAAGGACCCAAAGTCGAAATTAAGTACTGTTTCTACATAATGCATATTGCTTTTGCACCACTGTGAAGTCAGAAAATCATAAGTGAAACATCGTCAGTCAAGGACTGTCTGAACTATTTTTTTTTTTGACAGTTATCCAGCTACTGCCATCCCTCTAAGATACTACCAACACTATAGGAAAGTGTCTACAGGGATACAGGGATGTCTCCTTGTAAGAAAAGGTAGAAGATGTAAATCCCTAGTTTTGGAAGCTGAGACCCTGCTTTCCGCAGGGCACATTGCATGTGTGATCTCATGAATCAGTGCGGCTTCAACTGGTAAGCCATTAACAAACAGCAGAATCTATTCAAGGTCATTCGGAAAGATGGCACAACAGCAAATCCACAAGAGGGAGTTAGAAACCCAGAAACAGTCCCATTTCAGGGCTCCCGTATCTGAGATCATGTGTACACTGCTCAGAATCACAGAGGCTTCTAGAAACAAGTGTCAGTGAGATAGACGTGTTTCCCACTGGGAGCCCCCAGGAGGAGGGAGCGGGCAGAGGTTAAGTTCTGTCGGCTCTCGAATACAGCGGCGAGGGCTTGGGCAGTAACCTTAGCAGAGAGGATATTACGTTGCCCGGAGACCAAGAGAAAACAAAACCAATATTCGTTAAAGTTGGAGGAGTAGGAGGTGAGCCCCAGGTCAGCAGTAAATTTCTTCTCTCAACCGAGGGCACGTTACCCAGTCTACTCACAGTGTGAAATGGCTTCACACACGTTAAAATGGAGTAATTTCATTATCCTTCCTTTCTAAATGCCTTACAATAACCTGTTGCACAGATTTTTCAGATCAATGAAATGACCCTGGAGTTCAATTAATCATGTGTTTTCTATGAAGCTTAGGTACTGGGATCACTGAGTGATACCAATAGAAGCATACTGACCAGACCATGGAAGGCCATGATCCCACTATGATCATTATTGAATATATACGTTGAATATACATTACTTTTTAACTCTTAGAAAGACGGGGAGAGGAAGACAACTAGGGAGGCCCTGTGTCCCAGTGTTTGGAGGAACTGGCAACCAGACTGGCTTTGTGACCTTGGGAAATCATCTTACCAACAGCGCAGAGTTAAGAATTCCATGGGCCGGTGTGTGGGAAGCACTGAGCACAGGGCTGGTCTCCGTTAACACTGAATAGTAACAGTCACGGGATTCCTACTTGACAAGGGGAACCCAAGCGTCCTCTAGTTACGTGACTTGCCCAAGACCCCTACGACTGTGAGGGCTGAGCTAGGGGTTCAAATCCAGGTCAGGTTTGGTTTTTAATTCCTAGTCGCTTCCTCTCACCTGCTTCCCGGCTGCCGTTTCCCCACTATCTCGCCAGGACGACGTCCCAGACAACACCTTTCCTTCGCCCAGGATAGTGGCGTAATACCCCGTGACATCATAGGTCTCTTCCTTGATAAACGGAGCGTTTTCTCGGTTACTTCTATCTTCGGGGGTCCCCTGTCAGTCTGCCCTGCTGGGTAATTCCCTCCGCTCGCAAAGTCCCTGAAGAAACAAACAACAACCCCCTTCCCCCTTCCTGCCTCCCCGTCACCTCCGGCCACATGTGTTCAGAGTCCTCTGCTGTTGACTCCCGGGGCCAGCCCCGCTCTCTGGCCCCTTGCAGTCTGGCTGCAGTCCTCCTGGTCCACCGAAAGGCGGGACTTCCACAGAAGTGAGCAGCTGCCGGCAATGACCAGCAATGGACGACGTCACAAAGAGAGAAACTGCCAGAATGATGTGCCTCCTAATGAAAGCATGCACCCCATTTGGGAGGTATTCTTGACAAAAGAAAAGAATCATAAAACCTGAATAAAAGTAAGATTCTAGATCCAACTTACAGATTACAGGAAACACAGAGGACAGAGGAACACGTTCAGTGTCACCACAGGAGGCAAGTAAAATTCAGAACTTTGCAAACATTACAGGTCAAATGATCCAGTTTAACAAATAAAAATCCAAGAAAAACAAAAGATGGGGAAGGAGACCCAAAGCTGATGAGACCAAGAGAATCCCCCACCAGCCGCAAGGCACAAACCTTGTTTGGATCCTGATTCAAGTACCTGAAAATCAGAGAACTGTGAAAAGCTGAAGACTTGACAACATTAACAAATTACTAAGTTTATGTTTTGTCATCATTTTGTGCCTGCATGTGTGTGTGTATGTGTGTTTAAAGAGAGATCATACCCTTAGAGACACATTTTGAAAGAACTGTAGCTGAAATGGTGTGATAGTGAATTTCTTCAAATTAATCTGGTGAAGGTGGCCTTGGGGAAAAGGCTGGGGAACTGGAACAAGACTCCTGAGTGATCCTTGTCAAAGCAGCAGTGGGGAAAGGGAGGGTGTCAGGCTATTCCCCTAACTTGTGCAGCTGCTTAAAATTTTCCAACGTAACGTTACACGTAAGAACAGAACATATGCAGCATAGAGAGCATGAAAAGGCAAATCACAGGATGGAACTCAAATATGGCCACTAAAAATATAAAGCAATGGGAACTTAATTTGATCAGGGAAGTGTAATTTATACCCATTCAATTAGCAAAAAATTTAAAAGTCTGACTGTACCAAGTATGGAAGAGGATAGGATGCACAGACCCAGAATTTCGCATTTGGCTGTTGGGAGTAAACTGTCATAACTGATTTGGAAAACAGCCTGGCATTCCCTCTTAGAACTGAACATTTACATTTTCTATGTGAATTCCACTCAACAATTCCATGTCAGGTAGTGTGTATGTATACACATACGTGTTTATGTATACATATGTTACATGTATGTACATACACATATGTATGTATTTATGCACTGTACACACACATTAACATATCCAGAAGAAACTCTTGCATATGCGCTCCAGTACTGTGTATAAGAATGTCCACGGAAAATAAGTAAGCCAAAGGTGTGCAGGCCAATGCTGAAGGGGTGGTGTGACCCAGACCAATGTCAGAACTAGGGCCGCTCTCCACCCGAAGAACACTAAGCGCACAACAGCCCTCTGTGCGGGGCCCTTCCAGCCTGGAGCCCTGTCTGATATCAGCAGGGAGACCTTGAGATTTTCACTTTATGAGATGCCCCAGGGACACAGTGCCCAGTGGCACTTGAAATGAAACTTGAATATTTAATCTGGCCTCAAGTCAAATCTTTCTGCGTGTGCCTATGTGTGTGCTTGAACCTGTGCCGAAGCCTCATCCCACTGCCTGGAGTCCCTCTGAGATGCTGGCCACAGAGCAGCAGGACCACAGCCCCCGCAGGGGCGCCCGCCTCTCTGGCTGCACACGCCCTCCTTCTGTGCGGCCTCTATGGGACACGAACATCCTTCAGGTTCCACTCACACGGCTACACTTTGGAATGCTGTTTTTCCACAAATGAATAAAAAGAGCTTTAGAATTACCTCTTATGAATGTCAGCTGACTTCATGATCAGGAATGCATTTCCAAGTGAGTACAGGGGCGAATCCGCAAAGGAATGGAGAAGTCTGGGCTGGAGGTTCGGGGCCCGACAATGGGAAAGAGGGTGTGCACGCACGGCAGACCAGCAGGGAAATGGAGAGGGTGAACCCCTGGGAACGGAAGCACTGCTCCTCCACGCAGCCTGCGGCAGCTATGCCTGAGGAGCTGGGGGCAGCGAAAGAAGGTGGCTGTTTCTAAAAGGAAATAACTTGGAACTATTATTTGTAGATAATTCTATGGACAAAGAGACTCCGGACCAGGCTGGACTTCACCCCAGTGTGGAACTTTGCCCTGGTGTGCGGAGCCTGGGGCCTGCAAATGAAACTTCAGCAGGGAAGACCAGGCCCCTCAGCATGACTGTCACCTTACTGCCCTGCCTTCCTCATCAACAATATTGAGTAGAAAATAAAGAAAATGGGATTAAATTACCTTGGAAGAATGAAGCAAGATAAAAAAAACAATGAGTCATTAAATAAAACTTTGGACATAAATAGATGTTCTCTTTCGGCAAATTTTCTGGGTTGATGGGTATTTTAAGTTTAACTGAGGAAAACAGATGTAGATTTTATTAAAAGGCTGGAACAACTGGAGCACAGAGGATGTTTTCCCACATTTTTCTCTTTATGCGCCAAATCAACTCTAAGTTGACATATGGTTTATATTTGTGACCTAAAAATTGACGTCAAGTCTTATCCGTTCTGTAGAAATGGAAAAGGAGTGATATGTGAAGACCGTTTCATCTTTGTCACCTTTAAAATGTTAGGTTCTATCATACAATCCACGCCGAGCACTGTGCTGACACCAGGAAGGTCCAGGACCTAAGTGAGGAGCACACGAGACGCGCCTGCCCCGCACAGAGAGAGCTCTGATGCGCCTCTTACAAACGCTTGATGGGCAAACCACTTCCATTGAAGAGTGCCAGAAGAATGTTCTACCCATGCACTTCTCTACAAATTATAAAACTGACCCCTGAATTAAGCAAGAGTTATCACAGGCGCCATCTAGCTCCACATGGCCTCCTCTCATATGACACTGTTTTCACTGACCTCTACATTACATTCTCAGGTATCTACAGATACTATATGAGAGATGCATAGGAAGTTCAGTACTAAATCCGCTTGGGGGATATCCTTGATGGGCAAAGAAAGGAAAAATTAACCTCCGACCTGCTAAGAAAGACTATATTCTTGGTTACTGTCATGTTTTAATGCACAGATGCTGTGAATTGTATAACTGTTTCCCTTTTTGCCTCAACCTCTAGGGAGCTCAGAGTTGAATTCGAAGCCCCCCTTACCCACTGGGAGGATGGGCTGGGACATATTTGTCTTTCAGTTTATTCTTCTGCCTTCACTTCCCGTTTCCGTGATCTGGTTTCTAGTTTCAGTTGATTGTGTTGGGAACATTTTTAATGAGGTGTCTCAAATTCCTCTTGGAATGTAGATGAGACACAAATACATTCAAAACCAAACAAATGCACACATTCTACAGGAGATGTCAATCTGGAAGTCTACCTGGCAGAATTTGGAACCTCAAACCACAGAAACATGCTGGTGGAAAAAAAAATTATCATGGATAAAATCTCAAGAACAGAGACGGTGAGCACCCGGGAGCCAGCACATGACCCCAAGCACTCACCCTGCACCTACGGACGGAGCCAGGGCTGCTCCTGGGCCTTCTTCAGTGGCCACAGTCAGGGGAGCAGAACCCCTGCTTAACAGCCAGAATGTCATGGACAGGGATTCCAATCAGCCTGCCCTTCCACCCCACTTCCTCCTGGGCTCCACACCCCCACCATTCCGGGACAGAGTCTAAGCAAGACTGTAATAGCACAGTCCCCAGGGCAACGTGACAGGCCATCATGGACTCGCCCACACTCTGCCTTTTCCTTGACCTTTCCTGCCAGAATTCCTTTTGCTTTTACTATTTTCATGGTAAAAGTGAAGTGAGTGCTTCACTTAAAAGAACAAATTTATTACATAAAAGTTTAGGGAAGCCAGAGACAAATATATATTCAATGTACCTTAAAAAGTGACATCACTGATTTAACAGGTGGTGCTTGGAAAACTAAATATCCACATGCAAAAGGGAAGTTGGAGCCTTATCTCACCCCATTTTTAAAAAATCGACTCAAAGCAGATCAAAGACATAAACCTAAAACCATAAAACTTAGAAGAAAACAGGGGAAAGCTTCATGACATTCCATTTGGCAATGATTTCTTGGATATGACACAAAGTAACAGCAACAACAAAGAAAAACTAAATTGGACTACATCAAAATGTAAAACTTCTGAGTATCAATGGACACAATCAGCAGAGTGAAGAGGCAACCCATGGATGGGGGAAAATGTGTATATATCGTGTATCAGATAGGAGATTAATATCCAAAATGTTTAAAGAATTTTTACAACACAACAATCCAACTAAAAAAAATGGGCAAAGGACATGAATAGACATTTCTCCAGAAAAGATACATGAATGGTCAATAACCACATGAAAATCTGCTAAACATCACCAATCATTATAAAAATGAAAATCCAACCCCAAAGAGACACCACCTCACACCCATTAGCACAGCTACTATCAAAAAACCCAGAAAACAGCAAATGTTGGTGAGGACACAGAGAAACTGGAATGCCTGTGCGCTGTCAGTGGGAACGCGAAATGGTGCAGCTGCTGTGGAAAACAGTCTGGAGGTTCTTCAAAGTTTAAAATAGAACTATTATATGGCCCAGCAATTCTACTTCTAGGTATATACACAAAAGAAGTGAAAACAGAGATTTGAACAAGTATTTGTATACCTGTATCCACACCAGCATTATTCACCAAAACCAAAAGATGGAAGCAACAGAAGAATGCATCAACAGATTAATAAACAAAATGTGGTATATTCATACAACAGAACATTATTCAGCCTTAAAAAGGAAGGGAATTCTGACACATGCTACAACATGGATGAACCTTGAAGACATTATCCTGGTGAAATAAGCCAATCACAAAGGGGACACCTACTGTATGATTCCACTTACATGAAGCACTTAGACAGGTCAAAATCAGACAGAAAGTAGAAGGGTCTCTGTCTCTGTGGCAGCAGAGGGCAGGGCTGAAGGGCAGGGGATAGAGAGTTATTGTGTAATGGGTACAAGGTTTCAATTTTGCCAGAAAAATGTTCTATGGATGGCTGGTGATGATGGTTGTACAGTAATGTGAATTTCTTTAATGCCAATGAACTGTACACTTAAAAATGGCTAAGATGATACATTTACGCAAATTTTATTACAATTTTTAATCTACCCCTCCCAAAGAATGTCATCATTGACTCAGAGTATAAAGCAGCTCTCTGGACACAGGCGCAAGAAGTGACATGCCGAGTTCATGGACACCCTCCTGCGGGGACAGCGAAATGATGACTGTGATCTTAGGCCCAATTTGCTGAATTCACACCAACACACACTCCTACAGGTGAGCTTTGGTTGTGGGGTCTTCTAATCAAAGTTACTCTTAAACTTTTTGTGTGTTTCTACACAACCCTCACACCTCCCCTATCCCCTGCCCCCAGAAAAGGGCCAACTCTAAGGAAAAGGAGAACACAGACTCCTGAGTTGACTTTCTGATCTCTGCACCTCTGTACAGGGGGTGTTCCTCCTGCAGAGGAAGGGCTTCCAAAAAGTTCCTGATACGAGTTCATCCTCACCCTGTGCCTGGTCATAGTAGCAAAAGGCTATAGAGAGAAATCCCAAAACTGAGAATGGAAACTACGGCAGGAAATACTTCAAACAAACTATATTCTACTACACATACATACATGTTATATACACGCAATCTCATAATTACATACCACAGATAGGTAGGTAGACCAGATAGCAGATGGATGATAGATAATATAGAGATAATAGATAACAAATGACAGACAGATGATGTTGATACATAGCTAGACAGACGTAGATATAGGAATTGTGTACATAACAGTGGATTAGATGCAAGCTATGACAGAATATGAAATGCAGGACAGAATTCTAGACTGGCCTTAAGAGAGACTTGGGAATATTTTTAATGATTCAAGGGAAGAGAGTAAGCAGGAAGAAAACAGTCAGTGGTGATGGCACTGCCATGCCTGGGGAAGACAGGAGGGTGAGCTGGAGGCCGAGATGAGCCAGATTTGGACATGTTGAATGTGGTGCTTGGGCAACACCCGCGGGGCTGGGATACAGATCTGGGCTGTTGGTACAGATCTAGATTTATTCGAGGACACACAGATAGTAGAGGCCAAGCCAGGGTTTGCATTCAGATGCCAGAGCCCAGGCCTGGTACCACTGGGCAAGAGTCCCCTTGGACACCATTATGCTGCCTCTACAGACACAAATATAATACATAGGAATGACGCAGCTCTTAAATGGAATAGCCCAAGAGTGGGACTTAGGTGAGTGTTTTCTCTATGGTCGGTTAACTTACCTCAAGAAAAACTAATTTCATCTTGAAAACAAATTTTCCTGAACCCATCTCTCAAGAAGGGTGCCAGGAATGTCAAGTGTCAACAATTTAAATGTTAAAAAATGTCTAAGTTCCAGAAATTGACTGGTGTGTTACTAAACTTCTGTCTTTTGGTGTCTTCTGTTATTAATTTGAACTCACTGGGGAAACAGAGTTGAATTAATGAAAACTGTGAACCACATATTTTCTAAATGTATGTATATTACTTTTAAGCCCTCCGAGTCAAAGAAACTAAATGCTGGAAAAACTCTGCTGAGCCAAAGCTTTCTCCACAATGCCTTAAAGAACAGAATGTATTTGTAGTTTTCACACTAAAATGTCTCACTGTAAACAGATCTTGCCAATGTATTTGAAAACAGCTTGTCTGCTTATGTAAGAGCAATTTAATTTGCCTAATTAAGATGTTTAGCAAGGTTTTTCTTCCACAATGCAAATAATCATAATGGTGAACTTTTACCAAGTGTTCACTGTGTGCTGGCCGTTAGCCAAGCACTTGTACCATGTTACCTCATTTAATCCTCACAACCATGCAGTAGATACCAATATTCTTCCTTACAGATGACAAAACTGGAGCACAGAGAAGGTCACACAGAAGGGCACTGAAGATTTTTCGAGCAGCAAACCTGCTCTGTGTGCTACATACTGATGGCTGTATGCCACACATTGTCCAGACAACACCAAGAGTCAACTATGGACTCTGGGTGATGATGTGTCAAAGTAGGTTCCTCAGTTGTAATAAATGCACCACTCAGGTGGGGGGTGTTGACAATGGGGGAGGGAGGTTGTGTGTGTGTGGTGGGGACAGTGGGTATTTGGGAGATCTCTGTACTCTCAGCTCAATTTCTATGATTCTAAATCTGCTCTAAAAAATAAAGTATATTTAAAAGGGAAGAAATTTGCTGGGATTTCAGTTGGTATTGCATTGAATGACAAAATCAGCTTGGAAAATGAACACCTTTATAATATTGAGTCTTCTTATCTATGAACATAGTATATCTCTTCATTAATTTAAGTCATCTTTAATTTCTCAGCACTTTTATAGTTTTTACTGTACAAACCTTGCATATATTCTGTTAGACATTTCCCTGTGTGTTATAGTTTGGGGATACTATTGTACATTTTAATTTCAATTTCCAATTCTTATCACTCAAATACAAAAGCACACTTGGAGCAGAAGTGATTTCTAAGCCTCTCTCAGAGCAGTTGGCTTTAGCTTCTGCATCTTCCCCACAGGCAGGTCCTGAGGCGGGAGGTGTCCTCCCCCATCTCCTCCCAGGAGTTTTTGCATCATGTGAGGGAAGTGCCGGGAGTGGGTGAGGTTTTTGTGCCTGCGTACCACTGAGTTATCCCTCAAGTCAGCCACTACCCCAAGTCTTTCTCATGTACCTGCAGTGAAACCCAAGGAGAGGAGGGTTTCGGCTCCCTGTGCCTGGGCCCTAGATTCTAGGCTGGGGCACAGGCTCACACTCGGCTGCTTTCTGCTGCCACACTTTCATGGGGCTGTTTCTGCCACAGGGGAAACAGATCGTGTCCCAGGCCTCCTT
This sequence comes from Phataginus tricuspis, assembly GCA_029783875.1. Lineage (NCBI taxonomy): Eukaryota > Metazoa > Chordata > Mammalia > Pholidota > Manidae > Phataginus > Phataginus tricuspis. The sequence goes on along the minus strand of JAQQAC010025709.1, from coordinate 2,022,022 downwards.
GAAGGGGCTTGCCGTCCTGCGTGGAGTTCACCTCATCACCTTGCTCTCCAATGGGTTCAAGGACAGGTGTAACTTTGTAGATTACCCGGCTTTTCCGTGCTGTTGGTAAGGTCCTCTACGGCTCTCCACCCCCTAAGTGGAACCAGAGTGCCCAAGTCTTTGCTGTTGTCATTTCTTTGCTTGCTTCCTATTTACCAATAACCTATCCAAGTACTTTTCCCTTCAGAATTAAGAAAAATTTCCACATGAGAAATGACAGTCAAGAAGAATTTGTCCTAATGCACAATTAGCTTAAGAGCTAGTTTTTACTCCTGCTTTCAAGGCACACAAAAGTACTGCTGACTCTGTGCATGAGCAGGTATGGACTGGCAAAGGCTGCAGGTCACAAACTCCAGATCCTTGCATGGTAGACACGGAATGCCTGCCTTATAGTGGAGCACCTCAGTCTTTAAAAGTCTCGAATAAGGAAGTTAGCAGCTAACGCTCTTTTTTAAAATTAACAGCTAGAAATCAGTGCCCTGTCCAACAGAGGTACAACTTAGTGGTAATTGATCTTTTCCAAGGAAGTAAAATAACTCAGAGAGAAGGGTGAGTCACTTTCAACTTAGGGCCAATGCTTCCCACCTCCCGCGTTTAATGGTTTGGGGACGGCAGCATGAGGGCATCTGCCTATCATTGTATCGGGCATTGTGCTTCTGTTGGAAAATGTTCTTATTTTTGAGAGAGGCATATTGAAATATTTAGGAGTGAAATATATAGTTTATATAGTTCACCTAAAAAGACTTTAGCAAAAAATACTAACAAAAATGTCAATAAAAATGTTACCTAGTCCACATTCAAAATCTTCCAACTGCTCTGAGAAATCTCACAGTTGGTTTCCTCCAATCAGGAGCCACTCCAGTGTGCACCCCAATTTGTCGTCATGTCCCCTCACCGCTGGGATCTGCAGCAGTCCTTTTCTGCCTTTTGTTTCAGGCTTGTGAGGAGACCAGAGCAGCGGTCCCGCGACGGTCCCACTGTGTGGGCAGAACATGGCCCCCAAACACCTCCAGGTGCTTCGCCCCAGAGCCTGCGAATATGTCCCCTTTCAGGACAGAAGCGTCTTGGCAGTGTGTTTAAGTTAAGGATGTGGAGACAGGGAGATTATCCTGGGTCACATGGATGGTTTTAATGTCATCACAAGGATACTTATAAGAGGGAGGCAGAAGGGTCAGAGTCAGAACAAGATGTGGGTCAGAGGTTGGAGTGAGGTCACTGCTGAAGGGCAGTGAGCCAAGGGTGCCAGGTGCCTCCAGGTGCTGCAAAGGCCAGAAAGCCGGTTGTGGAATGCACAGTCCTGCCCACGCCCAGACTCTAGGACCTCGGCCTCCAGAAGTGTGACATAACAGATGTGTGTCGCTTTAAGCCACTGATGTTGTGGTCATTCATTGGAGCAGCCACTGGAAACTGATACAACTGCCTCCTTGTGTCCAGGCGCTGCGTCTATGCTCTTTCCCTCATCTCTCCACTTGTGTGTCCTCTATAACTTGGTAGCTATGGGTAAAGCCACTGTCTGTATTATTTCATGAACTTACCACTCTGTACTTTGTACTGGAGTTATCGCTTCCACACAACAAGCACCCTGAACCAGGGAATAAACGTCATCCATTGTTATGTCTTCAAACTGCCTTTGTCAGGATAGATGCTGAAGAACTGTTTCTTAGATGAATAAATGGATAAATGTGTACTATTCATTTGTGGTAACTCCTATAAAGTCCCAGGCTGGGACCTACTCCAGTAGAGCTGACGTCCTTCTAAGGCAGCCATGAAAGACAGGCATGGGGATAGAGCCGCGGGAGGCCAGGGGCAGAGATCTGGCCATGCGTCCACGAGCCAAGGAGCTCCGAGGCCAGCCGGCCACCAACCGAGGCCGGGGGAGGGGCCTGGGGCAGCCAACAGCGGACACTGTGCCCCCAGAAGCCAGCCTCCAGAACTGTGAGAACATCCCTGTGGAACTTGGTTCAGGCAGCCTAGGAAAGGAGCCGGGCCCGGGGCTGGCTGGGGGCGCCTCACTGACAGCACGACCTGCCAGACTCGCACTTGGGGGCAGCCACCCAGCCAGGCTCCCTGGTTTTACTCTTGTCCCATGAATCACATGCTTCGTAGTCTGTCCACCAGAGTGGCTGAGCTCAAAAACACCGTGAGAGCATGGTTTCCTGCCTGGAACCTCCTGGGGTGCCCCGAAGCCTGGCCCTGGTGTCCACTCCCTCTGCCACGCCCCCTCCCCTCAGCTTCCTCGGGCACCATTCGGTCCTCAGCCTGGAAGCACCTGCCCCAGACGGGGCTGGAGCACCAAGTCCCAGACCAAACCCCACCTGCTGGGGGAGACCTTCTCCAATGGCTCTGCTAAACTAGCCCCCCAAAACTGTTTCCCTACATTCCTTCTCCACGGCACTTCCCACTTTACGGAGTGATGTCATTCATGAGCTGTTTACTGCGAGAACACTGAGATGCAAGGTCCCGCTGCAGAGAGCTGCCCGCCTCGCCTGCCTCCCAGGATGGCGGGGGCCTGGCCCAGAGCCGTCCCTCAGCAGACATTTGCTGGAAGAATTGAGAAGGGTGGGGGAGTGAGAGAAGGAAAAGAGGGGGGTGGGGGCCAGAGCCAGACATACAGCTAGGGGGCTGTGATCCCCAGGGCCATCCGCCACATGTGCCCAGGGATAGCTGTGAACCTTCTGAGATTCCAAGAGGGACGCTAGAAATCACCCTCTGGTATTTATCCTACCACTGCATTTATGTCTCTGAATCTGCAGAGGGACTGTGATTTCCCACAGAACGGGGGGTATGTGTTATTCACGTTTCTGTGAAGCTAAAATTGACAGTCAGTAAATGTTTCCAGAACTATTTCTGCAGAGAGACTCTGAATCCTTACCTTGTCCTCTTTGCACAGTGTTACACAAGGTCTTCTGCGCTTGTGCTGAGACAGGTGAGGCTCAGGCTTGGGCCTGCAGGAACAGCCCTCATCAGGGCTCCCACGGGAGCCTGTCGCGGACGTGGGAGACGCGCCCTCCTTGGTGCTGGCTGGTAACTCCATCTGCATTTGGCTCGTGGGGTGTTATGGTACCACATTTTGGAAAAAATACGTTTTAATGATTCCCTAGAGATTTTTATGACTCACGTAAATTGCAAAGTCATTGTCTCCACACCCAGCTCCCAGCTGCATCTATGTTATGAGAATTTGGGGGGTTTTCTTTACTTCAAAATATCTGGTGGATAATAAACTACATAATTTTCTATTGGATACTTTGAATCTTACCCACACACACATGGCATTACCATCGAGGAATATCTACCCGGTGTGTATATATATATATGTATATGTATGTATAAATAAGTAAATATCCAATTAAGATTAATAAAATATAAGCAACTTCTGAAATTCTTGTAAATCAAGATTATACCCCACCCTCGACAGAGATATGAGCCAAAGTGGGGGCAAGGGGGGTGTAATTCCCAACAGTATTTCCAGCTAAAGCTCCCCCCTGGATTGTTTTGTACACATAAAAAAGGGACAAATTTATTTTCCCAGTTTGAAGAGAGAAGGAAAGAATTCTGAAGAAAAAAAAAAAAGGAGGAATCAGCGTGACAGCGTGGAGTCTGCGAGCCCCACAGCCCGCGGACACACAGCCCCGCTGCCACCTGCCTCCAAGGGCTCTGGTGCGACCACAGGGCAGGGGAGGCAGCCCAGGTGCCTGAAGCATTGTGTCAAACCCAGAGGAGGGGACAGAGCCCTAGCATTCGACCCTGGGCCCTGGGCCCACGAGTCAAAAATCCACCATCCAGCACCAGGCGTGTTGGGGGAAATCAGCTTCTAGAGAGAGAAACTGTGTCAGTAGGAAAGGCTTTGGTTTAAAGTTCCCTTATTCACTCATCCTCTGTTGTACTTAGAAAACTCATCATCTTTGATGCCTCATATTGTACCACCAGAAAAACAGAGGGAAAGAAAGAGGCGGCCTCCCTCCTCCCAGGGCTGAGGCAGGATGGAAGGTGCACTGATCAGAAACACCTTGACAGGCAAGGTCCTTACCGCATCGCATGCTCGGCCTCCCCTGTGGACAGGACCGCTGCAGTGCCACTCCTAAGGGGTTCAGGCAGAGGAGGCCCGAAAGGAAACTGCAGACTCAGTCCCCAGGCTTTCTCCACCCCACACCTTACAGGACAGGGCAAGTGCAGCTTTCCTTACGTGTTTTGCTCCATGAGTTAGCAACCTTTTCAACACAGAAGGTTATTCGGGCTGGGAAGGACGAGCTCCACTTCCTGGGAAAACCCGCATTTTCCTCAGAGGACCACCTGTGACATCCCTGCGCTGGCCGGGGCTGCCTGCCCCACCAGCCTCTGCCCTGCCCCCAGGGACCCTGCTGCCAGCCATTGGCCTGTGCACATGGGCACCAGCCAGGACAGTAAGATGTGAACACCACTCTGCTGGCCCCGCATGGGAGAGCGCTGACCCCTGATTCGTCCTCAAACAGCAGGACGGAGTCCCCGGGGCGGCCCAAGTTTCAGAGGACGTCCCGGCCACCTGAAAGCACCCCTGGGAATGGGCTGGCTGCTGACTGTCACAGCAGGTGGGTGAGGATGGCAGGGACGGAAAACAGCCAGAAGCCATCTCCATGCATCCAGCAGGATAAACGGGACACTCAGGTGATAACAGATGACCGAGGGCCAGATGTTGACAGGTGATAAGCCAGGCTTCTTGTCTTGATCCCTGCAAACAGCACAGACCTCAAGTACTACGCTGTACTGATTTTCATTACAAAATCATACATTTTCCCTCATTTCTGCCTCCATAAATGCTAATGTTTCGTGAAGCCAGGGTTATCGTTACCCACCCTGCAGAGCACTCACACACCCAAGGGATTTTCAAGAGCTTGGCCACATTACTCTTTCTCCAATATGCCTTAGGTTTATGCAATCCTTTTCCAGAATTTCTGTAAGGGCTGAAGTGATTCCTGTCATTTGCTGGACAAAAAAATAAGAAATGCAAATGTAAGTGGACTCACACAATGGGTATGAAATGAGACCAGCTTTCAGAGATGCTTTAAAGGTAAATTGCTAGAAGATAATAAGCAGGGCTTGGCAGACTGTTTCATCAGTCTCTCTTCAAAACCATTAACTGTCTCTGTAAGCCAGAATTGCGTTGTTCTTAATTGCTCTATTAGTTCTCAGGCTTCATTAGTCCTCTTGTCTCATTTCTATTCAGACGAGTTTGGATAGTTTTTTCTCTTTTTCTTTTTTTTTTTTTAAAGGAACAATCAACCTGTCTAGATCCCCAGAATGGGAGGGTAAGAGGTTATATGATGGACTCTACAGGTGATCTGGGTCCAGGTGGCCAAGCCCGGACCTGAGTAACATTCCACTGTTACTGTGACTTTAGCCCTGGGCTTTCAGGCCACACTCTTGGGAAGCTCCCTCCTCCAAGCGAGCACGGTCCTCCATGCTCCCCAAACCTCTTCTCTGTTCTTGCTCTGCTCCTCTCCCCACAAGCAGAAAAATCCAGGGCATCCAAGCTGTAGCCACTCTGGGGTCGGGTTACTGGTCACTGAAGATCATGTTAACAGATACTTAGGAGTCACAGAACGTTTCCCCCCAGGAGCTGCCCACATTCCACCTGACCCCCTGAGAGGCATCCAGGCCTGTGTCTTCATGCATCCCCACACAGCCACAGCCACAGCCACACAGCCCTGCCTTCCCTCTGAGGCTGAGACCCCTGGGTCAGGGGGCAAGTCCCCCATGAGCCTCCAGACTCTCCTGCCGGCTGATGGCTCACATCAGGAGTTGCCACCCCCCGCATGCTCTGTTCTACCTTAGAGGTGCCAGAATCTCTATCAAAACTAAGAGTAGAATTCAAGGAAGAGAGGGAACCGCCCCACTCAATAGTCAAGGGAAATAAGGTAAAATGTGCTAATGTTGGGAAGAGTTTCTCTGGACCTGGGTTTTTTACATTAGCCAGACAAGACAGTGGTCTTTACTTATTAATAAAAACGAATAAATCTAAGTACTTTAAAAAATACATAAAAGAGAGCTGGAAGGCTTCCATCTCCTGAGGAAAAGGCAAACTTCGCAGTGTACCCTCTCCTCACCCAGGTCGCCTGTTTGAGGTTGTTTAAACCTCCTAAGAGCCTTGTTACAAATAAATTAGAATCTCTTTTAAACATGAAGAACATGAGATTCATAGATCTCCAGGGACTCGCTCACACAGCCAGTAAGCACAGAACCAGTATTTGAAGCCATGACTGTCTGACTCTAACACCCAAGATACCCTCCACATCCGAAGTCACCTCCAAGGTGAACCAAAGATGGACAAGTAGGATTAAAGACGGCAGCATGAGAAGTGAGACAGAAACCTCCTCCAAAATATAGCACATACAACTAATCCTGAAAGAGCGAAAGGAAAGAAAACTACAACAGACTGCCTACATCTGGGGAAAAGAGAAGATCTCACAGAAAAGGGTAAAGTAGCAAAGCCTCCATCTGGCGGGACCCAAACCCTTCCCCCACCCAGCTCACCGGAGGGAGGAAGAGAAACGGAGCGGGGAGGGGGTGGAGACCTAAGACTGCTGAACACCCAGACCTGGAGATCTGCTCTGGGAGCACGAACCTACATTACACGGTGCTCTGGAAATTAGTGGGGTTGGAAAGCTAAGATAGGTGGAATACGTGGAAAGACTGAGATTCCAGCTGCTTGTGGAGAACAAGTACCCACAACTGGCTGCTCTGGGACAAAAGAAAGTCAGGCACTCTGAGAAACTTCCCAACAGTGAGAGGGCTGCTAAAGGGGCAAGGATTTCACAGAGCTTGATGCTCAGGAGAAAGGTCAGGTAGACAAAATTGTCCCTGAGCACTCAGCCCAGCAGGTGGGGAACATTCAGGGGCTTCAGGTGCTCCATCCACCTGGCTGGCAATGCAGCCCCAAGACCCCCCCACCACACACTATATGCAACTTGCCACTCCTTCCTCCCAGCCGGCACCAGCTCCCAAACCTGCTGCCCCCACCATTGCACTAGGCCAGCCAGAGGGTGGGCCCGTCCATGGCAGCTACCAGTGCATAGCACAGAGGCTCCACCGTGTGCACTCAGCCCACTGGCCCTGGTAATGGAGGCAGGCACTGCAGCTGGGAAGCAGGAAAGAGCTCTTTCCGCCCAGCAGGCACCAGTGCTGCTCACCTGCAACCCCCGCCATTGTTCCAGGGGCCGAGCAGCTCCAGAGAGTAAAGCTTCTGAGAACTAAAGGGCACCACCTGTACAAAGTTATTATTCATATTATTTATTACAAATATGAAACATCAAAATAACCTGTTAAAAATCAAAATTCCACAAAGACCAGAAAGAGATGCCAAGTGAAACTGAAATCACCAATCTTCCTGAGAAAGATTTTGAAATAAAAATCATAAACATGCTCATGGAGCTATAGAAAAAGACCTCAGGGAGGAATTCAAGAAAGAGATGGAAACTTTGAAAAATAGAGTATCCAAAATGAAACACACAGTGGAGGGATTTAAAAGCAGATTAGATGAGGTAGAGGGGACAGCAAATGAAAGAGAAACTAGAGAACAGGAATACAAAGAAGTTGAGGATAAAAGGATCTCTATAGAAATCTCTAAAGATAGAAAAAAGGATCTCTAGGAATGAAAGAATATTAAGAGAACTGTGTGGCAATCCAAATGGAACAATATTCACACTATAGGGGTACCAGAAGAAGAGAAAGAAAAAGGGATAGAAAGTGTCTTTGAGGAGGTAATTGCTGAAAACTTCCCCAATCTGGGGAAGGAGAGAGTCTCTCAGGCCATGGAGGTGCACAGACCTCCCAACACAAGGGACCCAAGGAAGATAACATCAAGACATATAATAATTAAAATGGCAAAGATCAAGGATAAGGACAGAGTATTAAAAGCAGCCATAGAGAGAAAAAAAAGATCACATACAAAGGAAAACCCATCAGGCTATCATTCAGACGTCTCAGCAGAAACTTTATAGGCCAGAAGGGAATGCCAGGATATATTCAATGCAATAAAAAAGAAGGGCGCTGAACCAAGAATACTCTACCCAGCAACAATATCATTTAAATTTGAAGGAGGGATTAAACAATTTACAGATAAGCAAAAGTTGAGGGAATTTACCTCCCACAAACCATCTCTACACTGTATTTTGGAGGGACTTCTATAGATGGAAGTGTTCCTATGGTTTAATAGCTGTCACCAGAGGAAATAAAACCACAGTAAAGGAAGTAGACCAACTAATTACTAAGAAAATGCAAAATTTATATCAACTGCCCCAAAAGTCAGTCAAGGGATACTCAAAGAGTACAGAATATGACGCCTAATATATAAAGAACGGAGGAGGAAAAAAAAGAAGGGGGGGGGAAAAAGAACCTTTACATTGTGTTTGTAATAGCATAAAAAGTGAGTTAAGTTAGACAGTTAGGTAGTAAAGAAGCAACCCTTGAACCTTTGGTAACCACGAATCCAAAGCCTGCAATAGTAATAAGTACATATCTATCAATAATCACCCTAAATGTAAATGGACTGAATGTACCAATCAAAAGACAAAGAGTTACTGAATGGATAAAAAAACAAGACCCATTTCTATGCTGCCTACAAGAGACTCACTTCAAACCCAAAGACATACACATACTAAAAGTGAAGGAATGGAAAAAGATATTTCATGCAAATAATAGGGAGAAAAAAGAAGGAAGTGCAATACTTTTGTCAGACAAAATAGACTTCAAAACAAAGAAAGTCACAAGAGACAAAGAAGGACATTACATAATGATAAAGGGGTTAATCCAACAAGAGGATATAACCATTATAAATATCTATGTACCCAACACAGGAGCACCTATATATGTGAAACAAATACTAACAGAATTAAAGGAGAAAACAGAATGCAATGCATTCATTTTAGGAGACTTCAACACACCACTCACTCCAAAGGACAGATCAGCCAGATAGAAAATAAGAAAGGAGACAGAGGCACTGAACAACATTAGAATAGATGGACCTAACAGACACTCTCTCCACTCAAAAGCACCAGGATACACATTCTTCTCAAGTGCACATGAAACACATTTGCAAGAATAGATCATACACTAGACCACAAAAAGAGCCTCATTAAATTAAAAAAGATTGTAATTGTACCAACCAGCTTCTCAGACCACAAAGGTATGAAACTAGAAATGTTATGCAGGAAAACAAAAAGCCCACAAAAACATGAAGGCTTAACAACATCTCCTAAATACTCAATGGATCAATGACAAAATAAAAACAGAGATCAAACAATATGTGGAGACAAATGAAAACAATAACTCAATACCTGGTGCTTCTGAGTGGAGTGTTCTATAGAGTCTGTTAGGTTCATCTATTCTATCTAATGTGTTGTTCAGTGCCTCTGTCTCCTTTCTTATTTTCTATCTGGCTGATCTGTCCTTTGGAGTGAGTGGTGTGCTGAAGTCTCCTAAAATGAATGTGGGATGCAGTGAAGGCCATGCTAAGAAGGAAGTATACTGCAATACAGGCCTACCTCAGGAAAGAAGAACAATCTCATGTGAACAGTCTAATCTCACAATTAACAAAACTAGGAAAAGAAAAACAATTGAGACCCAAAGTCAGTAGAAGGCAGACATGATAAAGATTAGAGCAGAAATAAATAAAATTGAGAAGAATAAAATAATAGAAAGAATCAGTGAAAGCAGGAGCTGGTTCTTCGAGAAAATAAACAAAATAGATAAACCCCTAGCCAGACTTATCAAGAAAAAAAGAGAGTCTACTCACATAAACAGAATCAGAAATGAGAAAGGAAAATCACTACAGACACTATAGAAATACAAAGAATTATTAGCGAATACTATGAAAAATTATATGCTAACAAACTCGATAACCTAGAAGAAATGGACAACTTTCTAAAAAAATACAACCTTCCAACTCACCCAGGAAGAAACAGAAAATCTGAACAGACCAATTACCAGCAACAAAATTGAATTGGTAATCAAAAAACTACCTAAGAACAAAACCCCTGGACCAAATGGCTTCACTGCTGAATTTTTTCAAACATTTAGTGAAGACCTAATACCCATCCTCCATATAATTTTCTAAAAAGTACAAGAGGAAAGAATACTTCCAAACTCATTCTATGAGGCCAACATTGCTCAAATACCAAAACCAGGCAAAGATACCACAAAAAAAGAAAATTACAGACCAATATCCCTGATGAACATAGATGAAAAAATATTCAACAAAATATTAGCAAACAGAATTCAAACATACATCACAAAGATCATCCATCATGATCAAGTAGGATTTATTCCAGGGATGCAAGGATGGTACAATATTAAAAAATCCATCAATATCATCTACCACATCAACAAAAAGAAGGACAAAAACCACATGATCATCTCCATAGATGCTGAAAAAGCATTCGGCAAAATTCAACACTCATTCATGATAAAAACTCTCAACAAAATGGGTATAGAGGGCAAGCACCTCAACATAATAAAGGCCATATACAACAAACCCACAGCCAATATCATACCTAACAGCAAAAAGCTGAAAGCTTTTCCTTTAAGATTGGGAACAAGACAAGGATGCCCACGCTCCCTACTTTTATTCAACACAGTTCTGGAGGTCCTAGCCACGGCAATCAGACAACACAAAGAAATAAAAGGCACCCAGATTGGTAAGGAAGAAGTTAAACTGTCCCTGTTTGCAGATGACATGATATTGTACATAAAAAAACCCTAAAGAATCTACCCCGAAACTACCAGAACTAATAACTGAATTCAGCAAAATTGCAGGGTTCAAAATTAACACAAAGAAATCTGTTGCATTACTACATACTAACAATGAACTAGCAGAAGGAGAAATCAGGAAAACAATTCCATTCACAATTGCATCTAAAAGAATAAAATACCTAGGAATAAACCTCACCAAGGAGGTGAAAGAGCTACACCCTGAAAACTACAAGACACTTGTGAGAGAAATTAAAGAAAACACCAATAAATGGAAATCTATCCTGTGCTCATGGACAGGAAGAATTACTATGGTCAAAATGGCCATCCTGCATAAAGCAATCTACAGATTCAATGCAATCCCTATCAAAATACCAAAAGCATTCTTCAACAAAATAGAACAAATAGTTCTAAAATTCATATGGAACCACAAAAGACCCCGAATAGCCAAAGCAATCCTAAGAAGGAAGAATAAAGCTGGGGGAATTACACTCCCCAACTTCAAGCTCTACTACAAAGCCACAGTAATCAAGAAAATTTGGTACTGGCACAAGAACAGACCCTAGATCAATGGAACAGAATAGAGAGCCCAGATATAAACCCAAGCATATATGGTCAATTAATATATGATAAAGGAGCCCTGGATATACAATGGGGAAATGACAGCCTCTTCAACAACTGGTGTTGGCAAAACTGGACAGCTACATGAAAGAGAATGAAACTGGATTATTGTCTAACTCCACGCACAGAAGTAAACTCTAAATGGATCAAAGACCTGAATCCAAGTCATAAAACCATAAAACTCTTAGAAAACATAGGCAAAAATCCCTTGAATATAAACATGAGCAACTTTTTTCTGAACACATCTCCTCGCGTAAGGGAAACAAAACCAAAAATGAACAAACGGGACTATATCAAACTAAAAAGCTTCTGTACAGCAAAGGACAGCATGAGTAGAACAAAAAGGCATCCTACAGTATGGGAGAATATATTCGTAAACGACATATCTGACAAGGAGTTAACATCCAAAATATAAAAAGAACTCACATGCCCCCACACCCAAAGAGCAAATAACCCAATTAAAAAATGGGCATAGGATCTGGACACTTCTCCAAAGAAAAAATTCAGATGGCCAAAGAGGCATATGAAAAGATGCTCCACATCACTAATTATAAGGGAAATGCAAATTAAAAGCACAATGAGATATCACCTCACACAACAATTAGGATGGCCAACATCTGAAAGACTAGGAACAACAAATGCTGGAGAGGATGCGGAGAAAGAGGAACCCTCCTACACTGCTGGTGGGAATGTAAATTAGTTCAACCACTGTAGAAAGCAATATGGAGGGTCCTCAAAAAACTAAAAATTGAAATACCATCTGGCCCGGGAATTCCACTCCTAGGAATTTACCCAAAGGAAACAAGATCCCAGTTTCAAAAAGACAGATGCACCCCTATGTTTATTGCAGCACTATTTACAATAGCCAAGAAATGGAAGCAACCTAAGTGTCCATCAGTAGATGAATGGATAAAGAAGATGTGGCACATATACACAATGGAATATTATTCAGCCACAAGAAGAAAACAAATTCTTCCATTTGCAACAACATGGATGGAGCTAGAGGGTATTATGCTCAGTGAAATAAGCCAGGTGGAGAAAGACAAGTACCAAATGATTTCCCTCATTTGTGGAGTATAAGAACAAAGCAAAACTGAAGGAGCAAAACAGAAGCAGACTCACAGACTCCAAGAAGAGACTAGAGGTTACCAAAGTGGAGGGGTGGGGGAGGGCAGGTGGAGGAGGGGATTGAGGGGCATTACAATTGGTACACATGGTGTGGGAGGGGTCATGGGGACATGGGGAAGACAGTGTAGCACAGAGAAGACAAGTAGTGACTCTGTGGCATCTTACTAAGCTGATGGACAGTGACTGCAGTGGGGTGTGGGGGGGACTTGATAATAAATGTAGTACCCACAATGTTGATCATGTGAAACCTTCATAAGAGCGTATATCAATGATATCTTAATAAAAAATAAAAAAATAAAAATACATACAAATCATTTATTTTTCCCAGACTGTTCTGTGAAATTAGAGACTTGCCTAAAAGGCACCTGTGCATCTGAAATAGAGGCAGAAGGTCTGTGGTGCTGCACGCGTGCAGGAGTCCAGGGTTGGCCTGCGGAGGCTTCGCACCTGCACTGTGGAAAGGCCCAAAGCCGCTGGACACGTCTTCTGGCCCTGCTCCTGCCCGCCTGCCCGCCTGCCCGCCTGGCTCCACATCCCGAGATTAGCAAAGGGCTCTTGTGTGCTGAAGCGGCCCCCAGGGGCTTCCCAGACACCAGGCTGCCGTCACCCCGAGGGGTCCCCCACTCCGCACCAGTGTTCCCTCAAGTGAGCCACGTGTCTCTGTGTTAAACTTTAGAATTGGCAGGTGTGCTAAGTCCCAGCATGTCAGTTGGCTGTGCTAAGAAGCTTCACCCGCAGAAAGAAGGGAGGGACAGGACCACAAAACCTCACGAAGCAGGTGCCTGAGATGCTCCTGGGTAAACTTGGCTTCCAGATATTCCTCCCAAAACTGTGATCTCTCTCTACTAAGCCCCTTCCAATAATCCATAGCTGAAGAAGTATTTCCTAATGGGATCTGCACTTCTGTGCTGGAAGGGGATTTCAGAATAGGAAGGCTGCCTTCCTCCATGTCCAGTGAATTGGACTGAGAGTCCACCCTCCTGGGACTTCATGTGCCACCCTGAACCAAAACTGACCCCCTGGGAGAGGAAGCCTTCCTCTTGGCAGTGGGGTACCAGCCAGCTCCCAGCACCCACTTCCTGACTTACTTTCACACTTCTCTCTAGCCCTTCACCACGGTTCCCTCACCAAAAACTGGACAGAGGCCATGACAGAGACACAACTGGGCAAGAACCACACACGGAGGCATTTACATGTAAAGTTCCCCAATGTGTCCTCCGTTTTCACACCCATACAGACTGCTCAGCACCCATAGCAGCCATGTCAGCTGAAAGGCAAGTCTGCAGTGACTGGCATGTCCCCTCCAGCCTGCCTCCGAGACAAACCCCATCCCTTTTCATCCTTGACGTTGATATGATGTTCTGCCCACCGGTTATCAATAAATACTCTTGCCTGGATGGGTGAATGAGTGAACAAACTCTCAGAGATTTGAGTGGATTCCTTTTCCTAAGATCTTAGTTGTCATGCATGTTCAGACTGGTAAAAGGCGTCAATCACCTGCTCACACTCACTTCATATGCCATGTCATTGCCCCCATGTATCTAAGCCGCGAGCCCCTCACTACAGAAGGCCTTGCAAATGACTCCACTGCCGGCCAAGGAGGATACATGGGGACAAGCTTGCCTCTAACAGAAAACTGGACGACTGGCTCAAACACCCTCACGATGTCATCCACTGCCAGATGGAAGCCCCCAAGCTGTCAGCATCACCTCTTAGGAGTGGCAGTAAAAGCCGGTTTTCCCCAGTAGTTTTCAGAGTTCCCACAAACACTGTGCATGCATCTACTTGTCAACATCATGTCTGGCACACTACTCCCGCCATGTGTTTGGAACCCTCGTCCTTCATTTATTGAGAGCCAAAGAGACACCGATTCTCCATCTCCCCAACCAGGTAACATCAGAAAACAATTAATATTTTCCTCTATTTCATCTTCCATTACCACAAATAAGTTTAAAGAGGTCAGCTGATTTTACTGCATTTCTCCAACAAATTAACATCTACATTTCCATCAAAAATGTTAAGGATAAGACAACGTGAGAACATAAATAGCGTTAATGAGTTAAAAGTCTGTTAGTTAAAGTCTGTTAGTTGCGTGAGACCTTCTGAGTGTCTCCTGTCACACAGTCATGTTGCTCTGTTTGTCCTGCCAAAACGGACCGTCTGCACACCTGTATTGGCTTACAGCCTGTACTGCCTCCCGAAGCTAACTGTCGAAGGGCCACATTTCTGCCTGCAAGACATACACAGCAGGTTCCTTGGAAACAAAGTTCCAACAATGCCTAGTGAGGGCAATACAGATGGCAGGTGTAGCTTGGCATCTCTGAGGCCATGGGCCTTCCCCCTTGGTCATCTGCCGGGAGGGTATGTCTTCCTCATTTACCCTGGTACTGGGCAGGTGTCAACTGAATGCCCATCTTTTCAGGAGAGTCACTGGATCACATGTCTATGTGATCTTTGACCGCTTTGACCTCGGCAGCATTGCCAAAAGCCCGGCTATGCCTACTCTCCTAGGGAATGCCAAGGTATACTAGGCCGATGTTTTGTTCAATGCAGGAAGAGCATTGCAAATCCAAGCACGGAGGTGGGCTCTACTCTCCCACCATCAACAGCAAAAGCACAGAGGTGAAAGGCAGCCAGCCAAAGATGAGGCAGCCCCGTGATGTTCTGCATTTATCCATCATATTATGTCATGTACATGTAACAGAGCTGTGAATTGTACAGCTCTCATGGTTCCAAGTAGTGCATGGCTGAGCCACTCAGGCTGCTGTCTTCCTAACTGCCTCATCAGCGACCCATGGTTCCAGCTGCCCTGAGAAGTTTCTTACAAGTGGTAGAAATACGGCTGCTTAAACAGGTTCCTCCACTAGAGGGGCAGCTTGCCTCGGGCACTTCGCTCCCTCACCCAGTGGCCCTCATAGAAGGAAATGCCGCCACATGCTCCCACAGCCCGGGTCCAATGGGGTCAGGAACCCACTCCCATGAAAACCGAGAGCGCAGTTAGCAACAACCAATGTCCTCTGCCATTTTGTCTCCGCCTCTGGACACCATCCTCTCAGCAACATCCCCTCCCCTTCCCTAACTCACCTTCCCAGAACACTCGGCCTCCCCTTGGGCTGAGCTCTGCCGCTGCAAAGGCTGCACCCTCACAAAGGCGTTCACTCACCTCCCAAGGCTGGTGACACTTCACCAAAGAGGCTAAGGGGCTACCCTCCCTAACTCCCAGTAGGGACAATTATTTACCACTCCTCCTGTACCTCAGCTAGCTGTTCTTCATGACTGTCTTTACTGCTAATAATACGCCGTTCCCCTTAAAAAGTCCATTTCTTAGGGAATTAAAGATTATAATGTGCACATAACATATATGTGCATACCTATGTGCTTATATATATATATGCCTATTTTACTAAAATCACCACTCATGGGCTATTAATTCCAATCTTCCATCCCCCCCACTACCTTCCCCTGCAAATAATCAGGCTGTAATTAAGCATGCATAGTTACTTCTTCCACGGTATCTTCTATGGTGGGCTCGGAGTCCAGGTTAAGATCCTCCTCGGTAGTCTGGCAACAAAGATAAACGTTACCTAGAGTTAGCACAACAATATTCTTGTAAACAGCATCATGCAGGTGGTCGATACAAAGGAGTGACTACGTATTCAATATCAGTACAGGAGAACATAGGAACTGCACCACGGTGCCTTTACACCTGGATTTACCTGTAACCAGAAACCTCATGCCAGTCAGACCCTTTATCTAATGAGGCAAAGAAGGCCATGAGTGTTTATACCCACAATTACCAATTACTAACCACCAAGTGAGTGCAGCTTGTACCACAACAGAAGGGGAAGCAAGGTGATTGATGTAGCTCCCTGATGATGGAGAGAGGTGACGTTTACATGGGGCTAAAGGCTAACACTGTGAAGACAGAAGCAGAGCAGGTGTTGGTAGCCATTCCTGTCTGAATGGAACAGAATCACAGGCTTGGGCTAAAGCTCAGAGAATGAATTAAGTCAAGTCCTGGCCCATAGAGCAGAAAGCCCATGGGTAAGGCTTGGACAGGAGGGCTGGGGTTGAGTCTTGGCTTACTACCTAATGGCATTAGGCAGACTGCTAACCTGGGCCTCGGTTTCCCCACACCTAAATGAGGAACACGACAGTAGCTGCCACCTAAAGATGTGGAGAGGTCAGAGAAATGAGACCCACTCAGCACGGGCTCTGTCAGCAGGCGACCCTCAGAGGCAGCCAGCGTCATTACTATTTCTACTTCCACCTTCTCACCTATTAGCCGAAAGAAAGCCTTCATTACACACGCCAGACTCCAAGACTTCAGGGAGTCGTGTTTGATCTGCATTGTTTAAAAAGGGGGCTTTCCTATCTCTCATCCATGCTGACATCACAGAAAGAAAACTCATGCTTACTCCTAGGAAAGAACCCACACTAAATGGAGTCGGCTGGACCTGCGGGCTGGCTCCCGCACTGCCTTGCCCATCGCTGCCCCCGACAGCACACCCTGGGCCGCTGTGAACATGCTGAAAGCAATGATTGAAAAGTCCTGCTGCAAGACGGGCATGTAACTAGCTAAAACATGATCCACACAATACCGCACGCTTCTATTTCAGGCCATGGCCTTCAGGGATTGCACAGAGGACCCAGCTTTTAATTAGCACACGTTTCCTTGTCAACACACCTCATTAGCGACTAAAACAGACCATCCAAAATATCGCAAAACAATTCATAAAGCCACAAATACTTTCCCTAGACAGCAAAATGAATTTCCCTCAGAGCATGTGCAGGATACGCAGGATTCTCTAGTACAGTTCCCTCAGACTGCAGAGAAGAAAGCAAGTCAGAGGGAAACTCACAAAAGATAGAATAAAAGGGGCATCCAAGAGTGTGGACTGCTAGCCCCTGGAAAACCGGGCAGTCACCTGCAATCTGTGTAGGAGCAAATCATTCGAGCACTAACATCGCACAGCTGATCTTGTCACGAGGAAGCATGCAATGCTTTTCAGGCAAGGATTTTATGACGTTGAACGTGCTGCAAGTTCAAACCCAAATGTACTCCAGCTAGTTTTACCCAGTTTCTTGATATGTGAGTTATTTTAACCTCATACAACACAAAACATGGGCAAAACGGGAAAGAAAGCAGCCCCTGAGTTCCAAAACAGATTGATTTCATATCTTTGTGGACTCAGAAGTTTCCTCAGAACTTGAAGTATCTCAGGATCAATATTTCAGGTTTAATCTTTCTATAGAAAGAGCTCTGATTTTCTAGGTTCCAAGTAAATAGGGGTCACATGCTGTCCCTCTTAATATGCACACTCCATAGGGTATACTTGTCTAAGCATCTACCCCAGGAGGCTGGAGGAAACTCTCTTCTGCTTTAGGGCCATTCGGGTTATCCAGTTTGCACGATTTGTGGCTGCATATACATCAACCTCAAAAACTTCACATTTGCTCCCTAAATGACAGGCCAGGCCATACAGCTTCATATTCTCCCAGCTTGCAAGTTCTTTCTACAATGGTGACATTTTTTTTTAAACAATGTGAATATATCCATTACTGGTCCATTTCCAATGAATACTTGAAACATTTTAAACACCAGCTGCTCTAATAATAGAGCTGTGGTCAGTGGCAATAATGTAGCATCCAGAGTCCCTAGAGAGATTTTGCAAAGCCTCCTTGGCTTCCCCACCGGAATCCTTCCCTCTAAGGCCACAGCCAGTTCCTCCCCCAGCAGAGGAGCTTCCTTCCTGGGTCCAGCTGTGGAAGGGCTGACAGCTGGACCTCTAGCACAACAAATGCAGTGAAGATAACCAAGAGGACTTCAGAAGATACCAAGAAACAGAGAATCTGTGTTGTTATTTTTTAACACACAATTTTTTAAAACCTCAAATCTCTTTCAAAAGGAAAAGAAAATCCAACAACGTGAATTGGCAGTCCTGGTAAGCGACAAGATCTTTCTATGGGTCTGTCTCAACACCAAGAACGGCATCATGTACAAACAGAAAATCAAGGGCAGTAAGAGCCGTGTGGTCATCTTTCTCCCAACTTGGAGCTTCTCGTCGGCAGCAATGCCTATGCTTTTGCATCTGAGAAATAGACTTAATATCTAGGCAAGGCTGGACAGTCTCTATTGAACACCAGCATATATTCCAATCATTAAGTTTGGCTTCCAAAGAAAAGTATTAAATATACAAGATTAAGTCAGTTAGTTCTCTTCTAAAACAGAATCTGTCATTCAGTTTAAAATTATGTCATATGAATGTCTCAAAATACAGCATGTACATATAAAAACAGTGTTTAAAATAGTAAGAATTGAATTTATAAATATGCTGGAATAGGAGACAAAGCAAAAAATGAAACTTGGTCTTTGTAAAGATTCAATAAGCTATTAAAATTTGCCATTTGTAAATGCAATTTGAGCTGCTAAATACAGCACAGGTAGTAGTTGTTAATAACTTTGGGGAACTTTCTCTTCTAGGAAAAATACATGTTGGTTATCTAGAACCCACACTAAGCAAATGCAATTCTATGGAACAAAGAGTTCCCGTTCCCAGGGAAGCCTATGGTTTATCAGTAGTGCGCCCGGCACTCCAGCCCCCGGGGATTAGCCCCCAGGCACTTTCACTTCATTATCTTTTCTCTTTATCCTCTTCAGTGGAGCACAGACCCTAGTGAGATCAAATTACTTAATGCCTCTGTTAAAAGGAATGCACGGCTTCTCGGGCCTTCGGGCTACATCCTTGACTGTAGCAAATAGAGTTCTTATCATTTAAAACCGTTTGTTGAAGGGCTATCAAACTGATGTAGATTAGTTTAGTAACATGAAAACTAAGATATATGCACACTTTACGAAGCATCCTAAAGCTTGGTTTCAAGAGTAACAGTTTTTTACTTCAACTCATTCGTTTCCATTCACGTATTTACCCTCACACAATGCTGTGTGTACACACACAGTGTTTGTATATACGTATGCACACGCACGTAACACATGTCCATTGACACACATGAAATACCCAAGTCTGCCACAGTCCCCCAATAAATGCAAACAGGTTACTGAATCAACATTCAGTTTGCTCAGAGGTGGGGTTTTCCGGATACATCCTTTCTTTTTGGGGCTCACCTCTGTTTCCATGGGCTCCACCTCTATCTTCTTCCATAACTCCAGCAGCTGTGCAATCGGCATTTTTAAAAACTTTGCTTTTCGTCTGATCAAGTATTGACCGTAAACCAGAAAATAGCCAGAGGCAGCAAGCCGCGCGGAGCCAGCGCGAAGTCAGGGCGGCAGGAGCGGGCCGGCGGCGGGGTCCGCGGGAGGCCCGGGTCGGAGCCGCTGCGGGAACGGCCTCCGCCTGCCTCCGGGGCTCTGCCGGCGGCCGGGGCTGCTCCGCGGGCTGCGGCGGGCACACTGCCACCCCTCTCCCCGGGGACCGGTCCCCGCCGGGCCACACCCCCGGGCCACGCCCCCCGCCCCCGCCGCGCGCCCCGCGGCTCTGACTGGCGGGCGCGAGCCGCTCTGAGGCGGCGCTGCCATGGAAACGGCGCACACCGCGGCCGCGGAGCGCGGGAGGGGGGCGCGCGCACTCCCACGCCCCGCCCACGCCCCGTCTCGGACGGCCCGCCCGTTAGCCGGCCGGGCCGCGCGGGGCAGGCCGGGAGTCCGGCGCGGCGCGGCCTCCTCGCCGCCGCCCGGGCCGCTCCGCCACGCGCAGCCCCTGGCCGGCCGCCTGCCCGGGTCCTGAGTCCGAACTGGGGCCTCGGCGCGTCGGGGCTGTGGCGGCCGCGGGGCTCCCGGGACCGAGAGGAAAAGAGAGCAGGCGGTGCAGCCTCCCAAGTCACAGGCTCTGTGTAAGCCGGGCAGGGGTATGGGGACCCGCATCCGAACGGGCGTCTGCAAGCCCCGGGGAGAACGCCGCAAGCCTCGCCCACGCTTTCCCATCTAATTTTCCGTCTGATGGGGATTTCACGATCCCATTGCACAGACGAGAAAGCCCTGCGTTGCGGAGAGCAGGAACTCGCCCAAGTGCGCCCGTGTGGCTGACTCGGCCCAGGACGGCGGCCCCCGCGCCCTGCAGGAGGCATCACTCCGAGGACAACTTGCTGGGGAACCTTTCCATCAATCATTTCCTTTTTCCCAGCCTTCTTTCTTACTCCATTTCTGGCTTAGAATAAAAGACATGCATGTGAAAATACAGTCATCACCCCAGATTTCTGAGTGCTAATCTGAATTTTTAGTCCCTCTTTGGGGAAAGAGTGTTCAAGTCTGACACAATTGTATGTTGCTTCTGGAATACACCTGATCATTTCAATAGCAAATTCCTTTCCCTTTAAGGAAAAAACATCTAAGACTATGGCTTCTGCTTCGAAAAATTATCAATCCCTTTGTCTTTTTAATCTTTATAAAACCACTAAGAAATCCAGTTCACTAGCAAAAAACAAAAACAAAAACAACTAGCCCGGATCCCAGATGCTTCACATTTCAGAGAAGAACAAATAGTTAACAGAAGCGGTTCCCTTCCTGGTGTTAAGAGTCACTTTATCTTCCCACAAAAGGAGCATTGTTCACTTCCAAGGTGAGCATTTACTGTCATGTGTTTGATCACTGCAATGAGGTAATTTGGGGCATAATTAAAAGACCGGATCAACAGCAGGTGAAATGGTGTTTATGTAATCAAGACAGGGAATAGTTGCTTTAGGAGATGGTGCTGAAAAGATGTCAAGATCTTTCGATCTGAAGCGCTGGAAACATGGAGCTCCTGAAGGCCGTGGGGCTGGTACTGAGTCGGGAGCCCTCACTCAGGGATTCTCAAACTTCCCCTTTCTGGAATTTTTCACACGTGCTGTAGATGGGTAAACAAGGGGGAATACTGGGCCTTTCATCTGCGGAAGGAATGTGGAGGGAAAGAAAGAGGGGTGGCCCCCCACCTCCCCAGAGTCAGCTGCCCTCACACACAGAAGACCTGTCAGTAAAGGCAGAGCTAAGGAATCGCTGAGAGTATGGTTCACAACTGAGCATGATGTCTCTTTTTAAACTATGCAAATATGACTCTAACAAAGGGCCTGAATGTTACTGAGCGTTTCGCAGGTGAAGCTGAGGAGCCTGGAGCATGACGCCTCCAACCCAGCCGGGCAGCCAGCCTGTACCTAACGCAGGGGCTCTGCCTGATTCCCTCTGCACCATTGCCTCCTAGAAAACCAAAGGTTATTGAAAAGCAAACCACCACATCAGGGCCTATCTCCCCAGCACCATCTGAACGGCCAGAGCGCACGGGGACTCCCCGCTGAGATAGTGGCAGGGGCTGGAGAACACAGAAGGACAGGAAACCAGAGCGCCTGGAAGCCAGAAATTGGTATAAAATAAGACAACCCTCAGAAACTGTATCGATCCAGTAAAATAGACCCATTTGCAAAGCTTTCCCTAGGAAACAGGAACAATTAGAGGACGACTTTCATGAAAGGAGATAATGACTGTATCTAAGCACCTTGAAGGACAAAGCTTCAAATAAAAGGCCAAAGAAATCATGTGCAGAGAAGAGTGCTCAACTAAGTTCCAAGAAAATGTGAACAGCCTCTTCAGCAGGAACACTTGAAAAGCTCATTTCTAAGAATCCACGTGCAAGCATCAGTTCCCCGAAGCAGTGGCTGGGGAAGCTGCAGGCTGAGCACAAGGGAAGGTTTTCAAGAGGCCCTCATCCTGTCATGGTGAAAGGAGAGCTGGGAGTTGGCACCAAACTCATTAAGCCCGGGCCCCAGGACAATGGCCCCTCCTGAGCAGGTGGGCATAGCGTTCCCCGTGCCCTTCCTGGGAGGGACCACAGGAAAGCAGTCAAAGGGAAGTAGGAGGCCTGGTGCTGGCTGTTATGCCGCCAAGACCTGGCTTCTCGGCGTTTCTCCACGTGTGTCGTGGAGAGGGCAGCTGCTGTGACCCCTGCAACCTGGATGGCCACATGGAGATGCGTGTCAACGGGTCTCTGATCTGAGAGAAGAGGCCCAACCACTGCAGAGTTACCTGGTACTCCCGCTGGCAAGACCAGCCAGCCGGCCATGCCACTGCCTCGGACCTTTTCAGTGACCCAGACGATATATCCTGGGCTATTCCGTCTGCATGTCGATCTGCGCAAAGGATGTGTAGAAGCGAAAAGACTGATTCCAGAGAGTGTTCACTGGCCATGGTATTTTCACTCTCTGGAGTGTCACAAAATTCTCCAAAAACCTCAAAACCTAATTCATTTTAATTTATAAAAGGGCATGTTATGCATGATTATGGCAAGTTGTGTGTCCCCAAACTGCCCCCCAAGTCACATGGTGAAGTCCTCCCCCTGCTATCAGGACGCAGCCTTATTCAGACATGGGCCTTTGCAGTTGTGATTAGACGAGATGATGTCATACCAGAGTAGGCAGGGCCCTGAGCCCATAAGACCGTGTCCTCATGAAGGGGGCACAGGGAGGGCGCTGCAGGCAGACAAGCTCTGCTGCCACCTGCCCAGGGCCCCCTGGGAGCCGGCAGACCGCCGACCTTAGACCTCCTGCTGGCAGGACTATGCCGGCAGCTTTCTGTTGCCCAAGCCCCCCACCCCCATCTGCAGTTCTCTCTCATGGTAACCCAAGCAAACACCCCCTGGGAGATGAGAAAAGAAAATAACAAGAAATCCAGAGGCACCATAATGCTCCAGGTCTACACTACAAACTGGTGAAAAAGGACCCCCATTTACCTCCTCCTTCCTCAGGCTGGCCAGGGCAGAGGTGACATCATTTTAGGTGGCAGCCATTAATAAAGAAGCTCTCAAGCTTCCACACTAACATTCTGCAGTTTGGTGCAGAAAGACACGAAAGGTCAATGGAATCCAAACCAGCCGCTTTTACAGGATCAACCCAACACCCATTTCCAAATAACAGAGTCATGACATGCAAACCATAACAGCAGCTTTTTTGTAAAAGAAATTATTCACAAGGAAGAAAAAGAGGCTGAGAACAGAGTAAACAGCGTCTCTTTGCTATGAGAAGTAAATTATAAGCTAGGAGAGAGCTTCAAAGAAGGAGCTCTTGTCTGTAGTCTTTTCAACAAATGTTTCTCGTCCCTGGTGAGAGATCAGTGGGACTGGGCCCACGGGGTCCTCAGCCACCTCGGGCAAGGCCCCAGGCCTTCCTGTGTGTCGTGCGCTGTCTCCCCTCTGGGGCAGAAACAGCCTGGGCAAATACTTACTTATTGGCTCCAGTTTCAAGAACACACACACACCGCAGAGGTAGGTAAAAATGATGGGGTGTCTCCATCTACCTTTTCCATGCTATTATCTCGTCTGCCCACATACAGTACTTCCTAGAAGTCGGCACAACCTTGTCAAAAGAGACCACATGTTGTTCGACAGCCTTCCTGGTCAGGAGTCCAGCTGACTTTCTGGTCCTGCAGAGACGGTAAGACAAAAGCTGTACTCTCCTAAGTTGGCATTGTCTGCAGTAACTGTCAATTAAATAATTTTCAGGGATTTATCTGATTTACCCTCAAGCCAAACATATTCGCTCCAAAATTTATTTCAGCCTTCACAAGGTCGATCATACAACACTTCAACCAACACGACAACAAAAATCATTTGGAAGCTGCAGCATTTACCATTTCCTCTAAGCCGCACCAGACATTAGCATCGTATCGATGTTTCTCCTGGAATTCACATGACTAACCATGCCTCCAAGAAAGATTTTTGAAGGAAAATAAACACATATCTGAATTTATTTTTAAAAAGCACTCCCTGTTGGACCAACTCAAGTTCCTTTTGACAACAAAAATATGAATATTGATATCTATACGCTGCATATGTAAATGCCTTAAAAAAAACAAAAACGTAGGCACAGCAGCTGGCCCTGAGGAGAAGTCACGGTGTCAGCAGCCGGCCCAGGCCAGGGGCTCGGGAAGCATTCGCTGAGCTGTGCTTCAGTCTCTTTCCCTTCTTGGCTGGCGGCACACAGTTTATTGTTATTATTACTAGCTTAAGTTTTAATAACGGTTGAGCCTCTACGAGGGAAGAACTGACCATCGGTTATCAGGTTAAGAATGGAAGAAGACAAGAAATGAAATCATAAAAACAACCAAGGATTGTACAGAGTAAAACTCAGAAGACTGCTCTGTGCAGACTCTGGCAGAGGCTCCCACACTGACATTCTGCAGGTTGGTGCAGAGAGACACGAAAGGTCACTGGAATCCAAACCAGCCGCTTCTACAGGATCAACCCAAAGTCCAGTTCCTTTGGAAGGAGCCGGAACCAGTCATAATTTGTACTGACATTAGAAAATTAGGCCTATGCATGAATGGTTCTTGATGAATTCTTAAAACCATGCAAGTTACTTTCTTAGAATATAAACAACCACTAAAAACACATTTTTTATAGGAATCTTCCAAATAACCTATGGAATCAAATATTCTACTCCTAGTGAAAGTATTTGAAGTACATTATAATGTTTACAATTATAGACTAATGACTATAGTGGTATGGAATTCTCTTTTATAAATGGAAAGGAGACGTTTGAAATGTGGTGTACAATATGAGCCCACAAATGAATTTGGCTCCTTGAGAGAAGAAATTGAGGACAAGAGAACTTCCAGTAGGAAATAGAAACTTTCAAGTATACAAACAAATTCAAATTCCAGGTACCAAAAGCACCTCTGGTTCTCTCATGCATGGACTCGTTTTTTTCATGCTCTTGACTATAATTTACACATCTGATTTTTTAAAATAATTTATTTTGGTATCATTAATCTACAATTACATGTGCAATATTATGGTGATTAAACTACCCCCTTCATCAGGTCACCCCACCAACCCCATTACAGTCACTGTCCATCCGTGTAGTGAGATGCTATATAACCACTACTTGTCTTCTCTGAGTTGTACAGCCCTCCCCGTGCCCCCTCAACATTACGTCTGCTAATCGTAATGCCCCTTTTACCCTCTTATCCCTCCCTTCCCACCCATCTTCTCCAGTCCCTTTCCCTTTGGTAACTATTAGTCCATTCTTGGGTTCTGTGAGTCTGCTGCTGTTTACGCATCTGATTTTTTAAAAAGATTAATGCTTGCTTATCTTGTTAGGAAAATGTCAGAACAGGATGGACCAGCTAACCTTGACATATGGTCTTGCCAGAAGAAACAGTTTTTCATGAAGTCTTTAGCTTCAAGAATGACTAGAACAGTAAAAATAATAAGCATGGCCATTTCTGTATCAATGTTTAAGATATGAAAATAATTATACGAAGCAAAATTATGGGAACATACCCCTTAGGATAATAAGCTAATTAAAGTAAAAGACTGCCACCGTCAACAAACCAAATCCTTTATTGGCATTTGCCCTGACTGCTCTGAAAGAGTGCCTTGACGTCTCATCTGTGTCAAAGGTGGGTGGGAGGTATAGGCACAGAACATATGAGAGAAACCACATGTCTGGGCAGCGCCGCAGAACCAGACAGGTGTCCCTTTTGGGCTGCGATGTCAGAAGCCCATAAGACAAATGCACTGGCTGAAAGAGGGGCTTGGCCAAAGGTCACACGCATGAACCCAAGGGTGGCCCTCTGCTGGCTGAGAATGGAGGTGCCCTGTGTGCAGGCAGCACACAGCCAGTTGCCATCACGCCCTTGTGAACAGTGTTTATGTTTATTCACGTAAAGCAAAGCATCAGTAGATCTTAGAAGACAAGCTGTTCTGCATTCACAGCACACAACGCAGTGCTGAATATGTTTAGCACTTAATAAATGATAATTGATTAGTTGCTAAGCAATGTTTCTCAGGTATCAACAGAATTGTGTGCATGCGTGTACATGTTCCTCACTGATTTCCTGGAAACAGTAAAGTTACAGAATTGCCAGCACCGTCTACCCCTTTTGACTTGGTTCTTTGGTCATCCAAGACAAGAGCTTGGGGCAGCGCCTCCTCTGTGGTTTGCTCCGTTAGGACAGGACGCCTGGGGGCCCTGAGTCTCCCTCTCCGAGCAAAGCACTTGGTTCCCATTTAGTCTTGGGCCAATCTTGCTAAATACAGGAATCCTTAAGGCTCCGCAGGGCTGGGAATGGAAGAGGGAGGACAGTCCATCTCCCAGAATGAGGGCACTGATTGTTGACTTTGCCAAAGCCATATAAGGGTAGAAGAGTGGTCTTTTTTCCTGGTTTTACATGTAAATTCTTTAAGATGAATATTGACTGTATTAATAACACTGGTAAAGGAATCATCATGGCAAGACTTTTTTTAAAGCAAATGTCCCTTTTGTATTACTAGGTTATTTCTTGAGAGTAATTTATCCTAATGTGAATTCTCAGACTAATGGAGGGTGGCCCTCTTAGCCTGACAGGAGCGTGTCAGGGTTCACCACACCAGGAGCCCCTCGGTGCACCTGCCTTCACTCTTACCTGCTCCCAGCCAGGCCCTCTGCACCTCCTGCCTGGGTACGAGGATCCACGGAGGGGCAGATGCCCAGAGGAGCAGCTGGACCTGGAAGGAGGAGATGGACAGGCAGTGGGTGAGCACAGCGGACCCATGCTATATGGTCAGGGCCTAACTGGGGGGATCTCTAGCTCCTAGGGGCCTGGAGTGATTGGGGTTGGTCTCAGAATTCATTATATTAAAGAAAGACATGTGACAGTTTCTGCAAACTATTTATGGGCTGAGTTTTCTGCCCTTCAGGAAGTAACCCAAGCTAGGTGTTCCTCAGGTGGGACAGGTCAGTCTTGCCTTGGATGTGATCTTACAGTGGTCAGACATTGTGGGCTGATGGAGTAATACAATGATGTGGAGCTGGGCAAGCTTGAACACTCTTGAAAATGAAAGAGAATTGCTCTGTGCCGTTTTCCCAGCTATTATATTTGATTCCCAGCATGTAGTATTTACGATGTGGTTAAAATTGAGGTGGTTATTCAAATCAACGCCGGGCCCCACCACCCCCCTGGGCCTGCTCCTGTAAGCTGAGCCCACCCGGAGCCGTGACCAGTGGAGCAAGAACATTCCCAATTTCTGCTGATGACTGCATGTCATTATGTGTCTTCATAGACCTGGATTTCTTTCCTACAAAAATACTGAAGTCTTGGGTACTTCAAACAAGCCAAAGAGCTTTCTGGTTTATTTCATCCAGCTTTTTTGTTATCTGGCTTGATTTTCTTTAAAAGCAGCCTTTTGTCTCGTGTTTTGAATATGTGTTCTTACACACAGCTGATTACTGCAGCCTTTTGGATAGCACTTCTGTCAGCTGAGAAGGGCCAGCTACACTTTATTCTTTTTTCAGTAAAAATAGGTGTTTTCTGATTGAAGCTGAGGGAATTTTCTCTGCACTGTGCATGCTGCCCCCTCACCAACATGAATCTTTGCTCTCTCTTAAGAAATATTTTCTAAGTGAACTTTTGAAGAGCCAGGAGAGAGGGACGGTCATTTTCCTGGCCCTCTAGATCACATGTCATTGATTATCTGGCAGACCAGACCTGGGGGTCGGGGTAAAGTGTGTCTGGGACACGACGCCTGCAGGTCAGACCCGCCCCCTTCGGGGAGTGCAGCAGGGGGCGCTCTGTGAGGCCAGGTGAGGAACGTGCACACAGGGCGTGGTGCCCTGACCTCCTCTCTCCTTACGTGACTTCACCTTCCCGGACCGAAGCAGGCATCAGCCCCTGGGGTCAGGCATGACCTCGTAGGGGCCACTCTCATAGGCAACTGGTACCCAGAGGAGCACATGCACCTGAAACCAGGACTCTCTCCCCGCCGCCCCCACCCATCGCAATCCAAATCCCTGGGGAGGGCACCGTCCAGGAACTGGGGAGAGCGGCTCCTCTCCCCCGACCCAGTGTTTTCCTCTATTCGCTTTCCTCAGATAGGCTGGCAAATCTGCTGCTAGTAGGAGCCAACATGGGCCTTTTTCATCATTACTGATAAAAGGCAACTACTAGCATGACGTCCCCAGGCCCTCCATCATTTAAAAATCTGTTTACCTCGTTTATGTGCCCAGCGGCCTTTGCATACGGCCTAGGTACACTGACCTGACCAAACAAGCTTCCCCATCCAGTTCCCATGTTTGGTTGGAGAAGCACAAGAAACGAGCAAAGTCCTATGTACGCGGTCACATGCCGATCGGAAGGCGGGCAGGGAGGTTCTGGAGAGGGCGGGCAGGGAGGCCCGCAGGGAGGGAAACACGTGCAAGGAAGGACTTGGAGGCTGTGAGCTTGGCCCCAGCTGTCCGGGAGGAGGCCGCCCAGGAAGAGCCGCCAGGGCAGAGCTGACGGTGCGGCGCTGGGAACCCCCTGCAAGGCGGGGAAACAGCAAGGAGGCCGGCTGGCAGGTCGCGCAGGCCACAGTGAGAAAAGTAGGCTGCCCCGGAGAAAGTGCTTGCAGCAAATGCACCTTCCTGGGGGCACCTTCCGGGTGACTTTCCCAACATTATTACATCCTCAAAGTCATTTTAAATTTCTGGGTCACATTCTGATATGCGGGCATGCTCTAATTTATGGACTCATTCCCCATAGATGAACATTTTTGCTTCAGGGAACATCTCCGCCTGGAGCTTTTGCTCTGCTTAGGGAAATCCCCACACGGGGCCTCACTGGGTATGAGCATTTTTATGCCCCTTGTTATATACTACCATAAAATATTTTAATGCACATTTTCTCTTAACAAATAGGAAAAAGGAGCTTTGCATATGTGGGTGGTTTTAAAAGTGGCCTGAAAGGTCTCCAAGACTCATACTTTTCATTTTGGCCTATTTGCATGAAAGCAGATATGGGCACATTAAAGGATTGACTTGATGACATAAGTAGAGAAATATGCTGTCTTCCTGGCCAGGAAAACTGATAAACGTAAACATACATATCCTATGAAAATTAATTTTAATTTTGGTGTGACTAAGTCAAAATCCAATTGTGATGTGTAACTTAATAAAATGGAATTTAAGTGAAAACAAAGAACAAAAAGAATAAAAATAAGAAAAATATCTGGTATGTCAGATACAGCATATATTCTAGAGGCACATTAACTAAACCAGAGTGGTACTGGGACAAAAATATACATCAGTGGGAAAGAACAGTTTAACTCACAACTGCAGAAAATACATATGGATTTAAAATATGATAGAAAAAATACTGAACAGCAATTACAAAGGGAAGGATTACTTACTGACTATTGGGGGGAAAATGACCAGTTGGAAAAATAAAATAGTTTAAAATCTCACTTCCCAAATAGACACTATTAGTTAGGGATGATTAAAATCTTTAATGTAAAATATGAAAACATACAACAAAAAGAAAACACAGGTGAATATTTTTCTTAGTTGGAGAATAACATCTTAAGCGTTAAAAAATGGAATAAATCACAAAGGAATAGACTAGTAGTCTACATAAAATTTAAAGACTGTACTTAGTATCCTAACATGGGCAGTAAAGGTTTGCAGCAGTGACTTTTCCATAACTCGTGTTATTACAAGATTTGAAGTAGATGACCAAATCCAAGTCTTCATTAACGCGAACATACTTATGACATCCCTTTCCTTTTTGCTTAGAAACAAAAATTGCCTTTCTTCCTATTTGGGGGAGGGAGTCTTTTTATTTTTATTTATTTATTTATTTATTTATTTTAGGAGAGCAAGGTACAGGCTTTTATTTAGAAATAAAGTGAGAGAAAAGAGCTCCTGGCTCATGCCAGGAGGGGACAAGAGAGCCCAGGAGGGAGTCTTTTTAAACCTGAAATTAAAACACATTTTTCATTATGTATCTGTAACACTTCTGATGTTTTCTACTACACTTTAATGAACCATCTGTCCAAAAATTATTTTCAAAATTTGAGAAATTAGTAATCGGGTAAATTATAGACTTGTTTATGCTTATATTCCTGCTTGTGACTTAACAATTACCATCCAAGCTAAATGTTGTGAGAAATGAGGAGGCAACTGTAGGTTTGGAAGTGGGATCCCAGACAGGCAGCCCAAGATGGTCAGGTTGGATGTACGAATGTGTCCTGAAATCCACACCACTGGTTAAGAAAATAGAAACATACATTACTGTGCACCCTGGAAGCAAATTTTCAAGTGGATTAAAAACAAACAAAAAAACCAAAGAAGCTAGATTCATTTGGGCCAGATCAGGACAAGAGCAAAGTGGTATGGGATGGTCACTGAATAAAATACAGAATCAGGAAGCTAGGGAGACCACTGACCACCATTTGAATAGATGCCCCAGTAGGTGAGTATGTATAATGAGAAGGTGTTAAATTGTTTATGGAAAGAACATGGGTTTGCGTAAGAAGACCACAAGGTCCATGCCTTGGTCTCATTGTTAATTATTTCAGGACCTGGGTTGATGGCTTCCCTTCCCCGAGCTTCAGTCTCTTCCAGAGAAGCAAGAACACTGGCATAATCAGCAGCAATGTTGACTACCCCATCTGAACCCCACCGTCCCAAGGTGAGAGGTGAGCTTTCCTCGATCCGGGACTGGCAGAAGGGGCATCTCCCACTTGCGCTGCAAGCATGATCAGCTATACAAATATTAATTTATTTTCTCACTGTTGGCAAATAATTATTCATCCTCCAAATCTTTCTTCAAAATTCCTCTTTCCTTGAGGCATTCCTGTATTCTTCCAAGGCCACCGTGGACTGTTGTCCAGGTTTCAAACTGGACAACTTGGTGGGGGGCTGGGATATCAGTGGGGCGGCAGCATCGCCCTGTGCCTACATAGCTGTGTGCAGTGTCCCCGATCCCCTAGGCTGATTTGTGTAATACTTTTCTTAATCCACACTAGACTTCATCAGGAACTTTATGACGATTACCTAAGTGCATTATTCTCACTTTCACACCCACTCCTATAGGCTTTATGCCTGTTCACTGTTCTCACCTAGAATCAAATGATTTGAAAACAGACACCTTCCTTGGTTTTTCATTATCTCTAATACCTACTGAGTGCCCGGGTATTTGCTTAATAAATTAGTAATGTGAATTAATATTATTGTATATAACTTGAAAGTTGCTTCCATCACAGAATGATCAAACCTCCTTGCAGGTGGGACCATGTGCCCAGTGGCCCAAGGGCTGGTGTAGGTCAGCAAAGAAATGTGCAGCTGGCCAGGTGGCGGGAGGAGGGGATCATGGGCTCACGGGGAGGGTCCGCAGGCCGGGGCCAGCTTAGAAAGAACCCCAGCAGGAAGCAGAGGGGTGAGCGGGTTCACAGTGGTTGACAGTGTTGATGGGATAGTGTTAAGGAGCGAGTAAATTGCATTTTCTTTAAAGAAAAGATAAAGTCTGCTTTCATCTCTTAACAAACCAGCCTCCTGAAAGTAACAATCAACTACTTTGTACAAAATACAAAAAGAACTACCAGAAGACTCAGAGAGTAAAGCAGGAAGATTCTGGAAGGGTGAAAACACTTGGAAGAAAGAAATACCACAAGGTGAGTGTGCTAAGTCTTAGCCATTGTCACAGTATGGTGCAGCTGAAACTTCAGATACAAAACCCACAGAGATTTCTGTTTCCAGAATGGAGTGACAGGGGCTGGATTTGCCTTCCTATCTTAAACAAAAAGATATACAAAACAGATATATTTTTCAAAATATGTGAAACAATGCACATGAGTCATATCTTCCTGTTTCTCTGCATGGCTGATAATTTTGATAGGACACTGGGCATTTTAAATTTTGACTCAGGACAGAGATCCCACCGACCATTTGTTGGAGAGAAAGGAAGAGATAAGGTGAGCCCTAAAACTTCCCCACATTACTCTTAGAGAATGTTTCCAGATGAAGGAACTGGAGTCAGAATCCAAACAGAGCATGGAGGAGACAGAATTTGGGATTTAGGAAAATCAAAACAGTTAGAATTCTGGCTTTAAAACCAGTGAAGATGGAGCTCCAGAAATATGAGGAAAAGCACTCTTGAAAATGCAGCTGCTGTTGATCTGTGTACATATATGAGGAAAGTACCACAAGGAGAGAAAGAACCATTGTAAAGGAGTAGGTGGAACTTTCCCTGGAGCTTGCACAGGGCTCTGAATAGTTTGTGATTTCAACAGCCTGAGTGGAAAGACCTCCTAATGTGTGGGCATTAGTAAAGTCCTCAAAAGGCGATTGCCTTAGTAATAGGAATGAATTAGCCCTAGACCAAAGTCTGTCCTGAATCCATGTTAGAGAGTTTTAAAGAAAGCTTTGAAGGGATTAGGCTAATTATTAGTAACCAAACTGCACCCCAAAATAACACTCAACAATATTGAAATAATATAACAAAATTCAGCAATCAAAATGTTAAATTTAAAATGCCTAACACCCAATCAAAAATTTTCAGCCATGCAAATAAACAGGAAAATATGATCCATAATCAATAGAAAATTATTGAAGAAACAGACACAGCTGATAGAAATAACAGAGGACATTAAAACAGCTATTATAAATATACATCATATGATTAAGAAGGTACAAGAAAGTATAAATGTTATGAGAAGAAAAACCAAGATCAATGGAACTTCTGCAAATAAAAAAATAAAATATCTAAGAAAAACACTGAATGAGATTAAGAGCAGTTAGACACTGCAGAAAAAAATATCTATGAACTTTGAAGACATAGCAACAGAAACTATCCAAAATGAAACAAGAGGGCTTATCACTATAGACCCTACAGACATTAAAAGGATAATAAGAGTAGTATGAACACCTTAAGGCTGACAAATTCTGTAACTTAGATGAAATAGACAAATGTCAAAAAAAATACAACTTTCAAAATTGGCACAGATGAACAGAAAATCTACATAGTCCTATGCTTATTAAGGTAATTTTTAAGTTAATGTCAAAAAGGTTTTTAATATTTGGTCCAGATGGTTTTAGTGGTGAATTCAGTCAAATATAATATA
Organism: Phataginus tricuspis; assembly: GCA_029783875.1. NCBI lineage: Eukaryota > Metazoa > Chordata > Mammalia > Pholidota > Manidae > Phataginus > Phataginus tricuspis. The sequence goes on along the minus strand of JAQQAC010025709.1, from coordinate 1,988,675 downwards.
TATATATAGGCATTTCACCTAAATTATTTCGGAAAACAGAGAAGGAAGAAAATGCTCCAATAACTAAATGAAATCATCTAACATCAACACTGAAACCTGACAAAGCCATTGAAAAAACAAAAACAAAATAGGAAGGAAAGCGATAGATTAATAACTTTCGTAAATACAAATTTTCTTAATAAAATACTAGCAAATTAAACATACATGAAAAGGAGAATATATACTTATCAAATACGGTTTATCTAAGGAAAACAATTTGTATAACATTTTTAAATCAATCACCATGTTAATATCCAAAATGTTTTTTAAAAAGTAATTTCCAAGTTAATAGCAAAAAAACCCCCACATGTTTTAATAGGTTCTAAAAAAACATTTGACACAGTTCAATGCCCATTCATGAATTAAAAAAAAAAAATCTCAGAAATGTATGGAAACCTTTATAGTCTGATAAAAGTATCTATGGGAGGTCTAAAGCTAATGTCATCCTTAATGTTAAATTATATGCTTTCCGAGAGTTCCAGGAAGATGGCGGCATGAGCAGGGCAGTGGAAATCTCCTCCCAAAACCATATATTTTTATGAAAATACAACAAATACAACTATTCCTAAAAGAGAGACCAGAAGATACAGGACAGCACACAGCCTGCATCTACACCTGAGAGGACTCGGCACCCCGCAAGACAGGTAAGATACAGAGCCATGACCTGGCAGGACCCGAGCACTCCCCCACCCCAGTGCACCAGCGGAAGGAGAGGATTCAAAGCCGGGAGGGAGTGGAAGTGCAGGCCAGCGAAATAACCAGCCCTGGTGATCTGCTCCAGCACTGACACACATTGCTCGGTGTATCGGAGATTGGAGAGACAGAGGGTGCAGGATCTGAGCCGGTAACGCACTGGGTCCTTGCAGCCGGCTCCCCGGGACAAAAGAAAAGTGCGTGTTTTTTTTAGCGGTATTAAAGAGACAGGGGCTGAACGGAGGAGCAGGACTGTCCCAGCACACTCAGCCCAGCAGGCAGGGAGTCCTGAATAATTTTGGACCCCTTGGCTGGTGACTGGGAAAAAGTAGCCGCACTGAGACTTCCCACAAAGATCAGCAGCCTCCCATTTGTTCCTGCCTTGGCCAGAGCTACAAAGGGTCCTGACCAGCGGTGCTGCCGAGGCTGCAGAATAGTGGAGCAACAGCACCACCTACAGCATCCTCACAGAATCTACTCCTGGCGGGCTTTTTTTTTTCTCTTTTCTTTTCTTCTCTTTTCTTTCTCTTCTTTTTTTTCTCTTTTTTTAAAAAGTCTTAAAAAGCCCAGCTGAAATACATGGTACCTACCAGCGACCACTTCTATCGCCATGAAAAGACAGAGGAATATGGTACGAACAAAGCTTATCCAGACCCAGACACCAGAGAGAGAGTCTGAAGGGATGGAAATGCACAATCTTCCTGAAAAAGAATTCAGAATAAAAGTCATAACCATACTGATGGATCTACAGAGAAATATGCAAGAGCTGAGGGAGGAAGTGAGGGAAGTGAGGAAAGACAATGCAGAAATGAGACAAGCGATCGACGGGCTTAACAGCAGACTGGATGAGATGCAAGAGACTGTTAATGGAATAGAAATCAGAGAACAGGAATACAGAGAAGTTGAGGCAGAGAGAGATAAAAGGATCTCTAGGAATGAAAGAATATTAAGAGAATTGTGTGACCAATCCAAACGGAACAATATTCGCATTATAGGAGTACCAGAGGAAGAAGAGAGAGAAAAAGGGATAGAAAGAGTCTTTGAAGAAATAATTGCTGAAAACTTCACCACGCTGGGGAAGGAAATAGTCTCGCAGTCCACGGAAGCCCACAGATCTCCCAACACAAGGGACCCAAGGAAGACAACACCAAGACACATAATAATGAAAATGGCAAAGATCAAAGATAAGGACAGAGTATTAAAGGCAGCTAGAGAGAGAAAAAAGATCACCTACAAAGGAAAACTCATCAGACTATCATCAGACTTCTCAACAGAAACTTTACAGGCCAGAAGAGAATGGCATGATATATTTAACGTAATGAAACAGAAGGGCCTCAAACCAAGAATACTGTATCCAGCACGATTATCATTTAAATATGATGGAGGGATTAAACAATTTCCAGACAAGCAAAAGCTGAGAGAGTTTGCCTCCCATAAACCACCTCTACAAGATATCTTAAATGGACTGCTCTAGAGGGAAGCACTCCTAAGGTTAAAAAGAGGTCACCAGAGAAAATAAAATCATAGCAAAGAAAGCAGACCATCCAAATACTAACTAAAGGCAAAGAATAAAACACCTAGTATATAAAGAATGGAGGAGGAAGAATAAGAAGGGAGAGAAATAAAGAAACATCAGACTGTGTTTACAATAACTTAACAAGAAAGTTAAGTTAGATTGTCAGATAGTAAAGAAGCAACCCTTGAACCTTTGGTAACCACGAACCTAAAGCCAGCAATGGCAATAAGTACGTATCTATCGATAATCACCCTAAATGTAAATGGACTAAATGCACCAATCAAAAGACACAGAGTAATAGAATGGATAAAAAAGCAAGACCCATCTATATGCTGCTTACAAGAGACTCACCTCAAACCCAAAGATATACACAGACTAAAAGTGAAGGGATGGAAAAAGATATTTCATGCAAACAACAAAGAGAAAAAAGCAGGTGTTGCAGTACTTGTATCAGACAAAATAGACTTCAAAACGAAGAAAGTAGCAAGAGATAAAGAAGGACATTACATAATGATAAAGGGGTCAGTCCAACAAGAGGATATAACCATTATAAATATATATCCACCCAACACAGGAGCGCCAGCATATGTGAAACAAATACTAACAGAATTAAAGGAGGAAATAGAAAGCAATGCATTCATTTTAGGAGACTTCAACACACCACTCACTCCAAAGGACAGATCAACCAGAGAGAAAATAAGTAAAGACACAGAGGCACTGAAGAACACACTAGAACAGATGGACCTAACAGACATCTACAGAACTCTACACCCAAAAGCAGCAGGATACACATTCTTCTCAAGTGCACATGGAACATTTTCCAGAATAGACCACATACTCAGCCACAAAAATAACCTCAGTAAATTCAAAAATATTGAAATCCTACCAACCAACTTCTCAGACCACAAAGGTATAAAACTAGAAATAACTTTTAGAAAGAAAACAAAAAGGCTCACAAATACATGGAGACTTAACAACATTCTCCTAATTAATCAATGGGTTAATGACCAAATCAAAACAGAAATCAAAGAATATATGGAGACTAATGACAACAACAACACAAAGCCACAACATCTGCGGGATGCAGCAAAGGCAGTTCTAAGAGGAAAGTATATTGCAATCCAGGCCTATTTAAAGAAGGAAGACCATTCCCAAATAAATAGTCTAAAGACACAATTACTGATATTGGAAAAAGAAGAACAAATGAGGCCCAAAGTCACCAGAAGGAGGGACATAATAAAGATCAGAGAAGAAAGAAATAAAATTGAGAAGAATAAAACAATAGAAAAAATCAATGAAACCAAAAGCTGGTTCTTTGAAAAAATAAACAAAATAGATGAACCCCTAGCCAGACTCATTAAGAGAAAAAGAGAATCTACACACATAAACAGAATCACAAATGAGAAAGAAAAAATAACGATGGGCCCCACAGAAATACAAAGAATTATAAGAGAATATTATGAGAATCTATATGCTAACAAGCTGCAAAACATAGAAGAAATGGACAACTCCTTAGAAAAATACAACCTTCCAAGACTGACCAAGCAAGAAACAGAAAAACTAAACAGACCAATCACCAGCAACGAAATTGAATTGGTAATCAAAAAACCACCCAAGAACAAAACCCCGGACCAGATGGATTCACCTCTGAATTCTACCAGACATATAGAGAGGAAATAACACCCATTCTCCTTAAAGTTTTCCAAAAAACAGAAGAGGAGGGAATACTTCCAAACTCATTCTATGAAGTCAGCATCACTCTAATACCAAAACCGGGCAAAGACCTCACCAGAAAAGAAAATTACAGACCAATATCCCTGATGAATGTAGATGCAAAAATACTCAACAAAATATTAGCAAACCGAATTCAAAAATACATCAAGAGGATCATACACCATGATCAAGTGGGATTCATCCCAGGGATGCAAGGATGGTACAACATTTGAAAATCCATCAACAGCATCCACCACATCAACAAAAAGAAGAACAAAAACCACATGATCATCTCCATAGATGCTGAAAAATCATTTGACAAAATTCAGCATCCATTCATGATTAAAACTCTGAACAAAATGGGTATAGAGGGCAAGTACCTCAACATCATAAAGGCCATATATGACAAACCCACAGCTAACATCATACTTAACAGCGAGAAGCTGAAAGCTTTTCATCTAAGATCAGGAACAAGACAGGGATGCCCACCCTCTACACACTGGAGGTCCTAGCCACGGCAATCAGACAAAACAAAGACATACAAGGCATCCAGATTGGTAAAGAAGAAGTCAAATCGTCACTGTTTGCAGATGACATGATATTGTACATAAAAAACCCTAAAGACCCCACTCCAAAACTACTAGAACTAATATCTGAATTCAGCAAAGTTGCAGGATACAAAATTAACACACAGAAATCTGTTGCTTTCCTGTACACTAACGATGAACTAACAGAAAGAGAAATCAGAAAAACAATTCCATTCACAATTGCATCAAAAAGAATAAAATACCTAGGAATAAACCTAATGAAGGAAGTGAAAGACCTATACTCTGAAAACTACAAGACACTCCTAAGAGAAATTAAAGAGGACACTAACAAATGGAAATTCATCCCATGCTCTTGGCTAGGAAGAATAAATATTGTCAAAATGGCTATACTACCTAAAGCAATCTACAGATTCAATGCAATCCCTATCAAACTACCAACAGCTTTATTCAATGAACTGGAACAAATAATTCTAAAATTCATATGGAACCACAAAAGACCCCGAATAGCCAAAGCAATCCTGAGAAGGAAGAATCAAACAGGGGGCATTACGCTCCCTGACTTCAAGCTCTACTACAAAGCCACAGTAATCAAGACAATTTGGTATTGGCAGAAAAACAGACCCACAGACCAGTGGAACAGAATAGAAAATCCAAACATTAATCCAAACATATACAGTCAATTAATATTTGATAAAGGAGCCTTGGATTTACAATAGGGAGATGACAGCCTCTTCAGCAGCTGGTGTTGGAAAAACTGGACAGCCACATGTAAGAGAATGAAACTGGACTACTGTCTAGCCCCATACAGAAAGGTAAACCAAGGTGGATCAAAGACCTGAATGTAAGTCATGAAACCATAAAACTCTTAGAAAAAAGCATAGGCAAAAATCTCTTGGACATAAACATGAGCGACTTCTTTATGAACTTATCTCCCTGGGCAAGGGAAACAAAAGCAAAAATGAACAAGTGGGACTATATCAAGCTGAAAAGCTTCTGTACAGCAAAGGACACCAGCAGTAGAACAAAAAGACACCCTACAGTATGGGAGAATATATTCACAAATGATGTATCTGATAAGGGGTTGACATCCAAAATATATAAAGAACTCACACACCTTAACAAACAAAAAGCAAATAATCCAATTAAGAAATGGGCAGAGGATATGAATAGACACTTCTCTAAAGAAGAAATTCAGATGGCCAACAGGCAAATGAAAAGATGCTCCACATCGCTAATCATCAGAGAAATGCAGATTAAAACCACAATGAGATATCACCTCACACCAGTGAGGATGGCCAACATCCAAAACACAAACAACAAATGTTGGCGAGGATGTGGAGAAAAGGGAACCCTCGTACACTGCTGGTGGGAATGCAAATTAGTTCAACCATTGTGGAAAGCAGTATGGAGGTTCCTCAAAAAAGTCAAAATAGAAATACCATTTGACTCAGGAATTCCACTCCTAGGAATTTACCCTAAGAATGCAGCAGCCCAGTTTGAAAAAGACATATGCACCCCTATGTTTATCGCAGCACTATTTACAATAGCCAAGAAATGGAAGCAACCTAAGTGTCCATCAGTAGATGAATGGATAAAGAAGATGTGGTACATATACACAATGGAATATTATTCAGCCGTAAGAAGAAAACAAATCCTACCATTTGCAACAACATGGATGGAGCTAGAGGGTATTATGCTCAGTGAAATAAGCCAAGTCGAAAAAGACAAGTATCAAATGATTTCACTCATATGTGGAGTATAAGAACAAAGAAAAAAACTGAAGGAACAAAACAGCAGCATACTCACAGAACCCAAGAACAGACTAATAGTTACCAAAGGGAAAGGGACTGGGGGGGATGGGTGGGAAGGGAGGGCTAAGGGGGAAAAAGGGGCATTACGATTAGCAGATGTAATGTTGGGGGGGCACGGGGAGGGCTGTACAACTCAGAGAAGACAAGTAGTGATTCTATAGCATCTCACTACGCTGAAGGACAGTGACTGTAATGGGGTTGGTGGGAGGGACCTGATGAAGGGGGTAGTTTAATAACCATAATATTGCACATGTAATTGTAGATTAATGATACCAAAATAAATTATAAAAATAAATAAATAAATAAATTATATGCTTTCCCTTTATGTTCAAGAAAAAAGCAAGGATGCCCTATCTCACCAGTTTTATTCAACACTGTCCCAATGACTCTAGACAGTGAAATAGGCAAGATAAATAAAAAGCATAATGATATAAAAGAAGAAAAGCTGACTCTATTTGCAGATCACATGCTTACACACAGAAAATCCCAATCTATGAAAAAGTTACTATAATTAGTAAGTGAATTTAAAATAGTGCTAGCATATCAGGCTAATTTAGAAATGCACATTTTTACATGTTAGTATAAAATAATTAGAAAATTAAATTTAAAAGAAGTCCATTTACATACCATCAAACACATATTTAAGAATAAATTTAACAAAAGATGTAAAAGACCTCCACACTGAAAACTATAAAACACTGTTAAGAGAAATTGAAGACAATCTAATAAAGAACTATATCATATTCATTGTTTTAAGGATGCTTATGTGGAAATTGATATAGGAAAGCCTCACTGACATGGTATCAGGAGACCTACAGAAGGAGTTCGTCACACCCATCACTCCTGGTCCCTTGCACTCTACAGGAAGGAAGAGGACACATTAAAACCCATACTATTTTGGCTACTCTACCACCCAGTAGGAGGAAGGAAGAGTTTCTGTCTACCCAGCAAAGCCTGGCAACAGCCCAGCCAATGAGAGACTGTCATAACTCAGCCAATGTACAGCCACGACACAAGGGACTCCCAGTTTCCTTCAATGGGCTTTTTACTTAGAACAGCCTCCATTCCCCTTTCTCCTATAAAAGAGCCTCTTCTCTGTTCTTCAGACTTGCTTGTGGTTTTTCGTTTTTTGGTAGCTTGCTTGTCCTGAATTGCAATATTCTGCTGTTCCCGAATAAGTCCATTTTGCTGGTGAAATAATAGCTTTATTTTTAAGGGTGACAGAGTAAGACGGGAAGCTGGCATCCATGCTGCTGTAAATTACTAAAGCCCTTAGTTGACAGGAAGAGTTATGGCATCAGGTGTCCCAAGCATCTGAGTGACTAAGGGGCTGGATGGGGGGGGCAGGTCACTGGCCACCACACGCTTTGGCTCTGTATTTCCTGTTTCCGCCCATTCTGCTGTTGGTCGCAGCTGTGCAGTAGGCTCTCCAGAGAGGCCTGGAGGTTTGTTGGGCAGATATAGATGTACACCAGAGGAGATTTGCCATGGAAATTGGCTCACATGGTTGCAGAGGCTTCAAGTCCCATGATCGCTGTCTGAAGCTGGAGAACCAGGGAAGCTGGTGGTGGCATTCAGTCTTAGGCTGAAGGCCTGAGAACCCGGAGCTCCGATGTCAGACACGGGAGAAAACGGACATCCCAGCTCACGAGAGGAATTCACCTGCGAGCAGAAGGACCTGCTGGGGACCTGCCCGCACTTAGAGGCACAACCTTGTGTACCTTTTTGTTCCATTCAGGCTCCCAGGGGGTTGGATGATGTCCGCTGCCCCCACTGCAGCCATCTCTTCCAGAAACAATGTTTACCAGCTCTCTGGGCATCCGTTAGACCCACCAAGCTGACATGTAAATGAGCCATCGCACTGTCTGTGCGTGCTCATTCTTTCTCGGTGGTGGAAAGTCCCCAGAAGCCCTGCATGGAGGCAGGGTGTCATCTCTTCATTTGCTCTAGAAAGCAGAGCTCCAGAAAGTCAGCCTAGAGACACAGGGGCTCAGCTGTGCAGGTGCCTTACCTGAGTCAAACAAAGGATGCTACTCTCGCTCAAAGCGCGTGTATCAGCTAGGGTTCTCCAGAGAAACAGAACCTGTAGAGTGTGTGTGTGTGCATGTGTGCATGTGTGTGTGCATGTGTGTGTGTGTGTGTGTGGAGAGACAGGCTGACTGATTTAGTTTAAGGATTGGCACGTGTAACTGTGGAGGCTAGCAAATCAAAACCTGCAGTTCAAGCAAAGGGCTGCTGGAGAATTCCCTCTTGCTGGGAAGGTCAACCTTCTGTTCTAGGCAGGTCTCTGCCAGATTGGATGAAACCCAGCCTCTTAGGAAAAGAAATCTGCTTTACTCAAAATCCATTCATTTATAAATTAATCACATCCAAGACGCCTCACAGAAACATCCGGAATAAGTTTTGACCACATATCTGGGCACCATAGGCCAGCCTGGCTGACCCATAAAAAAAAATCACAGTGGATCAAGATGTTGTTGAATAGAAAGACCAAAAGGAAAACAATTTTTCCATTCTTCTAGTCCACATTTTCATGTTATAGATTCATCATTTTAATATGAAAGCAGTAGATTGCCTGAACTTCACAGCTATGGTCTAATGTAAGTGCAACAACATATTCCAAACGCCCATGTCACTGATCCCATGTCATAAATACCATAGTAACCTACTGAAGCATTAAAGGGGACACAAAGGCAGGACCATCCTGAACTCAGCTTAAAAATTAGTTACCATCTGGAGATTACAACAAGCCAAAGGTGGACCACATTTGCAGGAGGTCCAGGGGTTCTTTCCCAGAGAGACTGTCAGCTGGAGTCCCCGATGAAGGGGCAGGAGTCCCTTCCGACAGGGGACAAGGGTGCAGGGGCCCTACAACACAGTCTCCGTTGATCTGCACTGAGGACCCACCGTTTTCTGACCACTCAGGGCAGGGAGAGGTGACAGCCGCACGGCGACAAAGCTCGGGAGGAGGAACCCAGAACCCCTAAACCTGCCATTCCCACGGGAGCAAGACCTCAACTGCAGCTGCCTCCTGGTCGTAACCTTAGGAAACTGTCATTCACGGTTTTAATCTGCGAACACGGGCTGTCCCTGGGAAAGGGACTTCTGGAGCAGCACACGCGCTACTCCGCTTCCGGCGGCCTGTGACGCTGAGGACAGCGAGGACAAGCGGCTGCGTTCCACACACACTTTCTCAGCTCAAGTCACCTCGTGGGCTCAGGTTCATCCTCAGCACACACTGGCCGCTTGGGGCTCTGTCTGGCCAGTGGGTTTCAGCCCCAGGCAAGTTCGCTATGGATTCAATGTGACCAAAGAAATTGACAGCAAAACGTTCTTTGGGGTGAAAGGGTTTATTACCTGGCTTGTTCTCCCAGCGGTAGGTTGAGCACTAACGTCTCTGCGTCTGCCCAGAGCACTGGGTCGGGCTCTCTATATAGCACAATAATAGTTTATTGCCTAAAGGTGTGGAAGCGGTAGCCTAGCAACAGGCCAGTTACATCACCAGGCAGTTTAAGTTCAGTGAGGATCCCGGCCATAGGAACCCAACTTCCCCACAGGCTGACTCAGACGTGAGAAGCCTGGAAGGATGCAAGAGGCCAGTAGAGCATAGCCAGGAAGCAGTGTGCTTCTTCGGAGTGTGTGGATAAAATGGGAGTTCCTGGGGCCTGGATTCTCACCTGGCCCTGGTGACTAGCTCACTGCACACCTGTGAGCAATACACAGCTGTTGACTCTCTATAAAGAGCTCCGCCCAGTGCACGAGAGTAGAGAGGAGGCTGGAGTGGCAGCAGCACCAAGGACAGAGACTGAGGCTGTGCGGGCAGAGGGGCCCAGAGGCAGAGACGGGCCTGCTGCATGCGGACTCGCTCTGAGTGGATGGGATTTTTAGTGACTGACCTGCCACCATGGAAATAAAGTTGGGTATAACCCTTTCACCCCAAGAATGTTCTACTGTCATTTCTTTGGTCACACTGAACCCATAGTGAACTGCCTGGGGCTGAGACCCACTGGCAAGAAAGGCACCATCCACAGGTGCCCCGTCCTGCACCAAACACTCACCTGAAACACGTACGTCTGCTGTTTTGTGCTCTGGGAAAAGAGCCTCCGTGTCCCTCAGGCCACGCCTGTCACACTGTTTGAGGAAGCGCTCAGGGATTTGAGGCCTGCTGTGCCTTGGGAACGTGGTCCGCAGGCCCACTGTGCCCACTGAGGTGCGGCAGGGCTGAGTTCTGCTGACCATCACCCTCTGCTTGCCCAGGATGGCCCTGCCTCGGCCAGCACGGCTCCACAGCCAGCCGGCCTCCCGACCCCTCTCATTCTCTGCCAAAACTAAGGTCCAAAGGATAAACAGGTGTGCAAGGCCATGTTGCAAGCCTCAGCCTCAACGTGAAAGCAAGCTGGAGGATGGTGACACCGCTGTTCACGCTGGCCCAGAACACAAGCAATCTCCGATTCAGTGCGGGGAGTGCTCGCACAGCACCAGGCTTGCACAAGCTTGAGGGTCACGGGAAGGCAGCACGCGGGAAGCACACGCTGTTCCTTTCACAGACTTTCCCCTCTCACAAGACATATGGTCCCTGCTTCGTGACGGGCTCAGCTTATGTTTTTAAAGGTTCAAATACTTGATTTGATGCCGGTCAGCATCACTCTGCCCCTAGACAAGTTGAGCAACTTACTGATTCCTCTGTTCTTAGTTAAAAGGGCAAAGATTACGCCGTGTGTGATTTTTGTGAGAACCAAATAAGAACATATGTGTAAAATACCCAGTATCTGACTTGAGGCAGTTGTTATGTATCATAATCGAGCATAGAACGGAAAATAAGGTCCTTCCGCTAGAATCCTCCAGCTCTGGGTAGTGCCTGTGGAAGGGACCTCTGGTCCTTCTAAGTCCTATAAAAGAAAAAATGGAAGAGAATGAGGAGTGTAGGGAGACTTGGTTTAGGAGGAAATTGCTTTGCTGTAAAAGGAACTGCCTTGGCACCTCCCCCGGGCAGACAGGAGGCCTGGCACAGCTGCTGCCACTTCGCTCCACGTGGAAGCAAGGCTGAGGGAAGAGCCCCCCCACGGGCAGGAGGACAGAGAACAGCCAACTGGGCAGGAATTGAGTTCCACCCCTGATCAAACTGCACCTGAAGGCAGATGCTTTAAATTAATGTAGCCACTAATTCCCTTCATTTTTTAAAGATAGCTTCCACTCTTGTCATTCATAACTGCAAGGGCCGTGCCTGATAAGTACGTATGCATATCAAGTTTCCATGCATGTGCATGTTGGCAACCGACTAGATAAATGTGAAACAAATATCTATAAATGATCATGGCTCACTGACACACTCCCAAGGCGAGGTTTTCCTGGTCCTAGGAAAGCCAACCCTCTTCCACTGCTGCCTGCCTGATAACCACCCACACCCCACAGGCCTCACACCCCGAGATGCCCACTTCACAGATGAGACCTTGATTGTAGCAACATTAGATGATACTCATCAACTTAAACAGCGGGGCCCACCTGCAGGAGAATCCTGTGCCCCGGAGAGAACCACTCACATTTCTATTGCTATGGTTGTTTCTATTATGCTCTAAAACACTCAGAGAAAAGCCATTCAAGTGACATCTGGGACTGTGATTAACAGGAAACCATGTACTGAATTTTGGGGACATGTTGGTGATTTCCACTTTCACCTATGAGGTGGCTTTCAACAAACGTGGTCATCCTTGGGCCTTACTGTCTGTCTTCAATACTGGTTAAACATTTATTAGGCACCTACTTCCGTCCAAGCTGCTGGCAGGGCGTGTGGCAGCTGGAGCCACACCTCGTGGTGGAGCCTGAATGGCCCCATAATCAAGAGAGCAGAGCAGATGGTGAGTGTATCCTTCAAGCAGAGCCCACGAGGGGCCACAGCTCAGCTGGTAAAAACGGGCCCTTGTGACGCCACAGGCTCTTTTCAACGTCAAAAAATGGAAAGGAAATGTTACTGCATAATTCTTGTTTCCTGAAGAAAAGGGACCATGATGGCTGAAGTTGCCCAGGTGTGAACTCATCGGCTGCTGGCTTCATGCTTCTCCAGCTCTGTACGGACCTGGGGTCACCTGAGCCTGAAATGCTAATTCTGTCTGAAATAAATGGCAGACGCATTACAATCACTCAAGTAAGCAGAGTTCCCATCACAAAAATTATATAAAATGGCAGCATTTCTCACTGTCTGTCAAAGATTTTGCTCAGGATAAGGAATTCCTAGTTACTGCCCCTCTTTTTATGGGAAATGTAGCTCACCCCATAAATAATGCAATAGACTCATCTTCTAAGAAGTAAAAATATTGATTTAAAATCTGGGATTGTGTCCTGGTAATTTCATGAGCCAGACCTTCTGAGGAAAAGAATTAGCTTTCTTGACTTCCCCAAAGTGTTGTTCAGTCCTCTGCACAGATGAATATAGCCAGTACAGTTGAATTTTGGAAAAATATTTACACGATTTTAAATTGCCTTGGGACCTGGATTAAATTCTTTTTATTCTTGATCCAAAGTTCAAAAAACAGAAACAGAACACAGGTAATTAGACGATTCTTGTTCCCCCTCCCCTGGGCCTGTGGTCACCGCACCGCGTCCCTAGCCAGCCTTCCCCACTCCCGCCCCCTCTGACCACCTTCAAACCACAACTCCCTCCCTGCCCTTCTCCCTTGAACTCGCTACCACTAAACTAACCATCTTCCCCATTGTGTTCCTAGTCTGTCCCTCCCTCCGCTGGAAGGTAGGCCCTGCGGAAGAAGGCCTTTCTGCCCCTCTGCTCCCTGCCGCGTCCCCAGTGCCTGGAGGAGGGCCTGGCGCACGGAGGTGCTGACCTGTCTGTGGAGTGAATCCGAAGCCCCCCATCTGACGGCGGGGGCCGTGCAGCCCTTCCCTGGCTCGGCAGTGAGAGCCGCTGGGAGAGGCCCCAGGCCCCGGGGCGGGCGGCGGAGGCGGGTGGGACTGGCTGCGCCCGGGGAGGGCCTCCCAGCGCCCAGGGCGGATCGGCGACGGACCGGGGTCCGCTGGGTCCCCGCCGGGGCTGCAGGCTGCTCGGGGCACCCCCGGAGCGGCCTCGGGGGGAGGGCGGGGGGGCAGAGGGGCCCGTGGGGCTGGGGAGCCGGACCCCAAGGCAGGGCGGGCCGGCTCGGGGGCTTGGGGTGCCAGGCTGTCGGGAGGGGAGACGGGCTGTGAGCGTGAGAGCTGCCGGCGCTGCGGGCCGCCCTCACCCGGTGCCGCCGTCACTGGCTCAGGCCCTGCCTTCTGGCCGCGGGACAAGCCGGGCCCTGCGGTCCGGCGCCTCCTTCCCGCTCCTGGCTTTGTCCTCGGGCCCGGGCGCAACCCCACGCGGCCGCCGCGCACGCTGCCACCCCGTCTCCCGACGCCGCCCAAGCTCCGAGGGAGACCCGCCAGGCGGCGCTCGCCGCACCTCCCACCAGCGGCGGCCCCGAGTGCTCACCTGGTCCCAGGACCCCCTGACCTGTCAGCTGGGCTTTCGCGAGTTGAATTTGGACAAGCCGTGACCCACCGGCCCTCTGGGCCCACCCCCCACGCAGGACCAGCCCCGCCTCTGTGGCCCAGCACAGGGGCGAGCCTACTGGACTGGATCCCGGTGGCCAAGCACGTGTTTAGCACCTGCTGTCCTAAGAAAAAGGAGAGGGAGATTTAAACAGGCACATGTAGGGAGAAGCCATATCAAGACAACGGCAGAAACTGGAATGGTGCATTTGCGAGCCCAGGGTTGCCAGAAGCTGGGAGAGACCAAGGACCGCCCACTGGCGCCTTCAGAGGGACCACAGCCATGGCCACAGCGGGGTCTCAGATGCAGCTTACAGAAGGTGGGGGACAGGTGCCTGCTGCTCTGGACGCAGAGTTCCCAGTGCTGTTATGGTGCCTAGAACCCACAAAGAGCCTGCAAGATTCACTCTTCAGGGAAATACAATTAGGATTTTCTCTGATGAAAAATTCAGCATTTTTTCATCTTGACAGTATTGGTACCCATCGTATCTCCTTGTTAGCTAACACAGGAGGCCCCTGCAGCACAAGGGCCAGCCCGGGGGCCGCAGCACCACCCGCTCAGAAAGGGAGGAAGAAAGATAGCGTTTCTAAGTGCTGACTTATCGGCGGCCAGAAACTTTCACTGGAGAGACAGGGTGAACACATTCTGTCACCTCTGGCCTCAGGGAATGGAATGTGTCCACCCGAGCTCGGAGGCAGACATGCCTGATGGCTGGGAAGCAGGTCCCAACATGACCCTCACCTAGAAGGCAGCTCTGAGGGGGACGCGGGCGAGAGGGCCCCTGACTCTGTACCAACTGCCCAAACTCCAGGGGTGCCTTCCTGGTCTGAGATGCTGGACATCTTAATAAAGGAGAAAAGGAGGCCATCTGTAAGCTTTATTCCAGCCACAGTGAGCTGCCTGGGCGTGGGAGACAGCCTTGCTTTCCACGTACCAGCCTTCACCCTGTTTTCACGTGTGCTGCAAAAATCAACTCAGAACCATGAAGTGAAAAACAAAACAAAGGAACAGGCTTAGAGCGGCTGTAAACCTGAGATTACTGTTTGGGGCTGCTTTTTGAAAAGCAGTGGTTGGTGGCTTTCTTTGCTTTCCAGAACACAGAATATTCCCCCAATTTGGGCATCAGTAATGGGTCTCTTCAGGTGGGGGGTAGAATGCGGAGCCGTCCTTGCAGACCTCCAGCCCTGGGCCCTGCCCAGCAGCAGCTCGGGCCTGCAAGGCGCCCTGCCCACCAGACGCCAGTACCCCGGGCTCCATGGGCCCCTCAGGCTCCGAGCAGTTCTCCAGCTGCAGGTCCTTGGTAAAGCACAGCTCTATCTGACCAAGCGTTTGCACCTCCTCACCCTAAAAATGAAGCAGGAGAGACACTTCAGGATTCAGGCCTTGGATTATCATCATGGCTCTATAACCACCACATTTTAGAGCTTGAATGGGATTCCGGGCTCCAGCAACAAGCTTCTGTCTGACGCCAAACTGGGGCAGGGGCTCCAACTCCAGGCCACCACCCAGACGGCCCGGCAGCCGCGTGGGAGGGACGCCACTTTCATCTTAGAAATTTGCACATCTGCCCACATATCATGTGGGTCACCGTACAGGGAGAGGAAAAGCCTTCTGTAGATAAATAGGAAAACTGCTAAAAGAACTTAAGTATTTATCAGCTGACAGAAGAAACTACAATTCATCTCTAACCTGGACAGATAACTACAACCAAAATTACTAAGACTAACAAAGTAAACCCTGAGACATTTCTAACTTAGAAATGTTTGACTATAGAAATATACCCAGACCCCTCCCTACTCCTCGGTCCCTTCCAGAATAGATATATTCTTACTAGGGGCTGCCCACGAGAAACACCCCACCCCAGCATGCCGTTAGTTCAAAACACACACACAGCACACCCAGAGCAAATGCCTGTACACCCATGTGCACACACACACATACACACAACTCTGCCCCTGGGACCACCATGGTCAACACAGACCTGTTGGGAAGCCTCAACTATCTTACTGATTAAGACAAAAAGGGCAACAAAACATAGCAGGTCTGACCTGTTGTGGGGGAAGACACTGGAGTTTAGGTGTGACTCTGTACACACTGGCAAGAGCATCTTTAATATTTGAAATCTGAAATTAAACAAAGTGCATTAGAAGGAAGCTTTAGCAGAGAAAATCGAACAGTTCTGTTTTGCTCAGACCCTGTGGTTTACATTCTCATGAAACACAGCCAACCACTGTGTAATATCCTCCGAGTGCCCCTCTGACTCACAGGCAGGACATGCAGGCGCTGGAGAATGAGCCCCGACACCGCTCCCCCACGGAAAAGACATCCCACTCAGGCTCCACCCGCCAGACCACAGTCGCACACACAAGTGGCTCCACAGTTTCCGTGCTCATCTCTGCCCCACTCCTCCGTCCACACCCAGAGCATCCTGCCTGGATGCCAGATGCAAAAGCTGAAAATCTCCTGACAGTAAATCAAACTGCCTTTCACAGGTCAGGACCTCTATCTGAGTCATACATCTTGCTACTTCTGATCCCTAACTAAGCACCTCCTGCACAGACAAGGAGCTCAACTCAAAAAACATTTGTGGTCATTGTTGCTTTTATTATACTTGAAATCAGTTCTCTGATTGGCATGTTCTGGACAAGATGTAAACACATTCCCTTTATCTACTTGAACATGAATTCAGAGGACTGAAGGGGCCCTGCAAACACTCACGGCTTCTTGGAAGGATGTTCAAAGCCGATATGCTCCCCTCCCTACTCTCCACAGGGAGAGGAAAGCAGGCACAGATACCACAGGGCCAGGCGATTCATTTCACAAAGTGTCAGGGGACCAAAATGATGGTTCAATATCCAGCCACGATACTGGAATTGTGAAATTGCTAAATTCACTGACTTTAAACCACGTTTTAATCCACACCTATGATAAATATAAGAACTATCTCAAAGTACCTGATATGTTCCTCTAAAGGGAAAGCCAGCAAACTTAACTCTATAAAGGGTCACAGAGTAAATATTTCAGGTCCCTAGGGTCACTCAGCCTCACTGGTGAACAGCTACTCAAGGAGTTGACTGCAGATGATGTAAAGGTATGGGCATGGCTGTGAGCCAATAAAACTTTATTTACAAAAACAGTCTACCCTGAGCTGAAAATAATTACCTTTTGTACATGCTTACCAGCCAATAAGATCTGGTCATGTTTAAAGTCTGTAGTTTTATCATGAAAGAAATCATAGTTTTATCATGAAAACAAAACCAAATTTTATGTTTCTTCCTCAAACAAAATATTAAAAAACTGAACGTGCTTTTTGAACTGCATATTCCACCTGCCCCATCTGAACCTGGGACATTCTTCTCACCAAGGGACTCTAAGTGTGCACTTCAAAATCACTGGTTTCAGTACCCTTCAGTTCACTGAATATGCACAGAAAGACAAAATTTACATAAAATCTTTTGAAAAACATAATAGTCAAGTTGGTGGGAGGCTTGCTTGGGTCACTTTAAAATCTCAGGGCAGTGGAGTGACTGAAGTGATGATTTAATATTGTATGTGGACTCAGCAGATACACATTTGATAAAGAGCTGGAAGCAGGGCTTACCTGGTAATAATTTGTGGATGGTTTTATCCCCAGTTTTTGGAGGACGCTAAAATTTAAATTAAGAAAAAAATTAGTTGTATAATGAAGGTTCATTTTCCTTTCCTGTTCTTTTCAAAGATTGTATTTCATAGTATAAATTAAGATACTGTTAAAGGAAAGTGCCTATTTTCTATTGCTTTGGGTAATACGTCTGTTAACAAGGACAGAAAATCCGTGGTGCTCAGGCTGTCCCGACCTCCCGCTGCTGTACCGCCCTCCCCAGCACCTGGGCCTGTCCCCGCAGCTCCGGATGGGGTCAGCACACACACTACCACCTACTGGCCATGCTGATTTTCAAAGAGAGTTAGCAACTGGTTTTGGATTCCAGGCTTATCCTGGAGAACTACGCTTGGTCAAAACTTTAAGTATGTTCAACATCTACAGCCTTGAATCATTTCCTAACGCACATGGTTTTTACCAGCTATAGCACATCCTGTCAAAGTACCATATGATTCACTTATAAACATAGGGAGTACAATATAAAAATTTCTCAGATTAAAAATTCTAAAAAAATACCCTAGCCTCCATCACACCTCTAACCGGGTTATGACCACACAGAGCACACGCAGAGCTTGCAGGCCCTTCCGCATGCCATCATCAGTGGAGGAAGACACGACTGGCCAGGCCTGCCCTCTCAGCCATGGTCTCTGTGTTACCAAGACAGTTTCTGTAAGGACTGCGTATCAGTAACCCTGGCATCTTTGTTGCAGCATTCCAGGAACACACAGGAAGGGGCGGTAGGCAGGGGCCCTTGAAGCTCTAGAAATAAGTTTGCCCAGCGCTCGCCCTCTTGTGGCCAGCATGGGACAAGCACCAGATTTCAAAGATGTGCCCAAGAAAGGCTAAATAGCTCAAGCTTTAAAATACTTATTACAAATTGCAATGATAATGTTTTTGATATACTGGGCTAAATAAAATATAAAATTAATTTCACCTTTTTTTAGGTCTTTTTAATGCAGCTACTAGAAAATTAAAAATCATGACTATGTCTTGCATCGTGTTTCTACTGGCTAGCACTGCTTTAGAGACCCAGGTTAGGTCATCAGGGAAATGAGAGAGAGAGAGAAATATGTGGGGAAAGCTGGCATCTAGTCAGAATAGTCTGCACTGCTTTCTACTGAGTTAAGATTAGTCTGGCATTAATCCCCTGGTCCGTATCTGTGGGGAATCTGAGAACTTCAGTTCAACACATTTTGCATTTTTTTCAGGTTTGCTGCTTTGCTGCCTTCATATTATAAAGTGAATGAAAAACTGCTTGTTTATGATAATTTGATAGGCTTTCCTCTGAGAAAAAGATAACCTTTAGTAATGGTTTATAATATAGTGAAAACTACAACAGATTTTAAGTTTTGACTTCTTGATTTTAATTTTGTGAGTACTGAGATTTTAAACTATCTTTGGAGAAACTGGAAAGAATATACTTCCTCTAATTGTTCAATACTTATGTTCCCAGTAGAGCTTCTCAGGCAGGCCCTGGCACACATTTGCTGTGTGAACTCTTAAGGGCCAGACGCCCCCATGTGTGGCCTTGCTGACTCTCCTGGCATGGCAGGACTCCGCAGTCTGCACATGTCAAGCATGTATGTACAGCTACTGAGATTCGGCAAGTGTACGCAGGAGGTACTTAATAGATAGATGCTGGATAAAGGGATGAATGATTTAGGTATTTCTTAAAAGCTTTCAGCACTATCTCCTTTTCCTGTGTGTGGGTGGTAGTCAGCCAGACCCACTCCTCGTGGATCCAGACCTGAGGGGGTTTTCGGGGACAGAGGGTGCCCTCCATTCTCCAGAAGGCCCGCAGGTGGCCTCTGCCCTCAGTCTTGCTCCCTGTCCTGGCAGCTCGCTGCCCTCCTGGGGCCGCACTATAGCACTCTCCCAGCTGATGCCCACGGGAACTGTACGGTGGGTCTTATCTACGCTTCTGGGGTGAGATGTGTCCACAGGTCTCACTCTTACTGCGGGACAGTGCAGCTCCCCATATGAAGACCCTACAGGTGACCATGTGGCACAGGACCCAGAGCACGCGGCTGTTCAGGTGGCGTCCATAGCCTGGGTGCTCAGCGCGGCCAATTTCAGTCTGGGGAGGCTTTGGAATGGGAGGGCAACCCATCCAACACCCTACGGCATGGAAACAGGGCCCAGGGAGGCAGGATTGCACAGACTATTCATGTGGTTTCCGAAGCCGGATTAAAGGCAGGAGCTCTGAGCCGGGATTTTACACCTTATTTGCAGGGTGCTTCCCACATGATCCTGTTTCCCCGGAGGGCCGCCCCTCCTGTTCTGGCATGGACCAACCCCATCCAGTTCCAGCTGGACACCAATTCACTTCCCATCACAGTGACCCGGAGGCTATCTGGGGGCACCCCTGCGCACTCCCTGCAGACGCCTGTGGGCGCTGGCCACATGGGTTGGGGTCTGGCCTTCCTGGGCAGTTCTGACATGCAGCCCCAGCACAGGACCTGGGCATTATCCTGGCTGCTCCAACTAAAGCCAGCTGGGTTGTCTGTCATGGTTGAGTAGCGGCCGGGACTGTGCCCCCTGCAGCGGTTTCTCCGAGGTTGGCGGCTCACGAGCGGCGTCGTGTGCCCCTTGCCCCCAGGGCTGGGGGAGGGCGGGCAGTGGCAGGATTCCAGGGCCCGGCACCCTGCGAGGACCCTCACCCACTGCCCCTCCTGCGTGCTCCAGAGCACGGGGCCCAGGCCCGGCGGCTCTCGGTCTGCACGGAAACTGCCCTGTTCGCAGCCACGCTCCAGTCGGAGGAGTCACAGCTGGACTGCGACAGGGCCCGTGCCCAGGAGCCGAGCTCCTCGGGAGGGACCCTGTGCCCAGGTCCCGGTGCCCGGGCCGGCGGGCCGCCTACCTGTTCAGGGCGAGCCCGTGGTACAGACCCAGGCTTCTGCCGAAGTACTTCTTCTGGGAATTGAGGGCGTCCAGCTGGGCGGCACAGGTCCCGTGCTTCTCCCACTCGTGCTTCCTGAAGGGTCAACAACCTCTGGTGAGGAATGGAAAGAATTCACGGCCGAGAGGTTGGCGCAGGCCCGCCCCGGGCCGGAGGGGGGCGCGTAGGAAGGGCAGGGGCCCGGGCGCCAGCCAGCCTCCGGGGCGCACCTCCTCCCCGGCCTAGGCGGCTGATCCGCTCCAGCCCGGACGGCACTCCACAAGGGGGAGGAAAGGCCACCTCTCCGGCGCGCGCGCCCTCCCACGGCACCCGGAGTCCGCAGAGCGCGAGTGCTTTGCAGCCGGGGGTTTTTCACCCAGGCTGAGCAGTCGAGTGTGAGCAGTTAGCCG
Source organism: Phataginus tricuspis (assembly GCA_029783875.1). Classification (NCBI taxonomy): domain Eukaryota; kingdom Metazoa; phylum Chordata; class Mammalia; order Pholidota; family Manidae; genus Phataginus; species Phataginus tricuspis. Next base: position 1,967,911 of record JAQQAC010025709.1, on the reverse strand, counting down.
AGAAGGGCCGCGCGATGGATGCGGGAGCGGAGCCTCGGGCCGCCCGTGTCGGCCCCACCGTCATGACAGCGTGGCGCCCGCCTCCAGGAGGGGCTGTGGCGCAACACCAGCCTAACCAAACGCCTGCAGAACGACTGGCCATTTGGATTCGACAAAAATACTGTTCCTGGTAACGCCTCACGTTTTATTGCAAATAAGTTACAAAATGTTTTCACATCCTCTGTTTGGTTCTCACATCTCTGCAAGGAGGAAAAATCAAGGCCGGTTTAGAAATGGGGAAACGGAGTCTCAGGGCGGCTAGCTAGGTCGCTGGGCCGAAGTGGCAGCGTCTGCGCCTGAGCCCCACTCGGCTCTCCCCCCAGGCCCCGTGGCCTCGCGCTACTGTCTGGCGACAGCTGCATGCAATTCACACCCACGCTCAGAATGACTGGCAACTTGGCGATTCAGATGTTAAACACGAATAGCACGGAAAACAAGGTGGGCGTCGGGGTTCCACACTTCTCAGTGACTAATCCGAGCAGGTATAATAAACAACACCGGTGCAAGTATTCATACAACAATCGTATGCCGTCTCCTGAAACTGCCATCAAATGTGCCCTCATTCACTGGTAAGGTTCACCCCAGTGCCACTGTTAAAGTTACAAGTCTCTCAGACCTAAGAAAACCAGGAGGAAAATAAAAATAGATGACTAACTTTCTTCATCTAGAATAGCTTCCACAGCAAAGTATTTCATAACTTTGTATATTCTACAGAGAAGACAAAGGAGACTCTTTCCAGCTGATTGAAATGTAACATGGATTTGGGTGTCTCCGTTTCTGTAAAACAGAATAATCCTCACACTAAACCCCCTGTACAGAGTCGTGGGGGATTATGAGCTGAAGCAGGCCGTGCACTTCACACAGGCCAGAATGGTGCCTGGCTCCTCGTAAGTATCCAACACATGCCAGCTATTATTATTTTTGGAGCAAGCTTAACTCAGTAAATGTCAGGGATAAGAATATATTAACGTATTGATATTAATGTAGTTCAAAACATTTAGTCACACATCATTTTTCATTTAACACAGCATTGCTAGTGACCAATCAAAGTGAGCGCTGCGTCACCCTCCCGCCGCAGAGGGCATGTGAGCAGACTTGAGGTCACCCTCCGCTATCACCTGCCTCGGGGATGACGGGCAGCTGGTGTTCAGGGGCTCTGCGCCCACCCCACAGCAAGGCCGTGCAGCCAGCTGGGCGTGAGCCAACTCTCGCTCTTTTTCTTAAAGAATCGAGAAACAAATAAAAGTCCTCCCGTGCAGGGGGTTGTGTATGTAGTATTTTTCAATATGGTTAATTTTATTACTAGATCTAATCTCAGGGAATTATCTCAAGCACCAGGTGATGCCTGGACCCTCTCCTCTGCATACTTGATTCTCATTTGGGATTAAAGAGCAAAGGTTTCTGGCGGAAGTCTCTCTCCCCACTGACAGCAAAGCAGAGGTGGAGAAGCCTGTGGACGCCCCTGTGTACACCCCAGGAACTTGTACAGCAAATGGGATTTGGGCAGTAGTGACCCAGATGCAGTAACGACAGCGATGGTAATGACAGTACCCCGGAGGCAGTCTCCACGTCTCTCATTTGTGCACAAGAGGTCTAGAAAGGATAAATATTAATCAGTGTGGGGTATTTACCTTTTCATTCAAAGCAAAAGTTTTAAGTGTCTAACTATCTAACCTGAAAAAGTCTATCATTTTGCCTTTATTAGCCAACAAAAATAAATGTGTAGTCTGCCCATGATTTTGATTAAATGCTCAAGGAGTCAATGCACAGAAGACTTTTTTGTGCGTATTTGTTGAATTATGTTTAAGCCATTTGGCAAAAATCTGATAGGCTCTATCATGGAACAGTGTAACAACTGGAAAATTTATATTTTTCCAGGTTACCAAGTATTCCTCATTTTGAAGTATACTTTAAAGTGCGATAGAAAAGACTTTCTGTTATTGTCCCCTATTTCAACTTACTAAGGCCATTATCTATTCTGAAACCATTTTCTAGAATATAGCTATGTGCAGGGCAACTGCTATACTCCTGAATCACTCATCTCCCAAATTTTCACTGAGTGATTTTCTTTTCTACCAAAGGGATGATTTCCAACTACAGACCTGAGACCCACAAATCCTGAAACCACTTCCCTGCCACACTCGGGTAACTGAAATCTCAGCCTGAACACTAGTGAACCCAGAAGACAGACATCATTTTCACTCCATTTGGTTTCAGAAAGCTTTCTTCCAAACTCTTTTCCTGAAAATTCTACACAAAAATATTTCCAAATGACTCATTTTGGACAAAATCTGATTAATTGTAATGTGAATTACAAATTGCCACATTAGAGGAAGATGGAGAAAATAAAGAATTATCTTTGGTTAACATACAATGTAAATAAAGGGAATGTTCATTTATCTTCTTCCAAAGTAGTGATTTAAGAAGATACCTTGGATTAAACACAACCCTTTTCTCTTCGCTCGGCTCTGGCTGTATTAATAGAGTCTCACCGGAATGGCCTGTGGGCTGAGCCCCGGTGACCATCTCACCTCCTCTTCTCCTTAAGTCTGTGAATGAGGTGATGACCTCCATTCAGACACCTTTTTTCTTGACATATTTCAAGACAATAGCACAGCCTCCTAGAAACAGCCTCTCCTATGTGGTCTGGAGGTGAGATTCGGCTTTATAGATATGCACGTGTTTGCCTTAGTTAAACCTCAGAGGAAATGTTTTAAATGGAGGAATGAATGAAGTAACATACTAAAAACAAATTTATGAAGCAAATTCCACTTGTTCTCATTTTCTGTTCCCTGAGGAAAGATGCCCCAAACTGCACACCCAATAACAAGCTGTTCTAGATAAAAGAATGTTCAAGCTTCTCAGCCCCAGAGAATCCCTCTGTTGCCTGCCCTCTGTGTCCCACGGCCCGCTTAGGTCGCAGTCACAAAGCTCTTGCCCTGGGGTTTCAAGATCGTGTCGGCTGCCAGAACTCAGACTTACCAGAAATGGCTGAGACTGAGTGGATGGATCACATCAGGCCAATACATCTTCATGTCTGGCAAAAGGTCCTATGTACAAAAACAAAACAAAAAACAGTCTATGTAGGACCTAACAACTCAAAGTCTGGAAGGTAAATTTAATAAACTAATACAGTAAAAGAATTGACTTCTGTTCATTAGTAACACTCAGGGGCGTAAAATGATTCTGTGCCTACCTTAATGAAGTGTTTCTTAAAACATATCTGAAGGTAAAATTTGAGTAATCATGGAAGTGCATTTGAAAATACAATTCTCATTGGTGAGTTGATAAACTGTGGTGCATCCAAAAAATGGACTGTTATTCAGTGCTAAAAAAAAAAATGAACTGTCAAGCCACGAAGAGCTATGGAGGAACCTGAAACGCGTATCACTCTGAGAGAGAAGCCAGGCTGGACAGACTACACCCTGTATGAGTCCAGCTCTCTGACATCCTGGGGAAGGTAAAACTATGGAGACAATAGAAGATTGGTGGTTGCCAGGGGCTGGGGGAGGGAGGGACGGCCAGTCTGGGCACAGAGGGTATTTAGGGCAGTGAAAACACTGCGTGATGGTGGATACATGACATTATGCATTTGTCAAAACCCATGAAACTAGGTAACAAAAAGTGAACCTAATAGGAACTCTAAACTTTAATTAGGAGTGACATATCAATACTGGCTCATCAATTCTCACAGAAGTGGCACACCAATTCCAGAGGCTGATAATAGGGGAAAGCATGTGTGTGTGTGTATTGCAGGGAGGGGGATTGCGAGAACCTTGTACTTTCCACTTAGTTTCTCTGCTTTAGGTGTCTAAAGCTGCTCTAAAAAACAATGTCAACTAATTAAAACAACACAAAATACAATTCTTTCCCCAGAGAAGAGCTCTTTTGGGCTGGGCAGTCTGAGCCCTCCTAGACTCAATAAACAGTTACCCTAAACCGAACAGTGTTCAAGTTCATTTTCAATTTCTACATACCCGCTAGACCACAAAAATGGTTGGATTAAAAAGGTGTCCACACAAACTTAGGATGACCCCACTTTGTTGCATTGTCAGCACCCCCGCTGGTAAGGATTCAGCCCACCAGCTATTCAACAATTTGACCCCCAGCCCCCCACCTGCCCAGATGCAACCCTGCCCTTACCTCCCCGTGGCCGAGCATCCGTCAGGATGCTGTCTGCTTGTCTCCATTTCCACCTACCTTCTACCTGCCACAGTCTGGCTGCCGCCCCACCAGCCCTCAGGGATGCAGGGTGGTGATATAATTTATTGCCCAAACTAGGCCACTTTTATTTAGGATAAATGCTAAATTGGACAGTTTGCTACACAAGTAACCAGCTATTACTTGTTACTTCTGAACAAAGAGTGGCTTAGGGTCGCCCCCGACCTTGACCTGCAAGTAGCTCAAAGCCTCCTTTACAGAATGGGCCCCACTTCTCTCACCCTCCCCACCCCCAGCCCCCCTCCTCGGCTGCCCTGCACAGTCCTCCGTGCCCCTCAGGCAGTGGGGCTCCTCGGGCCCGCTCCTGCCTCTCCTACACTGTCCACATTCACACTTACGGCCCAGGGTGACGGCGCCTGAGGTTCACCTGCAGCCACACCTCTGCTGACGCACGCAGCCCACAGGGCCCTGCATGCTCAGCACCACCAAAGCTGACTCCCGATCCCACGCCTGCCAAAGCCCGGTCCCTGCCCTCATGCTCCGCACCCGGGAAGGAGTCCGTCAGCCCTGAAGCACACGTGCCCTTGCCACGTCCTGTTGGAGGCCTCCTCTTCCAGCCAGTCCGTCCCTGGGCCTGTCCACTCTACTTCCAGGATACCCTCCCCCTTGCCACTCTCACGGCTCTTCGCCTCCTGCAGGAGCTCCCTCATGTCCCCCACCACTGGCTCTTACCGCTGACGTGAAGGCAGGGCAACCATTAGAAAATACACGTGGGGCTATCTCACTTTCCAGCTTTCATGCTTCCAGTGACTCCCACTGGGTCTTAAGTCAGAGAAACAGTTCCCCATCCAGCCCACAAGGCTCTGTATGAACTGGGCCCAAACATTCTCTGGGCTCACTGCTCCCCCTCCCACCACACTGGCTTACCGGTTTCTCAAAGGCACAGTACTACCCCAGGGTCTTTGTACACGCTGCCTCCTCAGCTTCCTTGCCCTTCAGCTAGTTGAGCCAGACTCCAGTGCCAACACCCCCTCCTCAGTGGAGCCTCAAACAGGCCCACTGCCCTGAGCTCTCAGCGCTATTCTCCCAGCTCGTATTTCTGCATGTGTGAGGTGACTTCATCAGTGGCCGTCTCCTCCGCTGTAAGCCACGTGGGCCAGAGACCGCCTGTGGTTTTGCTGGCCATGTGTCTCCGCTCTGTCCTAGCATCCCAGCGCAGCTCCTGACAAACTACAGGCATCTAGGACATTACTGAATAACTTAATCTCTAATTGCACTTTAGGGCCAAATTATTCTGACTGGGAACATCCCTCATGGTATCAGGGGGAGCGGAAGTGAGCCCAGGGGGAGGAAAGTGTGCCTGAGGAGTGAGGCAGGAGTGGGCTTTGGGGTGTACGGATAATTCCCACAGACGGTCCCTGGCCCCTCAGGCCTCCTGGCTCACACTCCCGAAGAACCTCAAGGAAAGAGAAAGGAGAAAAGAGTTCCCTTTGGACTGGATCCTGTGATGGGTTTGGAACAATTGCCTTGCCTTTTTGGAGGCTGCGCAAGAGAAAGACCCACAATCGTAGCAAATCCTGATTCTACCCCATGGTTTCAGGGAGTCCCCAGTGACCTCATGGACCCTGCCCTTTAAACCCAGGTACTAGTTACCCCGACAAGATGACTGGTTACACCTAACGCGTTGTCAGCACCCCCGAGGAAAGGTGAGCACACTCGTGTGCACGTGTGGGCATGCATGCATGCAGGTACCTCTGTGTGCCTGTGGTAGGAGGGCCTCAAAAAGAAACGTCTACTAACAACACTGGTGAACACGAGTCCGTGGGTTATTCTGTAAGACACACCTTTGGGCTAGGAAGGCCCATCCCTTCCTGCTCACTGGCCCTACTTAGAAACCCACCCACCCACACCCAGGAAGGACAGCCATGGGTTCCATGGCTTATATCCAAGCCAGAGCTGTCTACATAGGCCTTGCCACATGCCAGCCGACCAGAGTCACCAGGGAGGGGGACTACAGGTGGCTGGCAGGCGAGAGCCAAGGTCGGCTTTGTACACACCTGCTTCCAGGGCACAGTTTGGGCTCGGGACACAGGAGGAGAAAGATTAGGTCCTAATTAGCATGTGGGATTGTTTTAAATACACCAGCTGTTCAGTTCTGATGAAGACACTCAGAACCCCCTCATGTTAAAACACGGCTTTGAGGGCACACTTAGGAAGGCAGGAGCTAATCCGGTGCAGAGCTCTGCAGCGACACGTCGCACAGTACCTTGATCTCCTCCAGGTCGAAGTGCCATGATCTGTTACACGCTTCATCTCTATCAGGCCTTGAAATGAAAATTTAAAAAGACAGCAGGAATTAGTCTTGTTTGGGGTGAATTCTAAATGACACTTCCATCGAGGTCTGCAGAGAGCAGAGGAGGAGAGATTCTAAGCGGGAATTCTTTGTGCCACGTGAGGTATCAGGGCGAGATCAGCGCGGTTCCAGCTCTAAGTGGTGACGAGGATCATGAGACCACAAATATAATGTGCTCGGGGAGTGCCTGGTAATGGCTCGGGGCCGCTAGCATAGTTTTTAAACACCGAGCACGTTGCCCTCCCTGCTCCTGCTTTGGCCTCCTGTGTTTAATTCTGGAGGTCAGCTCTCAGTCTTCTGGTGTAGCTTAATTCAAGAGCTCACCAAATTTCCTCTCTAGATCCCGAGCACGTCTCCAGTGCCAAAGACAGCTGGCCCTGCAGCGCGATAAAACCCGCGTGATGACCCCACCAGGGCGGGAGCGGCTGTGTCCTGTCATCCAGCTGGGAGAGAGGCCGAAGTGGGCATCAGGAAGACCCCAGGCAGCCAAGGTCCCAGGGACTAAAGTGTCAAGGTCACCCCAAGAGCCTGGGACGAAGTGGGACTACAGCCAGGTCCCCAGTCTAATTTGCTCCTTATGAACTCTGGCCCCTGAGGAGCGAGCCTGTGCTGGCAAAGCCGGGATGGCTTCCCTCTCATGGAGGCAGTGACAAGACGGGTCCCTCGGACAGGCAAAGTATGTGCACAGTTTAGCGTCACAAATATACAAATAAACAAATGAATAAACCAGAAAGCTTCAGGCAATGCCAGAAAATTGCACTGGGGTGTCTGTGATGTGTGTATACTACAGAAGCGTATGATTTATATAATACACACACTCATCTTCACATCTATTTACTGCCCCCAAAAGAACGAAAGGAGAAAATTAAAATTTAGTGATGCCAGAATGTACCCAGAATCCCTAAATGCATATATCTAAACTAGGCTGTGACTGTTCTATCAAAACAGAATTAACAACTGAATTAGTATTATGTTAGAAAGACTAAAAAGTATTTTAAAATCAAGATCTGGTCTAAATAAGTAAACTAACAAAAATTACTAGTATAAATGTTAAGAACAGACTCAAGCTAGAGTTTCAAGTTAGCTAGCTTCTTTCGACTCCAAGTCAGTTTTAGATGTCTTAGGTGCTTGCCATAATCCATGTATTGTCCAGTAATCTGGAGGGCTTGTACAGTTGTTTCCAACTTCCTACAAAAAAAAAAACAAAGAAAATAATTGGCTTAATTAAAATACATTTAGCAACCTTCCTTTCTTTTGACTACATCAAAGAGATATAGGACTAACACAAAATAAAGTCCCGTGGTCATTTACAACAAATTCATTCCAGCAACACATTTGTGAGGCAACTACACAGGGGCCAGATGGTCTATCGGAAATGAGTGGGCCAGTCCTCAGTTAGATAACAGATTTGAAAACCTATCTCTGCTTTTTTCATGTGCTCTCAAATTAAGGCAATCTAATGGAAACACTCAGATTTGCCCATAATTTCCTTATCATATAACCAAATATAAATGCAAACAAAAGGCTGATATTGCCCTGCCAAACTCAAGTCTGTTCAGGCTCCAGATCCAAATACATTTGTGAACAGATAAGGTTTGAAAATTCAGACATTTGGGGGCAAAAATGCCAAGACAAGAATAGGACATCCTCAATAATCAACATAAATGCATGAAGATAAAAATCTTGGGGTAACATCCAAATTGTTGAGCAAAAATGCAGTTTCTCCAAAACAAACCATCAAGGAATATATCCCGGCTCTCAGACAGGATGGGGCAGAACTGGTGCCCAGGGAGTGAGCGCAGGAAGGAGATGCCATGTCCGTGGAGGGGCAGGCTGGGGGCCCTGGTCCTAGCTGCATGCCCTTCCTCCTTGAGTCGCTGTCTGGGAGGGCGGCTGCCTTCCGCGGATGGCCTGGTCTGGGGTAGGTGCCCTGAATCCCCTGAGCAGGGAGGCAGCACAGCTGCCTGCGGAGAGCAGCGTGTTGCTGGGCTGCACCCCACCTCCTCCTCGGTCCCTTCACCAGGTGACCGGCTGGGTCCCCTGCCAATTCTCCCTCCAGTGCCTCAGATGAGCCTTTGCGGGGGTGACTGAGCCGTCATGAAGCCTCCTCTCACATCGGCGCCTGCCCTGTGTGAGACCCACACGAGCGCCAAAACCCAGTGGGGAAAGATGGGCTTGTCGGGGCACCTGCGCTGCCTGCTGCCTCACCAGGAAGGACACCAGGACGGGCCTGCTGCCCAGAGGGATGCCCTGACCAGGACAGCAGAGCCCCTGCCATGGCCACCCCGGATGGAAACCAATTCCCTAACAAAGATGTTTCCCTGCAGTGGAGTTTAAAAAAATCTCATGTCTAAAACCTTCGAGGCAGAAATGCCCCTCCCTGCACGTTTCTGATCAGTGCACGGGCTTTTGCCATATACGGGCCTCACCCACCAAGCCACTGCTCTCAAGGCAGATCTTCCTGCACTCGTGGTCTGAGCTCCACACACAGGGCCTTCCGCAGGGGCCAACAGCTCCAGGATGTCCAGTGGCAGGAGCAAGAGCCGATCCCCCACAAAGCTGAGCTCCATCCTACTCCCACCCAGCTTCCCCCTCCACCCCCAGCATGTAAGGCACCAGAAACGCAGAGTCTTGAGGTGTAAAGTCATCTCCAGCGGCATGATGTTGGTCGTGAGTTTCCAGACCACGAATTCATGACCCAGAGGACTCATGCTGGTAAACCAACCCTTTGCCCGTCTCACTGGATCAAAGGGGCCAGTCGAGGCAGAAAGACTCACCTTGCACACTGTTATAGGCCAGTGTTGAACCATAATTAGTTTTCTCCACTCATGGCTGCCACTGTTAAAAGACAAGGCACTTACTTTTCAAGAACTTTTTTAAAGTTACAGAAAATTCACCTGTCCATTCATGCAACAAATACTGCATCATACCTGAACACAACGTGGGTTGGGGTGCTGCCCTGAGCAGGGACCAAGTCCCTGCTCTCCCCAAGGCACTTGCCAGTGAGGAAGACAGTGACCTCGTTGACTGAGAAGACACGTGGTGTCACACAGTGATAAGTGATAGTGAAACTTAGGCAGAGGAAGCGTGTCAGGGGTCGGGGGGCGGGGGGAGGTGAAATTCTCCATCAGGTAGCCAGGGAGGGTATCCCTGAAGGGAGCAGAGACCTGAAGAGAGGGAATGGGCCACAGAGGGCCCTCTCCCCAAGGATGCTCACACAGCTTAGAAACAGAAGCATTATTCCTTAGCTGCATTTGTGAAACCCCTGCAGCCTAAAGACTGAATTTCTTTGTAGTTCATTTGGCAAGAAATGTGCCGTGAACTAGCACGAGAACTTGCTCTCTGCAAAACGGGTGACATTTGACCCTACAGGGCTCCTTTCGAGGCCTCTGGGCGCTGTCTACAACCCGGATGTGTTCCGCTTTCCCTGTGCGCCCTCAGCCACCGACTCTAAGACTCTCCTGTATAGCCGTCCCCCTCCTGGGAGCTTTCAGGTTTGCAAGGCTTGGCATGAGGGGAGGCTGAGGCAGCAAGGAGAGAGCGCGAAAATACTCCTCTAGAGACAGAGAACAGCAGCAGCCACATGGGAATATCGTTCAAGTGGACACTTAATTCAGGGTAAATTAAATTTTAGAAGGAAAGATTCCAAAGTAAAACAGAATTAAGTTCTTACACATCAGCTTTTGTAAGCAACTGAGTACTGCTGAGTAAGTGCAGAATTCAACATGCAGACATCAGGAGAACTTGGTTTCCAGTCTGAGCTAATAACCCAAGCACTCTATAAAAGAAGAAAGATGAACTGTAGCATGAGAAGGAGAGCTGGGTGAAGTGTTAGAAGCTTGCTTATTTTCTGGGTGCAAAAAACTTTTTTACATAGGTGGAAACTGCGGCTAGAAGTTTAAGCAATGGCCAGGAAGGCTAGACCATCTGTATGCCGTTTACAATCAAACCATCGGACTCAGAACATCTGTAATACAGTCTCCACCAACAATCCCGGCAAACAATGATTCGTGAGGCTCAGAGAAGCATCTCCCTGCTGCAAAGAGAAAGGCCCCAGAGCAGAGCAGAGAGGAGCCCCCAAGCATCCCCTGATTTGGGAAGCCCTCCAGGGCCTGAATTAACTTTGTGTTCATGCCTGGCTACTGTTGGCTGTCCCATTATATCAGCTGCATGGATTAGGAGAGAATAGAGTGTATCACGTATTAAAGCCTAAGGTCTTTGGCTAAGATTTATTGATCGCTAGTGACCAGGTATGGTTCTAAGTACTGTACTTTAACTGATTTCTCCTCCCATTGACTCTGGGAGCTAGGTGTTGTTATTATCTTTATTATTTCTGCTTTAGCCGTGGCACTCAGCCAGCATTCCATACCACCCCTCCAGTGACAGACTCTTAACCTGATGGCAAAAACTAACTAAAGTAGCTATTTTTTCAGAAAATATACTTCCTGAGAACACTAAAACACAATGTTACCTTTTAAAGTATGTGATAAAACAGCACTGGTGCTTAAGTGCAAAGCCCCCCTTACACCTGCCAGGTTAAGTAGGAAATCTTTCTATTAAAGTGATCATTAACCCAAATAAGACAGAAGAAAAAAATTGAAATCTGGTACTCAGATCTAGGTTTCCACTACAAAAGCACAAAGCGAATCCTTTACAGCGCAGCCCGTTTACCCCTAACTGGTCGCTGCAACACAGAATGAAAGGGGGAACGGAAGGGGAACGAAGAGCTCCAGTAAGAAACTCAGAAAGAGGAACCACCAGCATGTCAGCGATATTGAACTGGAATCTGAACTAAACATGCGCGTCAACAAACTCAGAGAACTTCAGAGCACGGAGGCGCTGTCTACCCGGCACTTGACTGTCCCCTGCTGCGACCCCAACCCCCAGGCGCAGGGCGCACCCCTCCTCCAGGTGGGCCCAGGTAGTTTACCTCCTCCAGAGGGCGCCCGTGCTGCACAGCCAGAAAATCGCCAGGCAGAAGTAGCTGAGGAGGACGCTGCGAGGTGCCCGAGGCTTCATCCTGCCCAGACCCTCAGGAGGTTCAGCGGTCAAAGGACAGAGGCACCAAATGCCCCGCCCAGGCCTTGCGTCCCTGAAAATGGACAGAAGGTTGCCCCTGGAGCAACTGGGTTGAACCTCATGGGTCCATCTATTTGCCCATTTTTAAAAAAATAAATGAAAAGCTTTTCTTTTTTCTAGCTTGCTTGACGGCAAGAATACAGTACCTAGTACATGTAACAGACAAAGTATGTGTAGTGGCTATTATCATCTGTGCAGCTTCCGGCCCATAATATTAGTATCTAAGTTCTTGGTGAGTTCGAAGGTACTTGGACTTCTGCGGGGGTCAGTGCTCCCCCCCGGTGTTGTTCCTGGGGCCCCGGCCGGGCCCCCTGCACACCAGTGCGCCCTGTGCCCGCCCCCCGCCCCCCGGGAGCGCCCCAGTGCCAAGTGTCCGGCCGCCTTACCCAGCCCGCCAGCCGCACACACGTCCCGGACAGCTCTGCACCACGACCCCGGCCGCAAAGCCGGTCTGGGTGCTGCGGGACCCGCGGCCTCTGCAAACGCCAGCGCTTTTCCGCCTCTGGGCTTCTGGCCTGGGACCCGCCCCCTGAAGCTTCGAAGCCGCGCCCCCGATGCCGGGACCCGCCCCCGAGGTCGGAACACGCCCCGATTCTGGACACGCCCCCCGACGCCCAGAAGCCGCGACTCCGAAGCGAGGACACGCCCCCTGACGCTCCGAGGCCGCACGCGCCCGGGTTGGTCCCTTGATGGGAACGGCGTCCCTGCCAGCCAGTCCCTTCCCGTCCGACTGGTGGAGTCGGCTTAGAGCCCGCCTCCTGCCCTCGCTGTTTCCCCGCACGCGCCTGGAGCGCCCGGGCAGAGCTGGCGGTGACGGGCTTGCCAGCAGAGGCCTTTGCAAGGCCCGCCGGGGAAGGCGGCCCTCCTTTGGGCCAGGCTGTTATCTCAACGGAGCTCGGCGCGGTTGTGCCCTCAGGACGCGGGCCCCCGCGGCACGGTACGTGCGCCCCTGCAGCCCTGCGCTCCCTGTCGTGGAGCCTGCTAGGCGGCAGCCTCTGGTTAACCCTAGTGGCTCAACAACATTGTAAAAGGGCGCGTGCCCCGGGACTTGGGCCATCGGTGGAGTAAACTTGTGTAGAAGTGTGTCCACTGGAGGCAGTGGACAGGATGGCCACAGCCATTTGCTTGAACAGATCATTCTTAAACCAGTGCTTATGCCTCAAAAACTAAGGGACTTCCATTACACAGCTTCTTGTTGATTTAGCTCCTTTGAGAGCTATTCCCAAATCAGCTGCATCCCGAGTCCGCTCTTGCCAAGTGATGCTCCAGCAGCAAGCGGCCGCAGATCTCTGCGGCTCGCTGCTGCACGCACAGAGAGGCTGACCTCCACCGGCTTCATGCTGGCTGTGGGTCAGCCGCAACTGCAGTCCGCGGCCTTTCCCTCGCTGGCACCCAGAGTGAAGGAACAGCCTTAGCCGGCACCTGCCACTCGGATGGCCAAGTAGTGGCAGAACCCCGCCTCGGCTCTGACCCCTGGGGGCTGATGTCTGATCTTCCACTTTAATTCTTTTGGCCAAAACAAGTCACATTCAAGCCTGACATCAAGGGAGTAGAACATATACTCCTCCGACAGGTGGAGGGTGGGGGCATTGCCTCTCAGCGCAGATGTTGGGGACATATGGGAAACAGCAGCAAATAACTGGGACACGGTCCGTCATAAGTGAGACGGCAGAAAGAAGGCCTTGAAAAGTGGAGAAATGAAGGGTCGGAGGTAGATGTAGACTGTGCATATGTTCTAGGTAGGGGTGCCCTGCGCTCTTCCCACGGAGAGACAACCTGGTGGGAGAGAGTGGCAGGGACCCCCGGAGAAGCACAGCTCCACCTGGAGAGCTCCCCGTGGGCGAGCAGCATCTGTGGGTGGGGAGTTTGTCAGATGAAAACTAATAAACATGAACACTCAGTTGCAGAACAGTTGAGTGTGGCGAATGTCAGAGTGCAGAGTCTAACAGTGTCACCTCGCTGCAATATCTGCGCCTGTTCCCGAGGAGACAGACTCAGGGAACTTGCGGGGCCCTGGCCAGGCCCGCCGGAGCCAAGGGAGGATTCTTGCTGAGTTATAGGTTACGTTTACTGGGTGTCTTCCAACCACACAGCTGGCCCTTGGCCCCCCAGGGGAGGCTCAGGGCGAACGAGCGCTGAGAGCCACGCTGTCTCATTAGCGAGCAGAGGACGCGCTGTGGTCAGGGGCACGTCCTCCAGCAGCAGATGGTCTGGGGTAAGTTCAGGTTTCCCAGTTGTTCTGTGCAAACTTGGTGAGCGGCCTTGCTTCTCTGAGCCTCGCCTTCCTAAAGTAAAGGAGGAAAGCAATACTCTTAACAGGGTGCCTTGAGTCTAAAGGGGAGAACGTCAGCTGTGGCTCAGTGTGAGGCCCCCGCGCCTGGTGTGTGTTAGGGCTCGGGGCCGCTTTCCCCCGTTACAGAACCTTGAGAGCCTCCACCGGGAGACAGGGCAGCACAGTCCTGTGGGAGCTGCAGAGATCCGGCCTTAGCCCCAGGCCTGACCTCGGGTTGGTTCTAGACCTCGTGTGTTACCACCCGACAGGAGCGGCTTTGTCCCTAGCCTCTGTTGTGTCCATTTGGGGTTCTGAAGCTCTAAGTAGCTCTGTCACTTTGAGGGATCTTCCTTTTAACACCCCTTTGCATTCTAAAGTATGTATATACCGAGGATTAGGACACTTCCTGGGTGTCCTCTCTGGCCTTCCTCTTCTCAGAGCACCAGTATCTGTGCCCGGCTGCATCAGCCTGGCACCGGGGGACCCGTTTTGTGGAACTGTTGTGTTCTGAGACATGACAATGACAAAATGGGGACAGGAAAGGGACAGAGAAGGACCAATCAAGTGTTTCCCACACAGTATGTTTTTTATTCAAGATGTCACTTTAACAGTTGGAACCACAAGGAAGAAACTTTTTTGGAACAGAGGATAAATAACACTGAATTGAATGAAATGGCATGATATTCTGAAATGTGAAATAAAGGAATGTATTACCTTTATTCTTTGATGACAAAGTTTAGAGCTCAAGGCCAAGGAGTCATCACCAAATTTTACCTAAAAATGTCTATTACTTATAATATCTCTAACTGTTCTCATAAAAGTATATGAAAAAGGGAAAGAAAAAAAATGATTGGTCCTACACAGGTACATGTGTGCGCACCCCACACACACATTCATATATACTCTTACGTGGATGTGAGAACAGACTGCTTACTTGGGCTATTTTTAACAGTCACTTATCTTAAAAAAGAATCAGCAAGTAATTGTAGACTTCTACTACAACACTGAGCTGTTGCCTTCAGAGAAGCACTTCTGCAATACGAACAATAGCTGAAGATTATGGCAACAGTTAATGTTTAGCTCTGATTAATAGTTTTTAGTAGCTAATGTAAATAAAAATAGCTGATGCCCAAACCCACCGTTAAGAGCACTGTCTACATCCACCATGGATGGTATAAAGCCGCTTCATACCTACTATGTGCCCTCAGACAAGCTCACACAAGGTTTTGGGAGGTGCTCACGAGCACAAGGAGGGGGCCTGGCCCACTGCATTCATTCCACTCACCCCACCTTCCCCCTAGAAAGACATCCTCTAGTGAGACGGACAGGGGCTGCCTATACATTATACAGGAGGCTGCCCCGCAGAGAGAAGCTTGGGTTTGCTTTGAATTAAGCCCCATAATAATGATCCTTTATATAGAAGTGTCTACAAGCCAATTAAAAAAATCTCTACTCATTCAAATGGGAATAAGCTTCCTCTTTCCCCCAAAGCAAATGGAGCAATGTGGGCCTCCCCCAGGTCGCAGCTCAGTCCTGAGCTAACTGCTCGTGTCCCACCTCCTTCTTAGGGGGCCTGCCCCACCTCCCGCCACCACTGTCCTGCTTTTTGAGTCTCCTCCCAGATCCATGGCGTCATGGAACGCCGTGACAGCTTTTCCGTTACCTCCTCTCAGCATTTCATAGTGAATGACAAACCAAACCCTACTGGCGTGTGGCACTTTGTATTTTCCAAAAGTGGCATGGCATTCTTTCCAGCCCAGAGACTCTTCCAGAATCTCGCTCTGCTTCGTCAGCATATGAGACCCCTCCTGCCTGAACCTGCATGGGATTGCCGACCTCCTGCCAGGCGGAAGGCCACACAAGGGACGCCGTGTGGCTTCTGGGTCCCATGGCCCCCACGGCCTTCTCTCTCAGCCTTATGGTGCTCGCGGTGAGGAGGCTGGCCATGGACTGTGGGGAAGTGCCAACCACCCCAGAGTCCCACATGGAAAGCCCCACCTGGAAAGGCCCGCCTGGAAGGGAACTTATGGACTGGCAGCCACCACAAGCCGCTGACCCAAGCACCGACCTCGGATGCCTCCAGCTGAGGCCCTGACACCATGCGGCGGCCAAGTCAGCCTGCTGTGGCTTGTCCGAATCGGCGACCCACAGAATCAGTGGGTGTGATAAATGGTTGTGCACACCACAGAGTTTGGGGTTCCTTGTCCCACAGCCTGAGCAACTGGAACAAGTTTTGTCGGTGGAGGGAACCAACAGAGGGGACAAGGATGGAAGCCAGAATTCTTTGAGAGCAATTGGTTTGTGCATTTCACTGGAATGGTGTGAGAAATTTAACATAATTATGAAATACAGTTTAGTTCTTAAAAAGGCAACCCTAGTAAATGGAAGCAAAGTGGAAGAAATGGAGGTAACTCTGTATTGGGTAGTTGCTTCACCACAGGGAGAATTACTTAACATAACTTTAAAACACAGGGACTTGAAATAACGCAAGTGACCTAATGTGGCCTTAGCAGGACACATCCGAAGGCAAAAGGGCCACAAATCCCCTCAACTGCTTCCAGGTTCCTCCTCTTAGCAAGTAAGTACACAGGACTGTGACTGTGGAACCAGATAGATAAAGTACACAGAGCAAGTAAGGACTGATAGAAATGCTACCAGGGATGTTTTAAGTATAAGAGAAAGACAATGCAGAAACAAAATTAAAGAAATTAACAATGAAAAGTTCTGTCATCCTAAGTCTGGATGGTAAATATCCATATGAACCCATGATATATTTTCTGTAAAAAGAAAAAACAAGACCAGCCAAAGAGAAAGTATTATTGGTGAACTCTATCACCGAAAAGTGAGCAACCAGCTCAGCCCCTTGCCAGGACTGTGGTCTCCAATGTGAATTTTCACTAAAAGGAACCAGAGCTCCTGGGGAAATGGCTGCCTCCAGGCTGGAGAAGGAAACACTCAAGGGGAGTCTGGGATGAACATGTTGTCCCATTGGAAACGATGGTGGCTGTGCAACCCTGCTGAGGCCGCGTCAGGACTCAGAGCTGGACTTGAGGGGCTCCAAATGGCAAAACGGAATGGTTTTTGAGCAGCAAACAGAGTAACTGCAATGGGTTGAAACATATGTTGAAATCCAAGAATGCTTAGTGATACCCAACACACACACACACACACACACACACACACACACACACACACACACATCCTGATCAGTCACCTTTAGGGACCACAAAGGAACCAACTCATGACTCTGAAAACTTATGAATACCGAGTAAGCATCACTCAACTATTCATCCCTTCCTGTAGGGAGGGCACCTCAGGTTGATCAAATACTTGATGAGGAAAGTTCTCCTCTATAGAATTCCAGCTAAAAAATGAAGGGTAAGAGTATTACAATATTACCATTTTGCCCCCCAAAGTAAAATGACAAGTCTAGGCAATGATCATCAACAGAAGCTAAACCATTAGAGGAAGAACGTGAAGGAAATCTAGAATGGATGCGTCAGCCTGGAGACACCAACGCCGTGATCAAGGCTGACATCAGAGGGAGACAACCAGACCTGATGACCTGGTTTGCGCTGACAGCACATGCCCTGAACAGCCGGCGAGAAGCCTGCCTGGCTTAATGATACCCACTGAGTTTCTGTGTATTTTGCTTTTGGGCTGTTTGGTGCTATAGCTTCAAGTTTTCTTTAAAAATTTTCCCTTTTATCGTTAAAACATGTTTCTTTTTGTATTGAAATATTGAAATATGTTTTCCTTGTCAGTTAATATCCATGTTGCTCCCCCTGCTGTATTTTGGTAGCAGGAACCCTGGGTTCTTTCCGGGGAGATTTGTATCCAGAAACCATAGTCCTGCATTTACTGCCACAGGGTTAGACACTGGCCTGTCTAGTGGATGGAACTAGATATCAGTTTGGTTTATCCACATGTTTCGTTCCTGTTCGTTTTAAAGAAAATACACCGTGAATTCATACTGATGTTTCTGAATCAAATTTAGGTCGAAAGGTCTTCCATATTTTGTGATTTTTTTTTCTTATTTTGATATATCTTTGCATCTCCCTCAACTCTCAAGCATTTATGTGGTCACACATTAAAAAGGGGACTCTGTAGCCTAAATGCTACCTTGCTCCTTCTTTAAAACATATGTAGTCATTAATTTGCCCTTTGCCTTGGGGCTGCTTTGGGCCTGGGAAGCTGATTAAAGCCCGACATGGTTTACCTGCACCAGATTAAGTTGATGACTCATGACTTGTCTTAACTAGCTGACAGTAAACAGATTCATCACCATTTTAAGAAGCTGTGTTGGGGAGTCACTGCTTATCATTAATACCAACCCTCTGTACATGTCTTCATGTTGTAAGTACAGTAAAAGCAGCAGGGAAAAAAAGTTAAACGTGGTCTCCTGGGGGAGAGTGAAGCCTGCTCCCCACTAGACCAGCAGTGGGAGGGGAGCCCAGCAGCTCACCCAGGAGAAAGGCAGCCGTGGTGCATGGGCCCAGAAGACCAGAGGCCATGCTTTCTCCGTATCAGTGCTGAGCGGTTCCCACTGAAGTGCTAGCGTTTCGTTTTAGCATCCCTGCTGGGAGCAGCTGCCCCACTGTGCTTCAGATCCCACCCACTGAAAATGTACAGCCTGGGCCTACAGTTAGTAACATGGGGCTGTATGTGTGGAAGTTGCTAAGAGGGTAGATCTCCAAAGTCCTCATCACAAGAAAAGAAATTACAACTATGTGTGTGGATGGATGTTCACTAGACTTATTCTGGTGGTCACTTCACAATACATACAAATATGGAATCATTATGTTGTACCTGAAATTAATATAATGTTATTTGTCCATTTTTCCTCAATAAAAAATAAATCCTATCCATTCATCAAAACACAGCTCATGTTTCATCTTTGTCTTGAAACTTGATCTCCTCCATCTAATCTCTCCAGTTCCTTATCTGAACTCTAATTTATCTGTAGGCAGAAGCCACTGAAAATATACTCTGAGATACTGATCTCACTACTCTTTAACTCATAATTATAAACTCTGGACAGAGCTGTGTCTTATAATTCTTGCAGGTCACTGCTGTGCTGTGGCTAGGCAGGCATGCAAAAGGCAATTGCTAATTTACTGTTTTAGTCCAGTTCATCCAGTCAGCCTAAAGCAGATACCTTATATGCCTTTATAGGCTTAAAACATTCCAACTTATATTTATATAAAAATTCTGGATTAGAAAGCAGTTTCCTTAAATTATCTTATTTTGTTCTAACAACACTGTAGGTAGACAAAGCAGGTGTTTATGCCCACTTCCCAGAGGAGCAAGCAGTTCAGCAGGTGTTGAAGGAGGCAGCTTGTCAGTGAGTGAGCCCTGTGTGCTGAGTCCCTATAGACTCTTCTTCCTCTTCCTCTGAGAAATGTTACTTAAAACTTGGAAATAATACAAAAAGATAATTACAGGTCTTCCCAATATCATCCTAGACACCCTTTCACAGGCCCACCCAACAGTTACTTTATTATCAAACTTTTGGATCTCAAAATCCTTGATGCCCTTAAAATGACTGAGGAACCCAGAAAAATTTTGTTTAAATAAGTTATATTTAACAATGTTTATCTTATTGAAAATTAAAACTGAGGACATTTAAAATTTTTATTGATTTAAAAATAATAAGCCCACTATGTATTAACATAAATAGCCTATTTTTAAAATAAAATTACTATATTTAATTAAAAATTTTTTTATTTTGGTATTATTAATGTACAATTACATGAGTACCATTATGGTTACTAGACTCCCCCTATTATCAAGTCCCCACCACATGCCCCATTACAGTCACTGTTCATCAGCATAGTAAGATGCTACAGAATCACTACTTGTCTTCTCTGTGTTGTAATGCCTTCCCTGTATCCACCCCCGCTACATTATGTGTGCTAACAGTAATACCCCTTTTTCCCCCTTTTCCCACCCATCCTCCCCAATCCCTTTCCCTTTGGTAACTGTTAGTCCATTCTTGGGTTCTGTGAGTCTGCTGCTGTTTTGTTCCTTCAGTTTTTTCGTTCTTATACTCCACAAATGAGTGAAATCATTTGGTACTTGTCTTTCTCCACCTGGCTTATTTCACTGAGCATAATACCCTCTAACTCCATCCATGTTGTTGCAAATGATAGGATTTGTTTTCTTCTGATGGCTGAGTAATATTCCATTGTGTATATGTACCACATCTTCTTTATCCATTCATCTACTGATGGACACTTAGGTTGCTTCCATTTCTTGGCTATTATAAATAGTGCTGTGATAAACATAGGGGTGCATATGTCTTTTTCAAACTGGGATGCTGCATTCTTAGGGTAAATTCTTAGAAGCGGAATTCCTGGGTCAAATGGTAATTCTATTTTGAGTTTTTTGAGGAACCTCCATACTGCTTTCCACAATGGTTGAACTAATTTACATTCCCACCAGCAGTGTTAGGAGGGTTCCCCTTTCTCCACATCCTCGCCAACATTTGTTGTTGTTTGTCTTTTGGATGGTGGCCATCCTAACTGGTGTGAGGTGATATCTCATTGTGGTTTTAATTTGCATTTCTCTGATGATTAGTGATGTGGAGCATCTTCATGTGCCTGTTGGCCCTCTGAATTTCTTCTTTGGAGAAGTGTCTGTTCAGCTCCTCTGCCCATTTTTTAATGTGCCTATTTGCTTTTTGTTTGTTGAGGTGCGTGAGCTCTTTATATAATTTGGATGTCAACCACTTATCAGATATGTCATTTATGAATATATTCCCCCATACTGTAGGATGTATTTTTGTTCTACTGATGGTGTCCTTTGCTGTACAGAAGCTTTTTAGTTTGATGTAGTCCTGTTTGTTCATTTTTCTTTTGTTTCCCTTGCCTGGGGAGATATGTTCATGAAGAAGTTGCTCATGTTTATGTCCAAGAGATTTTTGCCTATATTTTTTTCTAAGAGTTTTATGGTTTCATAACTTACATTCAGGTCTTTGATCCATTTTGAGTTTACTTTTGTGTATTGGGTTAGACAATAATCCAGTTTCATTCTCTTACATGTAGCTGTCCAGTTTTCCCAACACCAGCTGTTGAAGAGGCTGTCATTTCCCCCATTGTATATCCATGGCTCCTTTATCATATATTAATTGACCATATATGGTTGGGTTTATATCTGGGCTCTCTAGTCTGTTCCATTGGTCTATGGGTCTGTTCTTGTGCCAGTACCAAATTGTCTTGATTACTGTGGCTTTGTAGTAGAGCTTGAAGTCAGGGAGCGTAATTCCCCCCACTTTATTCTTCCTTCCCAGGATTGCTTTGGCTATTTGGGGTCTTTTGTGGTTCCATAAGAATTTCAGAATGATTTTCTCTAGTTCATTGAAGAATGCTGCTGGTATTTTGATAGGGATTGCATTAAATCTGTAGATTGCTTTAGGCAAGATGGCCATCTTGACAATATTAATTCTTCCTATCCATGAGCACAGGATGTGTTTCCATTTATTGGTATCTTCTTTTATTTCTCTCATGAGTGTCTTGTAGTATTCAGAGTATAGGTCTTTCACTTCCTTGGTTAGGTTTATTTTTAGGTATTTTATTCTTTTTGATGCAACTGTGAATGGAATTGTTCTCCTGATTTCTCTTTCTGCTAGTTCATCGTTAGTGTATATGAATGCAACAGATTTCTGTGTATTAATTTTGTATTCTGCAACTTTACTGAATTAAGATATTAGATCTGGTAGTTTTGGAGTGGATTCTTTAGGGTTTTTTATGTACAATATCATGTCGTCTGCAAACAGGGGCAGTTTGACTTCTTCCTTACCAATCTGGATGCCTTTTATTTTTTTGTGTTGTCTGATTGTCATGGCTAGGACCTCCAGTACTATGTTGAATAGAAGTGGGGAGAGTGGGCATCCTTATCTTGTTCCTGATCTTAAAGAAAAAGCTTTCAGGTTCTCGCTGTTAAGTATAATGTTGGCTGTGGGTTTGTCATATATGGCCTTTATTATGTTGAGGTACTTGCCCTCTATGCCCATTTTGTTGAGAGTTTTTATCATGAATGGATGTTGAATTTTGTCGAATGCTTTTTCAGCATCTATGGAGATGATCATGTGGTTTTTGTCCTTCTTTTATTGATGTGGTGGATGATGTTGATGGATTTTCAAATGTTGTACCTTCCTTGCATCCCTGGGATGAATCCCACTTGATCATGATGGATGATCTTTTTGATGTGTTTTTTAATTTGGCTTGCTAATATTTTGTTGAGTGTCCATCTATGCTCATCAGGGATATTGATCTGTAATTTTCTTTTTTTTTGGTGTCTTTTCCTAGTTTTGGTATTAGAGTGATGTTAGCCTCATAGAATGAGTTTGGGAGTTTTCCCTCCTCTTCTACTTTTTGGAAAACTTTAAGGAGGATGGGTATTAGGTCTTCACTAAGTGTTTGATAAAATTCAATGGTGAAGCCATCTGTTCCAGGCATTTTGTTCTTAGGTTTTTGATTACCAGTTCAATTTCGTTGGTGATAATTGGGCTGTTCAGATTTTTATTTCTTCCTGGGTCAGCCTTGGAAGGTTGTATTTTTCTAGAAACTTGTTCGTTTCTTCTAGGTTATCCAGTTTGTTACCATATAATTTTTCATAGTATTCTCTTATAAGTCTTTGTATTTCTGTAGTGTCCATAGTGATTTTTCCTTTCACATTTCTGATTCTGTTTATGTGTGTAGACTCTCTTTTCTTCTTGATAAGTCTGGCTAGGGGTTTATCTATTTTGTTTATATTCTCGAAGAACCAGCTCCTGCTTTCATGATTCTTTCTGTTGTTTTATTCTTCTCAATTTTATTTATTTCTGCTTTAATCTTTATTATGTCCCTCCTTCTACTGACTTTGGGCCTCATTTGTTCTTCCTTTTCTAGTTTCATTAATTGAGAGTTTAGACTGTTCATTTAGGATTGTTCTTCTTTCTTGAGGTAGGCCTGTATTGCAATATATTTCCCTCTTAGCATGGCCTTTGCTGCATCCCACAGATTTTGTGGTGTTGAATTATTGTTGTCATTTGTCTCCATATATTGCTTGATCTCTGTTTTTATTTAGTTGTTGATCCACTGATTATTTAGGAGCATGTTATTAAACATTCATGTGTTTGTGGGCTTTTTCATTTTCTTTGAGTAATTTATTTTTAGTTTCATACCTTTGTGATCTGAGAAGTTGGTTGGTACAATTTCAATCTTTTAAAATTTACTGAGGTTGTTTTTGTGGCCTAGTATATGATCTATTCTTAAAAATGTTCCATGTGCACTTGAGAAGAATGTGTATCTTGTTGCTTTTGGATGGAGTGTTCTGTAGGTGTCCATTAGGTCCATCTGTTCTAATATGTTGTTCAGTGCCTTTGTCTCTTTATTTTCTGTCTGGCTGTTCTGTCCTTTGGAGTGAGTGGTGTGTTGAAGTGTCCAAAAATGAATGCATTGCATTCTATTTCCCCCTTTAATTCTGTTAATATTTGTTTCACATATATAGATGATCCTGTGTTGGGTGCATAGATATTTATAATAGGTATATCCTCTTGTTGGACTGACCCCTTTATCATTATGTCATGTTCTTCTTTGTGTCTTGTTACTTTCTTTTTGGGTGCATAGATATTTATAATAGGTATATCCTCTTGTTGGACTGACCCCTTTATCATTATGTCATGTTCTTCTTTGTGTCTTGTTACTTTCTTTGTTTTGAAGTCTATTTTGTCTCATACAACTATTGAAACTCCTGCTTTTTTCTCCCTATTAGTTGCATGAAATGTCTTTTTTCATCCCTTTATTTTCAGTCTGTGTATGTCTTTGGGTTTGAAGTGAGTCTCTTTTAGGCAGCATATAGATGAGTCTTGTTTTTTTATCCATTCAGTGACTCTACATCTTTTGATTGGTGCATTCAGACCATTTACATTTAGGGTGACTATCAATAGGTATGTACTTATTGCCATTGCAGGCTTTAGATTCGTGGTTACCAAAGGTTCAAGGGTAATTCCCTTACTATCTAAAAGTCTAATTTAACTCATTTCGTATGCTACTACAAACACAACCTAAAGATTCTTTTTTTTTCCTCCTCCATTCTTTGTATGTTATGAATCATATTCTGTACTCTTTGTCTATCCCTTGGGTGACATTTATTTAGCCTTAGGAACACTTCCATCTATAGGAGTCCCTCCAGAATGCACTGTAGAAGTGGTTTGTGGGAGGTAACTTCTCTCAGCTTTTGCTTATCTGAAAATTGTTCAATCCCTCTTTCAAATTTAAATGATAACTTTTCCTGGTAGACTATTCTTGGTTCAAGGCCCTTCTGCTTCATTGTATTAAATATATCATGCCACTCCCTTCTGGCCTGTAAAGTTTCTGTTGAGAAATCTGA
Organism: Phataginus tricuspis; assembly: GCA_029783875.1. NCBI lineage: Eukaryota > Metazoa > Chordata > Mammalia > Pholidota > Manidae > Phataginus > Phataginus tricuspis. The sequence continues at coordinate 1,943,633 of JAQQAC010025709.1, read as the reverse complement.
CGATAGCCTGATGGGTTTTCCTTTGTATGTGATCTTTTCTCTCTATATATCTGCTTTTAAAAATCTGTCTTTATCCTTGGTCTTTGCCATTTTATTTATTATATGTCTTGATGTTGTCTTCCTTGAGTCCCTTGTGTTGAGAGATCTGTGTGTCTACATGGCTTGAGAGACTATCTCCTTCCCCAGATTGGGGAAGTTTTCAGCAATGACCTCCTCAATGACACTTTCTATCCCTTTTTCTCTCTTCTTCTTCTTCTTGTACCCCTATAATGCAAATATTGTTCCGTTTGGATTGGTCACATAGTTCTCTCGATATTCTTTCATTCTTAGAGATTCTTTTTTGTCTCTGTGCCTCAGCTTCTTTGTATTCCTCTTCTCTAATTTCTATTCCATTTACCTTGTCTTCTACTACATCTAATCTGCTTTTAAATCCCTCTATTGTATGTTTCGTTTCAGATATGGAATTTCTTAATGATTGAATCTTCATATTAAATTCGTTCCTGAGTTCTTGAATATTTTTCTGTACCTCCATAAGCATGTTTATGATTTTTATTTTGAACTCTCTTTCAGCATGATTGGTGAGTTCAGTTTCATTTGGCTCTTTTTCTGGGGTTTGTGAGATTTTGGTCTGAACCATGTTCTTTTGACGTTTTATATTTCTGTGTGGTGCCCTCTAGTGCCCAGAAGCTCCAGTCTCTGGAGTTGCTGAGCCCCTAGAGTGAGGTTGGGGGTCATAGGTTAGTGGAGCTGGTGCCCTGCTTCATGAGGTCTGCTCTGTTCGTGTGGTCTGTATGCAGTGTGGTCCAGCCTTCTTTCCTGTTACTGTTTTAGGATTAGTTGTATTAACTATATTTTTGCAATATCTGTGGTTTTGGGAGGAGTTCTTTGTCTCACCTCTCATGCCGCTATCTTGAATCCTGTGTCCTCTATTTTCTAAAACAAAAATGATTTAATGAGAAGCTGGCATTATTTTTACCTTTTGCACATCTCCTTAATGTCTGGTTTAATGGGAGAAAATAAGCCCATATAGTTGCTGCTCCTGTGTTCAGTCTGTTGCAATAGGTTGCTTGGTTAAAGTTTATAAAGAAACTCGAGCTCCACAAAGATATCTGGTTGGAAATGGGAGAGTATTTTTACAGTCTTTAAGATTCAAAAACAAAACTCTAAAATTTAGAAAAGATTAGCTGCAATGTGGAATCTGAAAGTATATCAATGAGCTTTTTGTACTCTGTTACCTTAGAATCCATTGCTCTATTTGGAATTTGGAGTGATCTTTTGTCCACATGTACTAGGCCAAATAATGGCCCTGAAAGGCACCTGCACCTACTTCCATGAACCTGGGCATATCCCATCTTCTCTGGCAAAAGCGATGTTTGTTGATGTGACTGTTAGGGACATGGAGAGGGAGATGTAACAAGAGAAGAGAGAGATGCAACATGAAAATAACTCAGTCCACCATTGCTGGCTTTGAAGATGGAAGGATTCCATGAGCCGAGGAATGCGCGGGCCTTGAGACGCTGGAAGATGCAAGGGAGCAGGCTGTCCCCTGGCGCCTCCGGGAAGGAATGCAGCCCGAGCGACACCTTAATCTTAGCCCAGGGAGATGTATATCTCTCTTTGGACCTTCAGAACTGCAAGAACAGGTTGTGTTGTGCAAGCCACCGTGTCGTGGTGGTTTGGTACAGCAGCGCTGTTACCTATGCTGTGTAGGGCGTCGTCGTCATGCACCTGTCATTCAGAAAATCATGGTTCGCTGAGTCATATGCAGACTTCTCCAATGTTGGCATGTTTCATTGTGCAATAGCAAAGAACCTTCATTAATATCACACTGACCTCATCAGAAAACCCCTTAAATATTAGGAAGTTTTCAAGTACCCATGGCAGATTCCAGCTTTCCAAAATTTTCACTTGAAAACTCCACCTTTATCATTGGCAACAAATATTGTCATTTGTCTTCCTTGAAGTGACAATCTTTTTCAAGTAAAAACAGCCTTGTGGCTGGCATCTCAGCCCCAGAGCAGTGTAGGGGACAGCATACCATTCCCTCAGCCCAGCGCCCCCTAATACCACCCGCTTTCTCTCACTGGGCACTGGAAAGCTGGGCCCCAGCATCAAGTCTAATGAAGGTACTACTCTCTACATCTTCACCAGGACTTTAGTATTGAACTGCCTTTTCTCGAAATTCATTTTAGTTTAAATTTAATTCTATTCCCTAAATAACTTTTTATGTAACTAAACATGATATATTAAATAGCTTAGTATTGAATACAAGTGACCCTCAGGGTTGGGGCTCATTCCCAGCACGGTTGACACTTTGGGCAGGTGATCCCTCGGGGGTGGGGGGTGTCCTGTGCTCTGCAGGACCCTGAGCAGTATTGCGGCTTCTCCCCCTATGTGCTAGGAGCACCCCCGAGGTGAGAGCCAAATCTCTAGCCCTCTGGCTTCTGAAGCTCCTGGCACCTCCCTCCGACCCAGTTTAGGAAGCCTGCCAGCCATGGCTGGTGTTGGACTGCCACCCGGCAGGGGCCTCCGAGGGTCGCTCTCACACTTTTAAAACAGTTTTCAAAGCCTGAGAACATGTTTGTAAGTTAACATCTAAATATTTTTATTGTAAGTTCAAATAATTATAAAGAATATGTTTTCTGGTGTATTGTATGTTGTAGACTTGGTTTACATGTATTCTATTCAAAACCTTAAACCTGAAAAGAACTTCTTAAATTTGTGGAGAATGTCAGCCACAAACCTAACCCAGTCCTTGGGACTCAAACCCACCAGCGAACTCAGGCTCGCTCTTGATGAGGAAAGAAATCTTACCTTCCTAAAGCACATAAGCCCAAAGGCACTCACTCGGCTCGCTAACAAGGCCCCCGCGGGCGTGACAGTGTCTTCTCTCCGGCAGAAGAGGAGTCCCTCCTCTCCAGATTCCTTTAGGGAGAGGAATCCTTGGAAGTTGGGTGTGAGGGAAGCCGTCTCCCACCTCTGCCACCCTTGCTGAGCCTTTGTGTCCCCAAGTGTGCAAGTGAAACTCTGGGTGACCAAACCTGGAGCAGGGATAGCGACTTTGCTTCTAAGGGCTCCCTGAGGATGCCTTCACATGGTTTATGTCATCAACTTTATTATTTCTTTATGAAGTCATTTACTCATTTTATCAAGGAGTCCTTGGAATAAAAGGAGGGCTCAGGTTACAGTGGCAGCTGGCAGGGTGGCTGGTGAACGGTGTGAACGGTGTCCGTACACAAATCTGAATGTCTGTTTGACAAAGGGCGTTGGCACATGGTTAATGGCTGGGCTCCCTGGGCTGGAGCACTCAGGTTCCAGTGCCAGAATGATGACCTCTCCCATCGCATTCGGGAGCCCGGGGGTTGGGCTTTGGAAGGAAGTACTGACCTCCTTTGCAGCGTTGACCATGGTGGGACACGCGTAAGCTGAAGCCAGGAAGCAGGAGGCTTGTGTTGGGTCAAGAACACTGCTGTTTCCCAAGTTTGCAGAGGTGGCTCGTATTGCAGGCTGACAACTGGCTCTTACCTGAGAAATACTGAAGCAACTTATTAAAAAGGGGACTTTGAATGTGGCTCTGAGGAAAAACCACTTGGCTGCAAGGGAAGTTCAGAGTTGCATCCGCAGAGCACTTGGGGAGGTGAACAGGAGCTGCCTCTTGGGGAGGGTTTGGGAGCTCGTGCACCTGAAATCAGGGGCTGGCCCTGAGCTCTGCTCAAGCTTCCTGCAGCTTGAGGCATCCCTGCGTGGAAACAATAAATAATGATTTGCTGTTATTGAATATGAGTCCATGTATGTTGTATCAAATCTTAAGTAGCGTTGTGCGGTGGAAGAGAGATTGACACTCTGGACCTGGGTTTGCTCCTTGCCTTGTGTTGTGGAGCCGGTGCTTGGTTCAGAGTTCAGCCCCTTGGTTGCAGCCTGCTGTGTGGGCCTCACCCATCTGTGGATATGAGCAAATGAAGCCATGCATGGAAAAGCACTAGGCAAATGCTGGTCATAAGGGAAAGGTTGTCTCCGTCACAGACACCTCTCTTCCTGAGCCCAAATCTGCCCCTCAGCCTGGCCCCCTCACTAAGGCCTGTGCCCGTGTTGCTGGGCAGCTGCATCTGGGAGGTCTTTCCCTGTGCGTCAGGTGAAACCTCAGCCTGGACAGAGGAGGGTTCTTGACGCTGAATGAGAAAGAATGAGCAGGTTGGAAAAGTGTAGATATGAATTCATTAAAGCGAGAGTAGAAATGGATGGCAGCTGCCTTGCAGGCAGCCGAGGGCAGGAGAGTGCAGAGGGAGGGGCCGGAGCTTGCTGAGCAGCTTGGCACAGGGGAGTCTCCCTCGCCAGCTCCTGAAGCCAGGGTCACTGGGCATCCCACGTCTGCTTGGATCTGCACAGTGTGGGGGCTAGCCCCAACACCCCAGGATTTGGGGGAGCTGTGGAGCATGGGATATAGTGAGATCATGTTCTGAGAACTTCCCAAAGAAGGGAGACGTCCAGGCAGGCTCCTGCAGCTGCAGTTTCATCTAGATCACCCAGGCGATGGGAACTTGCAGTCCCAAATATGAGTTCTCAGTAGCCCCTCCTCACTTATCAGGGGTAAAATGGAGACTTGGAAATAGAACAAAATAGCAAAAAGACAAAAGGCAGTAAGTTGAGCAGTGAGAAAGCTTTATTTAATAAAGTGTGCACTTAAAGAAAAGAAAGTGCGGGTGTCCTCAGAGAGGAGTCACGCTGAAAGGACGTGAATTCTGTCTTTTTAAGGTTTCCGAGAAGGGGAAAAGGGTGGGGTGGGGGGATTGCTGGGTGTAGGCTTGACTTCTGGCCTCATGTTGTCTCTGTCTAGTGAAGGACACCATGTTGTCATCCAGTCAGTCCTCTAGATAATTCTGTAAGATAAACTTAACGCAAGCGATTTACTGATCTTGTTCTTCTCCAAGATAGTGGTTATCCTCCAGCAGTGGGGACATATCAGTTAAGAAGACTGCCTGCTCTGCCTTAAGATAGGCTGTTGGCCGATTACTAAGGAGTATGTTAGGAATATTACTTCTCAAGTCTCTGTTTTTTAAAATGGAACCTTTGCCTTAAGATGGGGTCCCTCCTGCTCTTATTATACTGTTTATGGCTCAGCATTTTTCATCATAGGCAAGAAAAGTTAATCATGATGCTGGTCCCATGTTCCTGCCCTACCTCATCCGGTGAGTCAGGTACACTGTCAATTCCATCCCAGCAATGCCTTCGGCTCTGTAGTCTCCTCTGCAGGCTCAGGACCTGCTGGTTTCATATATACAACAGTGATTCACCAGTTACCCATATTATTAAATCCTCACCCCATGTAGTGCAGTTACTATCAATGTAGAAAGACATTACAGATTCATCGACTATATTCTCCATGCTGTACTACCATCCCCATGACCAACTTATATTGTGATTGCAAATTATTGTGCCCTTTTCCCCCTCACCACTCCAACCCCTCCCCTTTGGTAACCGCTAGTCACTTCTCAGAGTCTATGAGTCTACTGTTGTTTTGTTCCTTCTGGTAAAGGTAACTTTTATATGCACAGGGAAAACAAACAATTTGCTTGTTTTGCTTTATTGTGGTGGTCTGGAACAGAACCATGTGTCTTTAGGTAAGCCTGGAGACATGCTATCTGTGAACTTGTGCACAGACACGTGTACCCACATGTGTACATGTATGCTTTCTCAGCACGTGCACACAGAGATACATGCACTCTCTTGGTGTGCATGTGTGCACATACACACATGTATGTACATGCTCTCTAGGAGCATATACACATACACGCATGGTACAGGCTCTCAGTGAGTGCATGCAGATACACATGTACAAGTTCCTTCTTGGTGGGTGTGTACATACACACATGCATGTACATGCTGTTAGAACACGCACATGCAATGCATATTTATGCTGTGTGCATACACATGCATGCATGTACATGCTCTTTGTAAGCACTGCACACATACGTGTGTGCACACTCGGTGAGAGCATGTAAACACACGTGTGTGTACATGTTCACTCCGTGAGCACGTGCACACATGCCTGCATGTCTATAAAGCTCTCTCGGTGAGCACGTGCGCACATACACACACGTCTGTACTCTCCCACAGTGAGCGCGTGCACACACACGTACGTGCACGCACATTTCGGGCTCACCTCAGAAAGCCAGGGCAGATACATAGACTTCCTCCCGCTGCACGCGTGTACACAGCATCCTGAAGGAGCAGTCCTGAAACATATCCAGTGTCTCGAAGCGCGGGCCTCCTCCAACCCTCTTCGCCGGGGCCTCTTTCCGGCTGGAAGAAGCGAACCATCCACCGCGGCACGCGACGTTCAGGACCTGCCGGGCCCGCCCCTACACCGCCCAACCGCTCCTCCCGCCGCGCGCCAAGCTCCCGCCTCGGGCGACAGAAGTGCGTAGATTCCAGGGAATGCCCCGAATGCCCCGCCCAGCCCCCGCCCAGCCGCCCAGACCCCGCCCTTAACCACGCCCTTGGCGGGGCGGGCGGGCTGCGTGCCGGCGCCGGGGGCGTGGCGTGGAGCGCGCCGCCGCGCGCCGTGCGGAATCTGCGGCGGCTGTTGGCCGTTGGCGCGGCTTGGGCGGTTGTCTTGGAGAAGCAAGATGGCGGCGACAGCGGCCGCGGTGGTGGCGGAGGAGGACACGGAGCTTCGGGACCTGCTGGTGCAGACTCTGGAGAACAGCGGGGTCCTGAACCGCATCAAGGTGGGGCGGAAGGGGCCGGGCCTGACCAAGGAGCGGGCCTGGTGCGGACGGCGGGCGTCGCGCTGCCGCTCGCGGGGGCCGGGGGCGGGCCCTGCAGGGCCGTGCGGCCGCGGCCCTGGCGCGTTGCGCGGGGCGGAGGGCGGCCTGTGAGGATCGGGGGCGCTGCCGCTGGCGGGAGCCGAGGCAGCGCAGGGGCGGCGCGGAGCCCGCGGTTCGGGCGCCGGCCGCGCTCCTTCCCGTCCTCCTGGAGCTCACGCCACCTGGGCTCCTTGTCACGAAAGTTGTTTTGAAACCGGTTTTGTTTTTCTCCCCTTTTTAAAAACAAGGCGGAACTCCGAGCAGCTGTGTTTTTAGCACTAGAGGAACAAGAAAAAGTAGAGGTATGAAATGTACAGATTTTAATAAGACCATATTCATGTTTTAACTTATAATTACTTAAAAGCCATTCTGAGATGCTACTACGTATATTAGTGAGTGTGACCAGGGATACTTAAGCTGTAAGGATTATATTTCGTTACTATTGAGAGGCCGTCAGAATTACTTTTCCTTTTGTGTATATCTTAGAATTTTGGAATCTAAAGTAAGGTAAGGTACCACAGTAACTCAGAGACTATGTCTTCAGTGTCACAGATCCCTTTTTGTAGTGGAAATCTGAAACACAAGGTCATAGGCGTCGTGGAAAAAACAGTTCCAGCGTCAGTGGGGTCAGTTCACTGCGGGGTCCCTCAGAACCTTCCGTGTGCCAGTGTCCACTGGGGATTATGGGATGCACCCTCTCTCGAAACTATCCCGCCGCCCAGTTATTTTAAAATCATGTGATCTTGCTTACTGTCAAGAGTCCAGCCACTTCTCTAAGTGTATTTAGTGTTTTCTTTCTCCCCCAAGTCCTGCCACCATCCTGAGGGAACATCCTGAAAGTTGTCAACAAGATCGCTCCGTAATCGGGTCTCCACTTTCCTCAGTGACAAATCAGTCCCCTTTCCTCACTTCTTCACACTTAGATACCTGCTCCTCTTCAGCTTCATGAAGCACTCAGGTTCTTGGCACTTTGGGCTTTTCTAGGCATCAGTATTCTACTGCCTTTTGTTCTTGACTGACTGGACCCCGTGGTCCATATCTCAGAAACCCTAACTACTTGTCTTCCAGGCATAGATGGTCTAGGAAGAACCATAATGGTCATTTAATTCCGCAGCTCAGCTTCCTTCCCTCGTGTGTATACATGCACTGCTGCGGTTACCTACACTGGGTTGCTGATGTCACCAACTGGTGGGTGCCCACCTCAGTGAAGTCCTCAGCAGGCTGAGGTCTCCTCCTTACTCAACAGCTCCTGCTTAGCTTCACTTTAGCCTGTGACCTCACCTGTTTCCTTCACTCTTGACAGCTGGTCTTTTCCATCACAGTGAAATCAGAAGCATCAGGTCCTAACTGTTTGTGCACATTCCCCACCTCCCAATCTCTCACTTACCTCAGAAAAGGATGCCCTGTGTCTGTACTTACTGTACCTTTTCCCTTCTTGCTTTAGCAGAGGAGGAGGCGGCTCTGTGTTATCCAAGAATAATCACTTTCTCTGGGCCCCGCCTTCCGGGTGCGCTCAGCTTCTCAGTGATGTGCTGTATCTTTGGCCTCTCCCTTTCTGTTGACTTTTCTCTTAAATACAGGAACTCATTTACATTTCTCAGGGAGAAAGCTGTTTCCCTTGACTGATTATTGTGCTTTTAATGCTGCTCTTTTCCCTCCCACAGCCGCGTTTTGAAAGACTATGTATGTCTTGGACTGCTCTTAATGCTCCAGGCACCTTTACTCCATTAACATCTTGTATCCATCACTGCATCTCAACAACTTCTTGTGCGGAGGTCAAGCAGACTTTCCTACCTGAGTATATGGAGTTCTTACCTGTCTTAGTTGCTCTTTGTGTTATCTAACACTCTTAATTCCTCTTTACTTTCTAAAAATCTTCCTTGACTTTTGGGGCCCTGTTCGGTTTCTTTTCTCCTCCTGACCACTCCCAGTCTCTTCAGCATGCTCTATTTCCTGAACACCTCACTGAAACCCTTGGAGCGGTACCCCACGGTGCTCATTCCCCATTCTCTTCCTGGATGACCTTGCCCACACCAGTTACCTCTTTGTCACACTGCCTATGAGGCTGACATTATGGGAACTGTCACTTACCCAAGCAAGAAATCTGGAAGTTGCCTAGGCCTTAGTCTTTCCACTTGTCTGGTCATTTGCCAGTGTGTATGTCTGTCAGTTTTGCACCTGAGATGTTTAAGGTTCTCTGCTGCCCTCTTGCCTATGCTTAGTTATTTCTGTTCAGATTACATCACCCCTTCCTTCTCTCCAGTTTCCTCTCTGCTGGTCCCTTACCGTCTTACTCAAGTCCTTTCTTCACATTGCTCCTACACTGGCTATTTATAATACACATCTGATCTTGTCCCTCCATTTTCCTTAAATATTTCAGTTGGCACACATCGTAAAATCCCCTTTGCGATTTTTTTTCCCTCCTATCTTTTGTGGGTTTTTTAAAAAACAACTTTATCTAGGTATAATTGACCTACAGTAAACTCAAGGTATATAAAATGTATATTTGGGTACATTTTAACATATTTATGCAACCATGAAACAATCAAGGTAGTGAACATACCCATGACCCTCAAAGTTTCCACAAACCCCTTCATCACACCCCAACCCCAGGGAACCCGAGCATTTTTAAGAACTATACAGATGGAACGATACAGTGCATTCTCGCTTTTTTTGGTCTGGCTATGTTCATTGAGCATAATGCATTACAGATTCTCTCACACTGTCATTTGTATCTCTAGTTCATTGCACTTCATTCCTGGGTACTGTATCGTATGGGTACAGCACAGTTTGTCACTTGCCTGTTGGTAGATATTTCAGTTTCCGGTTTTCAGCTATTATGATTAAGGCTGCTGTAAACATTCACGTACATGTCCTTGCTTGGATCTGTGCTTTTTGTTCTCTTGAGAAAATACCTACAGGTGGATTATATGGTAGGGGTACCTTTAACGTTTTAAAACATTACTAGACTGTTTTCTGAAGTGATTGTGCCATTTTACATTCCCATTAGCAGTGTATGAGATTGCCTCTTTACTTATACTTCATGTGATCTGCTTAAAGAAGCTTTGATATGCCAGTTTTTTCCAGCATTTTCTAGTACATTTTCTGTATTTGCTCATATAAACGTCTCATGACAAAGATCAGTTGGCCTATGTCGTATATAAAATCATCTTACACACTATCAATTAACTGGAAATTCAAGTGTATATAACCCAAGTCCTGTTCACAGTAAGTGTGCTGTGTAAGTGGTAGATATCTAAGATGACAAAATAGTGAATTTCATGAATTTGAAATAATGAAGTTTTTGTAAGTTTAATGTTATTTGACATGAGTATTTGAAGGTCTAGTTTTGGAAGCAGTTTAATAAGCAATTTATAAAACATTTAAAAATTAAAAATAAATACAAATCTCAATCTATAGTGTTGTCTTATTAACTTTGAGATATTAAATAGTGCAAAGCAATTTCTGTAGTAGTCAGTAGTTGTGGAATGAGTTTAACCAGAATTTTATGACTAACAATATTTTACTTATATCTTTGCCAAAAAGTTAAACTTTAATCCACATTTTGTAGTTGTTCTTAGAACTGAACACATGACACTTACAATGTTCCTTTTTTTAACAGAACAAAACGCCTTTAGTCAATGAGAGCCTCAAAAAGTTTTTAAATACGAAAGATGGTAAGATGGTCTGCTTCTGCTTGATTATTTTGTCTGAATTTCAAAGCTTGACTCCATTTAGGAGAAATCAGGAATTTCAGATAATTTTTTGAAGTTGGATTCTTATAGGTTCTCATTTCATTTAAAAATTTTATTTTACAACTATTGAGTTGCTTTAAATATTATTTGTCATGGGAAATTGTTGGTTAAAACTAATTGTACTGTAAGAAGCAGAACACTCTAGTCCATTTATGAAGTATCATGTTGTCTTAGTAATAGTTCTAGACAGATGATCCTAATGAAAAAACGAGGAGACAGAGATTCTCATTACTTAATTGTATTATTCAAAGGTAAATTTGTCATTAAAAAAATTTAGAAACCTCTTCTCCCATTAGTTTACCTTACTGCACAGTGTTGGTGAAGAGGCTTCAGGGGCCCTAAAGCTTTGCTAACCTCCTCTCTCCCTCGTTGTTTTCAGGCCGGCTTGTGGCTAGTCTTGTTGCAGAATTTCTTCAGTTTTTCAATCTTGACTTTACCTTAGCTGTTTTTCAACCTGAGGCTAGCACGGTAAGAATAGTGGATTTTATCTCTCTCCTTTGAAACCACCCTTGATACAAATGAGTTCATTTTAAGGTGAAAGTTAACAAAATTTGACAACTTGGGGTATCTTACATATGGATTATTTTTTGTTTTTCTTAGCTAGCCAACCTCTTAAAACAGATGCTTCGTGTAACTTGGAAGGAATGTTTTCTAGAATTAATTTGTTAGGATGTTAGACTATACCCCTTAATGGATACTTTGAATGTAGAGACTGGTGAAAAAATATGTAATTTTTAAAAGTGGACATTTCATTCATTAGAAAAACAACCTCTTTGATTTTAGAGATGTTTTTATGTTCCAAAAATATTTTTCTTTAATCTCCGAAAATAGTTTTGCTGTATTTTTGCACACTTATATCTTACTTCTTACATCTTATTTTTCCCTAGTTTCAAGGTCTTGAAGGTCGAGAGAACTTAGCCCGAGATTTAGGTATTATTGAAGCAGAAGGTACGGTGGGTGGACCCTTACTATTAGAAGTGATCAGACGGTGTCAGGAGAAAGACAAAGGGACAGACAGTGGGGAGGTAAGTCCAATCCTATGCTGTGTTAACATTTTCTATTTTTATTATTGGCTACTTAGCATGGTCATACAGACCAGTGCATGCAAAGTGAGTCAAGGTTGCAATTAAAAGAGGCTGTTCCTTAAAAACAAAATGAAACACACTAAGACTGCATAAACATGTTCTAATGGAAATTGGAGATAGAGTAGATCTGAGGCTGCTGCTACCCGTGTTCTGCAGATTGACCCTCAGAATGTTGAGGTTTGGGGGCCCGGCTCTGTGGAACCAGTTCCAGCATTTCTGCTGACTAGCCACTGGCCTGGACACACTGCTCCCCTTGCTGTTCCCTTCTTTGTAGAATAGGGATAGTAGACAACCTCACAGGCATGTGAGGCCCCACCCATGCGTTAGTGCGTGTGAAGTACTGAGAATGCTCAACTCATTGTTACTTGTTACTTTTATTGCCATTTTAAGCATAAAAAGGCTGAATCATATAGTAGTTGTTGATTTTTTTTAATAAAGCCTTTTCTGTACTAGACTTAAAACTAAGCTGTTGATTTTGCTGAGTTTCTAAACGTTTTCAAAATTCTGTTTTTTGACTATTTCCTTTCTTAGTCTTATTCTTTCTTTTTAGAAATCCTGCCAATGAGATGAGTGGTCTGATTTCTATTTGTATAGTTTGGGTTTATATAAAGTTACTGTTTCACAGATGTAGACCACATGGATGATAACCATTCCAGTTATCTGGTTAAATGTGCGCGGCAAGAATGTAGAGGGTTTATGGGCTGCCATGTACTTCATTTGGCGAGTCTCAGAGTTTATTTTCTATTAGATTCTTTGAAAATCAGTAAATCTTGACTGAGTACCTAAGATTTGCCTCTGAGGCATAATAAGTAGATTATTTCAATTAAAAGGTGAAATATAAGTAGGGTTCTAGAAGAACTGAAAGCTATGTAAGATAAATTATGCTCATAAAGGAAATGGACATTTAAATGGTTGTTTGATTACAGAGAATAAATTACAGAATAAATTATAGAATAATCATGCAGTAAATTAAGTTCAAACATAGTCTGAGCAATGATTTTTAGTTAAAAGGGGACAGTGATTTCATACTTAAATTTTGTTAGGCTCAATTGTAGTGTGAGTGGGTGGAGAGGATTGGGAATGGTGTTGCTAGAAGGATGTGGAAGCAGGGCCAGACCTGGGAGGGTGGGTGCGTCCCCTGTGCAGAGAACACGGCACCAAGCTTGTGCCTTCAAGCATCACTTACTTGTCTGTCTGTAATGGCTTAAAAAGTTTTGTTGTGGGCTGATTGTATCATGGGCATTGTGCTAGCTTCTAGTGAATAAAAAATACACAAGTGTAAAGAAGCCCAGACTGTTGGTTCCCACTGTTTCATGAGCCCCTGCCTGTAGGTGGTGGTCACATCTCTTTGCTTCTGTGGTCCTGAGCTTCTCCCTTTACCTGCCCTTTGGTTCCTCCCCCGGTGTGCTTTGGCTCATTCAGGGCGGGGTGGTTGCCCACAGTCTCTGCTTTGCTCTCCTTCCTCCGCCAGGACTACCGGGGCTCACCCAGCTCTGCCACTCCTGCATGTGACCCTCTTGTTCTTACCTTCCATGTGCCTCACCTGTGAAATGGAGATACTCGGAGTACCACCCCATGGGGTTGCAGTGAGGACAGAGGGGTGAATACATGTAAAGCTCTGGGAATGGCACCTAGCGTGGAGAGACCATGTTCATATTTGCTGTTAGCATTACTTTCTTATTTTGTTATCATTACTCTTTGGGTGACTCCCTCCAGCTCAGTCCATCCCCCTAGCTTGAGACCAGAACTTCCAGCTCTTCACAAAACATGCCCCTGGTTAACCCACTAGCACATGGAAATCCTGTATGAAAAACACTGACTTTATTTTCTTTACATCTAACAAAGTGAGAGCCACATAAGACAAAAAATACTCCCCTCCCACCAAAACCGCACAGTTCCAGTCCATCCACACTCACTTCGTGTGTTGGTTGTGTCCCCTGACTCCTGGCTCCCAGCCCGAGGCGTTGCCTCTCCACGGGTGCCCCTTGCTCAGGCCTTCTGTCACTAAGGACTTGCTCTCCCTACTGTATGCAGTGGCTCTGGCAACAGGTTGTAGAAGGAGAAGGCTTGACTGCTGGAAACCTCTGTTCTCTGCTAGACAGGATGTCTGCCTCAAACTGACACCTAGAGATGTTTTCCTGTCTAGTTGGTTTGATTTGAAAATGAAACCTCAGTAAACGTCCCTTCTGACTGGTAGATCCTAGCCTTCCCAGTCAGTGGACCCCGTTTCAAACTGTGGTTTTGTTACCTAGACCTAGAATGGGAAAGTGATTGGTTTACTCTCTCAAAACACAAAACTGTTCAGTAGTACATTTCCTCTCCCCTTTGTGCTAGCATTCCCCTCTTAATGCCTGGGCTTTTCATTTTAATAGTTCATTTGTGTTTGTATATATACAAATGAACAGATAAATTAATATTTAAAAGAGGGAGCTCACAGGTGTCCATTTTGGCCATTCTATCATTTACTAGCATTTATCACTTTGAGAGGAAACTTGTCATTTATAATGAAATAAAAATGTACAGGTTTCATTGACCTTTGGTGTTTGATGCTGAAGAAGGAAAGTTGCTGTGGCTCAAGCCCACTGACTTAGTTAGTGATGCTTCTACACCAAAAATGCTCGTGAAACTACCATCCAGGTTGGTGGCTGATATCCCAGTATAGGTAACCGAGCGCACTGCTACTTTCACAGATCCTGGGTGAGCCTCGCCTCCCGTTAGCACCTTTTGCTGGTCCCCATTGCTGGTTGGCAGCTCGGCTTCCTCCTCGGTGCTCCATCCCCAGGCTTTGCTTGCACTTGAACTAATTTTAAAATTCAGCCCTTCATCTATTCCTTTTCCTCTTTAAGAATTGCAGTCACTGTGTAATAGCAATTAAATAGTCTCCAGGTTTCTTCCACTTTAGTTTAGGATCCTGCATGATGGGCACCAACCCGTCTTTCTAGTCTTCTGCCTCTTTTTTGAAACATGGAATCTGTGCTTAAGCCAGACTGAGCTTGTACTTGAAAGTGGCTTTTATTTTTTCGCTTTTCCCATTTCTCATCTGTTTTCCACCTAAAAGGGGCATGTTATCCCTCAGGTCTCCTTAGCTCTGACTTGGGGATGTTCCCTCGTGCTCTTCTCTATCGCTGCTGGTGGTTGCTTCCCTCTGCGGGGCGTCCACAGCGTCTGCCATTGTCTGCGCTGTTCCTACTTCCTATGTTCACTGGGTCAAGGGCTGTCTTATCTTGTGGGGCCCAGTGGTAATTCTCAACAGGTGTGTGTTCAGGGTCAGTGCGAAGCATTTGAGGACTTTTGTACATTTGAGAAACAGATTTATGAAAGTTAGATTGGTGAATTGAGAGACAGTAAAAGACTAGGAGAAATGAAACCCTTTAGAAGGCAGATATAGACAAGATTGTGGCAGTAAGAGCAGAAACAAAGGGCAGATAAAGATGGCCTTTTAAAGGAAGGATGAGTGAGACTTTGTACATTAGTATTTTGGCAGAGACACAGGGTCTTAGAGGGTGATACGGGAAAGAAAAGCTTTCCAAAGAGATTTTGGTTTTTGGCCTGGGGCTAGATGGTGCCATTACAGAAATAATGGTATTTGAGGAGAGCAGACACATTTTTGTATTTAAGAAGTTATAGCTGTCAGGAAGGTTTTTATAACAAAATGCCAATTTTTTTTGAAAAATTTTATTAAGGTATTATACACTCTTATGAAGGTTTCACATGAAAAAACAATATGGTTACTACATTTACCCATATTATTAAGTCCCCACCCTTACCCCAGTGCAGTCACTGTCCTTCAGTGTAGTAAGATGCCACAGATCCACTGTTTGCCTTCTCTGTGCTGCACTGATTTCCCCGTGATCCCCCACACCATGTGTACTAAACATAATACCCCACAATCCCCATCTCCCTCCCTCATCACCCTCCCTCCCACACCCCTCCCTTTGGTAACCACTAGTTCCTTCTTGGAGTCTCTGAGTCCGCTGCTATTTTGTACCTTCAGTTTTGCTTCATTGTTACACTCCACAAATGAGGGAAATCATTTGGCACTTGTCTTTCTCTGCCTGAAAATGCCAATTTTTAATATGCACATAGTGAGGAGTTTGTGATGGTACAGTGGGTGAATTTTAGTTGATTTCCATTCAAAAAAACACTGATAAAAGTTCCTCCTTTGCATTTGACATAGTGCTGAGGACCCAGCAGCTCCCGCTGAGAACTTTGTGACCTGATGGCAGGTGCAGGATGCACTGAGCCAGGGCCACTGTCAGGGAGCGAAGACGTGCCGTGGGGTGGGAAGGAAGGAGAGCGCTGCCCTTCGGAAAGCCAGAGGTCATTTGGGAGAGCTACTGTCAGTGCTTTCTCCTGAGCTGAGATGAAGTAGGGAAGCAAGCGCAGGGCCAGTAGAGAGAGCACATCTCTGAGAATCACTGGACATGTCAGTGTGGAGAGTCGGGACAGGGAAGTCGGGACAGAGGACTGAGGGCGTGTAGGGGAACAGCCTGTGCCCAGGCACTGAGGGAGGTGCACTGCAGGGAGTGGGACCTGAGTGTGTTTTGCTTTGTTTTTTCGGCAAAGTTAGGAAAAAATCTAATAAGGATATTTGTATTAATTAGAAAGAAATAAAAATAGCAACATTGTATAGTTTTAAGTGCTAAAATTTTGTTGAGGTATAATTAGTATATTCATATTTTACGTTTAGGTATGTTTTAATTTTATTTCAGGGGGTACTGGACCTATCAGATGTACATTCTCCTCCAAAGTCACCCGAAGGAAAAGCCAGCACGCACACGACTACCAGCAAGGTGAGTCGACTGTGGGGCACCAGGCGAGTCTGGAAGAAGACCCTAGGGCCCTTGTTCTCTCTCTGGTCCTTCACAAGTTGTACTGTTTTGTAGCACAAGTGCTATTTAGTGTCTTGAAGGTGCTTTTTCCTCTTTGATGAAGTATGTGTCTTTAAAAATTGTTTTGCTTTGTTGGTAGTGTTTTGAATTTTGTGTTGTACAAGGAATATGCTGTTAAATAACAGAATTGTAGGATATTTGGACTCATTTGGTACCTTGAATATTTTTTTCTTTCAATTAACAAGGAGGTTTACCTAACTTTTCATTTATGAATTCTTAGCTTGAGAATATTAGGTCCCAGAATGTAAATTGCTGTGTCGAATGTGGTAGACAAGACAGGTGTCCCGTTTGGGACTGCGTGTCATCATGGTTCTTCATATTACTGAGCTAGTTGGAGGATTTATAAGAAAATATATGCTCTGCCTTTGTGTGTGTGTGTGTGTGTGTGTGTGTGTGTGTGTGTGTGTGTGTGTGGTGTTTATGAGTTGTTAAAGTTCAGGCCTTGATTGTTTAGGGATTTGGCATAATGAAGGAAAAAATGGAGTGGAACACTCAAGTGTCAAGTCAGAATATGTGTGATAGTGGGAGTGGCCAGAAGATGATTGTCGGACCTGCGTTGTCTCGTGGCTGTTGGAGTGCCCCGGGTGTGATGGAACCAAACGGTCTCAGCCAGGGCTGGGGTTGGGTCAGATTGTTGTGACCGTTCCTTTGGTTTCTATTCTGGGGAGGACAGTGATGTCCTGGAGTATGTTTTAAAAGTGGTTCCTTGTACTGCACCAACTTGTAGATACAAGTTGTATCTTCTTAAATTAGGTGACCCCCTGGGGGGCACAGACTCTCCTGCCAGATGTCTGTCCTTTTCAGGTGCTCAGAGCACCTCCAATGTGAGTGGGTCAGTGGGGGGTTCCTGTTGTTATTTGCCACTGGTTTTTATTTTATTGCTCCTTTTTATTTTTTAAGTTTAGGAACCAGAGGAATTTTATGCTTTATTTCTTACCAAGGAAAGAGCCCCTTATTCTGTTTTTAGTTGTTCCTTTTCTCTGAGGTCTAGTCTGCCTTCTCTATAGGGAGGCTGTAACCCTGGTAACAGAACAAGGTCATGAGTATGAATAAATTTTAAAAGTTCTCTTTAAATGAACTGGCAGATATAAGAGCCTTTGTAAAAAAACTTTTCTGTGAAAATGTCTGTATAGAGGTTAAAGTTAATAAATATTCCATGTATTCTTATCAGTACTGAGAGCATTGAGCTACATGGAAGTTTGTCTTTTTAGCCAAGTATTATTTTTTAAAGCAAATCAGTTGTAATCACCTCCCACATATGGTGTGGCTTCAAGATCAGATATTAATGTCTGTTTTACATATTCTTACTCTCTGCATTAAAATGTTTTTTTTAGGATCTAAGAATTATAATGAGAATCTTGTGTTCAGTCAGAAGTGTTGCTCCAAATACAGAGAAGTGATTGGTGAGGTTGATGTGCGGAGCAGCAGTCTGTCCTCTGGGTGGTGCCAGCTTTGCCACCTTCTGCCGGTGTCCAGGGTGGCCTCGGCCTTAGCGTCATGGGCCTGTGGCAGTGTGGCCACTTCTGAACTATCATAGTCCATCTCTGTCGTAAGACAAGGCCTTCTTTTGGCACTTAAAATGCAATTCCATGATTCTTAGAGGATCTGGATTGGGGTCCCTGTGCTTGCCCCACTCTGTCCCCGCTGGCTTTCCTCTCTCACGGTGGCCTTTGCATCACTTTGGGCTCTAAGAAGGACCTTGGTCTCAGGGTGCCTCATCAGTCTGGAGAGCCCACAGGGTGCTAAGAGCTCTGGGAAGTTGTGGTCCAGCCCAGGGTCCAGCGAACCTTTAGGAGCCTGTTTTATGTCCTCCTGGGGAAGGGAAGGGAAGGCCAGGGCAGTTCTTAAAGGAAGCTGTTGGGAGTGCAAGCCTGGCTTTCTTGGTACACTGCCAAGTGGATCATGAGGGAAGTGAGTCTCTACACAGCAGAGGTCAGACAGGGCAGCAGTGCCCACAGGGGACTGGGTAACTGTTGGACAGAGTAATGAAACAGGAGTTGGACTACTTGAGGAATGGAGTTAAGAAAAGACCAAAGAAAAAAAGGGTTTCAAAAAGGAACACATTTGATTTTCCATTTTTAAGGCATTTTCTAATAGACATTTTTATTAGTTACGAATTGGTTTGTTTTTAAAGATTTATACTATATGGTAAAATGTCATTTTGTTCTCATGCTCAGATACCAAGGTATAAAGGACAAGGTAAGAAGAAGACAAGCGGGCAGAAGTCTGGGGCCCAGGTAATGTGCGTGAGGGCAAAGGAGAAAGTGGCCTGTGCTGTGCGGGCCGCTCGTGGCCCCCCCGGGCCCGGCCTTACGTTCTTTTCTGAGGTGTCCCTTTCATTTTTCTGTAATCAGAACATGATAAGGTCTTGGTGGCATAAAACAAAAAGTTATTTGGCTTTCAGTGTTTATCCAGGTGAAAATCATACTGTGGTATTTTAAAACCATGCTGTTTTACTTTGAGAATTTCTTGTTTTATTGGCAATTTTAAAAATTGAAAATACTTATTTTCCTTTTGAATGGATGGTCATGTACATATTCTCAACATGATGATTTTTATCTGAGGTAAATAGAATATCAAACTACTTGCTGGATAATTTCCAATTGGTAAAGGCTGACTTTAGTTCTCTTCAAGACATTTTTGTCTGTGGCCAGCCTGTCCTCAGAGCTCGGCTCCCAGGGGACGCGGACACGCGGGCGGGGGGAGCTGCGGGGGAGCGCCTGCCGCGCCGCGTCGGGGTCCTGCCTGCCTCTGTCTGCCCCCCAGACGACCACAGGAACGGGCTCAGCTGCCTTTGACATGTTAAATGTAGAGGTCTTGGAAGCATGTTAAATCAGTACAGTTCTTACACTAACCTAGAATAAGGTAAAATTATTTAACTTTTAGTTCTGGGAGATTCCTTGGTCCTTGTTGAGCCTGGGCTTGTGTATAGATTATTAAGGCCTCTAAAATTAAAGGGTTTTTTAAGAATTGTATTTGCTGTGTCAGCTGCCTTTAGTCCCTGTATTTTCAGTGATAAATTCACACTTTTTTTTATGCATTACTACAGGAGAAGATGTTTTAAAATGTTATTTAGCAAGTATGTTTGAACATTACACAGTGAAAATCATTGTGTTAAGTGCTGTGGGCAACACAGATTTTAATGTGGTCCCCACTTAAGCAGTTTACAGTCTAATCGGAGAGATGAGACATAAAGATAATTAAGAATTTAAAATACATGTTTATATAGATTGTTTTAATCAGTATCTTAGACTTTTTTTAAAGGTAAAAGCATATTTCATTGCATTTCATAATATCACATGTTTATATTCTTATTGGTGTGAATTTTAAAGAAGTTAAAACATTTTGAAGTTGTTTATGTCTAGAACCAAAGCACGTGAGAAGAGACCCACTGTCACTTTGTGTACGGGAAGGCAGCAGTGGGGGCCAGATTTATCTTTCACTCCTACCGTGGGGAGAGCCGCCTTTCCTTCCCTCTCCTGAGGGGTGGCTGAAGAATCTGCTGGTCCATATCCTGGGGTTGTAGGCTTTAAGTCAGCCCCTTTTATTTCATTATATTCCTGACCCTGAAACCTGTTTTCCCCTCCACTTACCTGATCCTGTTTCTGAAAAGTCTGTGTTGTGCCCAGCATTGCCTACTTCCAGCCTGGTAGGTGGGCCCAGAGCACGTCATCCCTCTGCCTTTCTGCTCTGCCTGAGCATGCGCAGGTTCCCAGTGTCCTTTGTGTCCTAACATTGTTAACATCTTAACCCAAATACCAGGCTGTGTTTGGCTGTTGAGGTTGTACACCGCAAGGGGGAGCTGTGCACCTCGTAGCCAGGTGGCATTTCCCCGTTGTGCAGAGCCATTCAGGGCAGCCCTGCCTGTCCCTGAACTGGGCGGGCGGGGAGCGGAGCAAGGAGTGCTGTGTGTCTTCCTGCTGCTTTTGTGCACAGCAAAGCCCAAGTACTAATGGCTCATTCAGAGATGCTCTGTTATATTCGAAGTGGATTTTAAAAAATCACCCATATACATCCATACACATATTTACATGTAACTGATTCGTACTTACTGTCATAAGCCTGTCTGTAAACCGGTCAGTATGCACAGTAGAATCTAAGGGTTTTGAGCTAATTTAGCTTGGATAAAAATAAAAGTTATTTTCTGGTTTTTATTGTTGTGAGACAATAAAGGATGGATAGAAGAGCTGGAATACAAGCTGGGTAAATAGCAGATGGGAGGACATTTCTTTAGTAAGTTAAAAATTTTAAATATATATTCATACTTCCTTTCAAGGTACCATCTGTAACAATCTATTTCATTGTAAGCCATCTGGTTGCAGCGCACATGGTGCTAGTTCTCTGGAAAACACTTCATACCAAAGATTGCCACAGGCTCCTGGTTGGCTCTGCTAACTTAGGTTTACCATTCAGTTGGAAAAACTGAGTAAGACAGATATTTCTCATTTTTAATATTTAGACTAAAATGCTTTTAATCATCACATGATCATCCTTTCTTTTTACGATCAGTTTTCATGTGTCTTAAACTAGTGTATATTGAGGTATTTTTGCTTTAGTTCTTAAAGGAGGACATTTCTTAATTTGTTCCTTGTTTTCAAAATCCTGGGATAAAGCTGAAACCCAGCTTTATGTTTATTTAGGGCAGTGATGGGCCCACATGTTATGTTTGGGGGGGGTGTTTCTGCATTCTTTCAGTTACCTTAGGGTTTTCTAGATAAGTCATTACCATTCCCTCGACACGTATGTACCCCCAGCCCATCCTGAGTGCGCAAGGCACGAGGGTGCGCAGCAAGCTCCAAGGAGTGCCGCCTGGCCAACTCCTCCGGCCTGGCCGCTCCCGCCTGGGACTGGAAAGCTTGGCGCCCCCTGGCTGCTGAACCCTGAGCTGGAGCTGAGCGCGCGGGCTGTCTTCATTCTTGGTTTCAAAGCTGGAGAGAGGGTTCTCCTGTGCATCTTAGGAACGAGAGTATTTATAGAGCAGAGGAATAGAGTTTCTCGAGACAAACTGAGTTTTTAGAAAGGGGGGTTTAAATGTTTGTTTTATGAAATGCCACAGTGTTTACTCTCCAGGTGAATGAATTAAAACTTCTAAATATGTGTGTTACACCTGTAGTAAAATTACTTCTCTCCATAGTTCGTTAGTAAGTCATGGATGGAAAACTGTCTATAAGACGTAGTTAAAGGTAATTAAGAATTTAAAACACTATGTTAATATAGATTGTTTTAATCAGTATCCTAGACTGGTAGGGGTTAGGTGGGAAGAGAATTTAGGATTGAATTAATTATTTTGACTACTTTTGCAAAACGGGTGTGTTTCTTTGGCTTTGATGTGTTTCTCTTATAAGCAGTGCAGATTAGGCTTTTAATTTGGAAAAACAAAATTATTTTTTCTAAGTTTTTGAAATATTCTAGTGACAATTCAGTTTTTGGCTACTGGAAAGTTGGTTATTTCCACTGTGAAACTTCTCTTTGTGATGCTATTTTCTGTTAATCTAGATATGATTGCAATGTTGAGTGTATACATATACTAGTAGAAAAATAAATACACTAAAACTTTCTTACAACTTTGATTTACCATAAAGCCCGTTTAGTCTTGAGATCTGTCCAAAGGCATTTAGTGGGACTGTCATGCTGTGCAGTCAGTTCTTGTTTTTATGAAGCAACAAAACTTTATTATTACAAGTTTTAGTTATTTATTATAAATATCTCTGTTAGTGCCTAGGGCTGCCGTAACAAAGCACCACAAACTTGGTGGTTTAAAACAACAGAAATTTTCTGTCTCCTGGTTCTGGAAGCTGGAAGTCCCAGATCAAGGTGAGGGCAGCTTGGTTCCCCTGAGGCTGTGAGAGGCCTATGGGCCAGATGCGCCCTCCAGCCTCTGCTGGCTCCCAGCAGTCCCAGGCGTCCTTGGCTTATAGACAACATGGGACCTCCTTGTGGTTGTGTTCCTGCTGTGTGCTAGCCTCCGTTCAGTGGGACCTCATCTTAACTGGTTACATCTCTCATGACCCTATTTTTGATTAAAAGCACACTCTGAGGTACTGAGGGGTAGGAGTTGAGCTTATTTTTTTTGGGAGATGCATTTACTCCATGACAGCCACTAGGGCCTCTGAGGTTGTCCAGAGAGTGAATTCTAAGGCATTATCGGTTTTTTTTTGTTGTTGTTGTCACGCTTCTTTGTTTTGAAGAATTCTTAACCATAACTATTTATATTCATCCTGAATCTGAACTCTAGGTGATAGAAATTCAAGTAACTGAAGTTTATGTATATAAAGTAAAAACTTGTCTTAGGCCATGATAAAGGTGCTTCAGACGGTCCCCAGGGTGTATAGACATTGTCAGTTGGTTTGTTTTTGCTCAGAAGACTGGACTTTCTCCTTGGAAATTACTCTTAAGTTTTGTAGTGTATCTGTGTTAACTTGCAGAATGTGTTGATAAATTTGTCACCTCTTCATGTGGATTTTTTTTTTAATAGTGAAAGTTATTTGGAACTAAGTTCAGTGAATTCATTAGTAACCCAGTCTTCTTCGTAAAAAAATAGCCATAAGTACAAAGTGATGACACATTCCTGTGTGGTTTAGAAATTGATTTCGAGAGCAGCTCCAAGGCATAGTTAATGTTATGAAGGTTGGTTTTACTCCGTAAATAGAACTATAGTTTAAAACAAGCTAATTATTATTTTTTAAAACATGTGTTGAACATAATGTGCTTCTCCATGAAACTTGTCTTCCTGAAACTAGTCTTTCTGTAGCAGGAGTACTGCCAAAACCGGTCAAAAACCATGGACATGCTGAGTTTAGATAGTTCATTATGTGGGCTTAAATCATGTTGGTGATGTGAGTCCACAGGGAAAAAGGACTTTATCGGAAGGTCCTGTTTCATGTGCTGTTGCTCCTTGTTTATTTACATCTCGGTTTGTCTCATGCTGGTTTTCCTTCTGAATTTTCTTAGGCTTTTGAAGGAGAGAATCTATCATTATCTCAGTATAATAATTGTAAATGTGTTTAAATATCACAAGACTCAGTATTTATTTCCAAGTGCATATGCTTTTGGAAAGATAGAAATCAATTTTAAAACATTTATAAGTCAGGCGTTACAATGGACATGAATCTAATTAAAAAATACATAGGTGACAGTGCTTTTCTGTATTTGATAGCAGGGAAACCGAGAAAGTCGTTAGGAAATTCTTTAAGTTTCTTCTTCTTCGAAAGGATTCTGTGTTGTTTAAAAGGCTGATAATTTGGTATTTATTTTTCTAGGTATGTCTTTTTACAATCATTAATTTATATTAATAACATACGGTATGTATAGTCTATACAAGGGCCTACAAATTGTATAGTACGTATTTTGCGTGCTGTCAACCAGTTGTGGCCTCTGGTGTAAACATATACATGTATATCTAATACATACACAATACATACTGTCATGTATTCTGTCAGTACATATGAAAAGTGCCTTACTGAGTAATTTCTAACCCATATTATTGCCACCCTGCTTCAGTAGTCATTAATGTGTTCCAGCCACACATCTCTCTGTCCTAACTACTGGTAAAAATTTGATTTGGAAAATACTACTCTAGTTCAGTTCTTGAGAGGAAGTTCATCCTGGGAACATTAGTTAAGATTACATATTAGTGGCAGAGTGTGGTCTCCATTCCCCATTCTGTTTCAGGAGAGTGCATCTCCCATGTACCACTGGCATCTCACAGCACTGCTCTCGTTAGTGTGGCAGGCTGAATCTTGGGAAATTGTCGTTTTTAACCCACAAAAGACTACAGTTTCACAGGACCTAATAGCATAATGTAACTATTAAGAGCTGATCTCTGAAATCAGACTTTAATATTGGTCCTGACCCCTTAACTCCCTGGGGACCTTGGCAAGTGATTGAAATGTCTGTATGGCTCCTTTTCATGTCTGCTGAGAAAACAGACTTAGCCCCTACCCAAGGGTATTTTGAAGATTAAAACGAGATAACGTGGAATGCGTTTGAAGGCTTTTCCATAAATGTTAGCTACTTTTACTGCTACTGTCATAATCTCTTATTTTGACCTGATTATTTTTATTGTTGACATAGGTATGTCTAAGGGCAGAGAGAACCCTGACCAAGGATGGGGGCCATGGGGGTGTGGCGGTCAGTGCCAGCTGAGACGGTGAAGTGTCACTTCCGGGTTGGCATCACCAGAGGAGTGGGACAGGAGTGAGGTTTGGGAGTGTTACACTTTGGTTTAAGGTGCACACACACAGAGCCATGTGTCCACGGAACTCGAGGGAGGTGTGGATTAGGGAGTTACTCTGGAAGTCTGAATTGAGATCAGTTCTTTAGCTAGCAAATCTTCGTGTTAGAAATGCAGGTGGTGAAGGTGGTATCTTCCACCTTGGTGTCTGTGATGTTTGGACTGGATGGAAAACTGCTGTTCTTACTGATGAACACTTTAACAGTAGATTCATTTTTGTGAACTAACCTGCTTTACTAGTCATGCTTTCTTTTATTTACAAGTTGAAAACATATTAAGATAATTTATGAAGAATGATGTGTATATTAAGAGGAAATGGGGAAGTTGTTTATAAATGGGAAAGTTTGTAAATGGGATACTTATAATAGAATTCCTTTAAGGGAGGGAGGAGAAGAACGGTGTGAATATTTCCTTTGACATTTTCCCCTTCCACAGTAGCCTGCTCTGAAGCTGGGGTGAAGATGGGCTGTGGGCTTACTCCGCACCTCACACAGCATGCGTGCGCGCACAGACCTGCCCATGCTCATGACTTCTTTTCACTGCAGTGCCTTACTGAAGTTCCATCTCACTGAGAAGGCCTTTTCTCTCCCCCTCCCCCTAGAGGGCCGGCAGTGATGCGAGTCACAGTAATAAAAGCACATCTTTGTCAGAAGCAAAGAGCAAAAGTGGTCTTCACTTAATGGCCCAAGAAGTAAAAATTGGATCTTTCTTAAGCAACAAGAGTCTGGATGTCATAGACAAAGCTGTTCTTTGCGCAGATGAAGATGATACTGAAGGGGATTCTTTCTTTGACGAACCTATTCCTAAACCAGAAGAAACTTACGGCTGGTGGGTGAATAGTGTTTTTGGTTTATCAGACTGGAGGCTTAAAAATATAATTTTTGAGTATTTTTATATTTTAAAAATAAGCTACTATAAAATAGTTTAAAAATAAGTTTCTATAATTACTGAATTCAAGAGTCTGATTTTGTATCATAAGAGCCTTTTATGTTGTAAAGCAATTCCACATTAAAAAAAAACCTAGAAATTAATGATTGCAGTAGGTGGGTATGTACTGAGTGCCTGTCATGTGCTGGGTGATGGCTGGGGCTGCTGGTAAAATCACACACTGAAGATTTAATTTGCAGCATATCAAACAGTTCTAGAGAGGGGTGAGCTGATTTCTCATTGATGACTTGCGTGAACTTACGGGATCTGAGTCTGCCTTGCAGACTTTATGGGTTGAGTCTCTGAAATGTCTGTTCTTTATTTCCCAGCCACTGTGTACATGATAACATACACTGAAGTTGCTTATGTTTTAGTGGCAGAATGTAAGAGTACACCTTAACCGTACCCTTGTTTCTTGTTAGGAGAAGTGAACCTAGTAAGCATGTAGGAAGCCTGGCATCGCTCTCTGACGCCCCCCCTTTAAAAGGTGGACTCAGCTCCCTTGCTGGAGCCCCCTCGTTGAAAGACTCTGAAAGTGAGTGCCTGAAAGCCCCTAGATTTGCTGGCTGAAGATGTGGACTTTAAATGATGATGATATTTTTTTCTCTAATTAATTAAGTAGTATGTCTACGTTATTTTTTTCAGAAAAATATGGCTCATAATTTTACCACTCAGAGGTATTCCCTGTTAATATTTTATTAACAGTTTTCACTTCTTTTTCATATGGTCATATTCTCTTTATCATTTTGTACTCTGCTTTGCCTGTGCCATCAAAATACTTTTGGAAATTGGCTTTTTAGCTGCTTTATATAATGCATGATTTTTAGACCATCTCTCTTTTGCTGGATATTTACATTGGCTTGCATAAGATTTAAGGTCAGTGAATTTTTAAAAATTGGTTCCATAGATTCTGTGGTCACTGGTCATCATAGGAATGTTGAAGTGTCTGCCGTCAGGGACTCAGGTCTACTGTCCGTGTACGCAGCGGACATGGAGATCAACAGACATGCTGTCGGCTACCTGCCTGTGCCTGCCCTGCACACAGATGGCGGTGAGGCCAAGGCCTGAGAAGCATAGCTTTACACATGTGAATGTGCAGATGGACTTTAAACTAGATTATAGTAAATAAAGGATTTAATTGACAGTGTTTAGAGCATAAATGTGCCTCTTAAGAATGTTTGCTAAAAAGTGGTCTTTATTAGGAAATTGCAGTGTGATTTTGCATAATTTGCAGTACTTACTAACCTTTTGAGTGACATGATACCTTGGTGGGATTTCCTAAGACAGTTACAGAGCTTTGTGGTTCCTCTTGCCATCTAGTGAACTAGCTGCCTTTCCGTGAATGTGGCTGTGTCTGCTTCCCACATGTGTCCATGGTTATTGTCACTTTCAGTAAAGGGCCCCAGAGTGTCATGAGCATGTCAGTCTTAACACTGGTCAGAGAAGAATGACTTAGAAAACTAGGGCTGAGAAAATGAAAGCAGCGAGGAATTCAGTTTGGTAAATGAAGTAGTGAGTGAGCAAATAAATAAATAAATACAACTGAGAATAATTAGCTGTAGTCCATGAACTCATACCTATTGGGGCTGCTTATGGAAGGTGATACCTGATAGTTGCGCAAAAAAGTATTTTGACGGTCATGTTACAGTGAAGGGTAGTAGTATGCGTGGTTAAAAAGGGGTGTAATGCACAATGAGAGCAACAGTTGATATATTTTCTTAGGTTTGGTTATTATGCTTCTATCATTAAAAAACCCTGCATTGAAATTAAGGACATGGTTTAGAGACATGTGTTCTAAAAGTCAATTTAATGTGAATATTTTTCCTTCGCAGGTAAAAGGGGAAACACAGCTTTGAAAGATCTCAAGTTGGTCAGTGATAAAACTGGATCATTTGGACTAGGTAACTAGATTCCCATTTTAGTGTTGACTGCTTGAAGGTAATTATTTCTTAGAATAAAATAACTGAGGTGACTTAGTCACTCACAGGGGCACCTTGTGAGCATATGTTTGGATGGTTTTGTGCATCCAGCGGGGATATAGTGGCAACTTGGCAGACTCTTTCCTTGTGGACTTTAACTCTCATAGGGAAGGCAGGCATTAAGCAGGTACCCAGAGATACTGTGCTTGTGAAAGGAGTCGGTACACGCTGAATGAAAGTGGGTAGTAGGCTGACTAAGCCTAGCCTCGCCATCCCAGAAAGGCCTCTCCTTAGAAGGGACTTCTCTGCCAAGACTTGAAGGGTAAGGGCCAGCCAGGGAAGAGCTTTCAGTCAGACTGAGAGGACAGTTGGTACAAAGGCAGAGTCACTTCTTTGGGTGCTGGAACTATGTGGTCCAGGCCCTGGGGAATTGGTGTAAAGGAGGAGAGAGGCTTGTAACCAGAAGAAGTGTGGGCTGTTGTGTTCAGTTCTTTCCGTAGATTGATTTCTACAGAAGAAAGGACCTCAGTGTGAATATAAAGAGCCCTGGGCCGCTTATGCAGAGCATGGTTCTCATCTGGTTTTCTCTGTGCCAAACTGCAGGCAGTGTGATAAGCATACCTTAAGAGAAACATTTCAGAGAGTGGAAAGAACTTGAGTTTGGAAGTGGATAGATAAAGAAAAATCCCAGATGTGGCACTAACTGGTGGGTAAGGTAGTAGGTAATCAGAGCTATTTCCTCATCCATTAAGTGGAACTACTGACATGTACCTCGTGTTAAAAAGTATGTAAAACCTAAATATGTGCCAGACATAAATAGAAGTACAGTCCCTGGCATGGTGGGTGCCTAATAAATGTTCGCTTCCTTTATATGTTACTTTGTTCCTCCATTTGCAGCAGAGTAGTTGTTCCCTGAGTGCCGGATTCTGTTCAGCAGTGACCTGGCCTCACGGCAGCTGCTGAGTCTGTGGTTGCTGGCAGCCAGGCGGGCCGGCTCCCTCTTCCCTTCTTCCTTGTTGGGTGGAGTGGCACTTGCAGTTAGACATTCTTCTGCACAACCCGATGCAAAGTCTGCTCCCAGGTTTTTGCCCCACACCCTGCTTCGGTGAAGAGCCACCACCTGGAGACTTGTGCCAAGCTCCACACCTGGCGGCCGCCCCACCTGCCTTGTCCTGGCTTCTATTCGTGTCTCACCTTTGTAGTATTCAGTCTGTTGGCTGCCCTGTAGTTTCTTTGATGGCCCGGCTCTTTGTCAAAGCAAGGGGGTCCCCAGGCCATGTTTGAGGAACAGGTACTGAGACTCCTCCTTCTGAGGGAGTGGGTCCTGCGGCTTCCCCCACCTGAATGGGGGACTCTGGGCCACCCGGGCTGGGGCTTTTGGAGCCACTCAGGTACGACTTACCAGTTCCCTAGCTGAATGTGTGGTCGCATGGCCAGCATTAGGGTTCAGTATAAATAAACATCTGTTTGTAGTTTTGTTTGATGGTATTACAACAGTATTGTTTTCTTTTCATAGTGTGTATACAGTATTTGTGGTGTTCTAAGTATCATAAGTGCTAACAGACTAGGAGAATAATACTAGTGATATGTTCCTGGCACTGTACCAGGAAACAGTTTTATTTAGTTCTCACCCTGTGAGGTAGGTTTTATTATTATTTTCATTTTTACAGGTGAAGAACCTAGGATTAAGTTATTTGCCTAAGATCATACCACTTAGAACCCCGAGACAAGAGAGAGCCCTAACTGCTGTGTTCTATCACTTACATATTATTATTATTATTATTATTTTTGCTGTATAACTGAATTTATTTATTTATTTATTTATATTTTTTATTAAAAAAATTTTTTTATTAAGGTATTATTGATATACACTCTTAATGAAGGTTTCACATGAAAAAACAATGTGGTCACTACTTTTACCCATACTATCAAGTCCCCACTCACACCCCAATGCAGTCACTGTCCTTCAGTGTAGTAAGGTGCCACAGAGTCACTGTTTGTCTTCTCTGTGCTGCACTGTCTTCCCTGTGACCCCCCCACACCATGTGTACCAAACATAATACCCCTCAATCCCCATCTCCCTCCCTGCCCACCCGCCCTCCCACAACCCTCCCCGTTAGTAACCACTAGTTACTTCTTGGAGTTTGTGAGTCTGCTGCTATTTTGTTCCTTCAGTTTTGCTTCGTTGTTATACTCCACAAATGAGGGAAATCATTTGGCACTTGTCTTTCTCCGCCTGGCTTATTTCACTGAGCATAATATCCTCCAGCACCACCCATGTTGTTGCAAACGGTAGGATTTGTTTCTTATGGCTGAGTAGTATTCCATTGTGTATATGTACCACATCTTCTTTACCATTCATCTACTGATGGACACTTAGGTTGTTTCCATATGTCTTTTTGAGTCTGAGAAGTTGTGTTCTTTGGGTAAATTCCAAGGAGTGGGATTCCTGGGTCAAATGGTATTTGTATTTTTAGTGTTTTGAGGAACCTCCATATTGCTTTCTACAATGGTTGAACTAGCTTACATTCCCACCAGCAGTGTAGGAGGGTTCCCCTTTCTCTGCATGCTTGCCAGCATTTGTTGTTCTTAGTCCTCTCTATACTGACCATCCTTACTGTTGTGAGGTGATATCTCATTGTGATTTTAATTTGCAGTTCCCTGATGACTAGTGATGTGGAGCATCTTTTCATGTGTCTGTTGGCCATCTGAATTTCTTCTTTGGAGAATTGTCTCTTCATATCCTCTGCCCGTTTTTTAATTGGGTTATTTGCTTTTTCAGTGTTGAGGTGTGTGAGTTCTTTATACATTTTGGATGTTAACCCTTTGTCAGATATGTCATTTACAAATATATTCTCCCATACTGTAGGATGCCTTTTTGTTCTGTTGATGGTGTCCTTTGCTGTACAGAAACTTTTTAGTTTGATGTAGTCCCATGAGTTCATTTTTGCTTTTGTTTCCCTTGCCCGAGGAGATGCGTTCAGGAAGAAGTTGCTCATGCTTATATTCAGGAGATTTTTGCCTATATTGTCTTCTAAGAGTTTTATGGTTTCATGACTTACATTCAGGTACTTGATCCATTTCGAGTTTACTTTTGTTTATGGGGTTAAACAGTAATCCAGTTTCATTCTTTTGCATGTAGCTTTCCAGTTTTGCCAACACCAGCTGTTGAAGAGGCTGTCATTTTCCCATTGTATATCCATGGCTCCTTTATCATATATTAATTGACCATATATGGTTGGGTTTATATCAGGGCTCTCTAGTCTGTTCCGTTGGTCTAGGGGTCTGTTCTTGTGCCAGTACCAAATTGTCTTGATTACTGTGGCTTTGTAGTAGAGCTTGAAGTTGGGGAGCATAATCCCCCCAGCTTTATTCTTCCTTCTCAGGATTGCTTTGGCTATTCGGGATCTTTTGTGGTTCCATATGAATTTTAGAATGATTTGCTCTAGTTCACTGAAGAACGCTATTGGTGTTTTGATAGGAATTGCATTGAATCTGTAGATTGCTTTAGGCAGGATGGCAATATTAATTCTTCCTATCCATGAACATGGGATGTGTTTCCATTTATTGGTATTTTCTTTAATTTCTCTCATGAGTGTCTTGTAGTTTTCAGAGTATAGGTCTTTCACTTCCTTGGTTAGGTTTATTCCTAGGTATTTTATTCTTTTTGATGCAACTGTGAATGGAATTGTTTTCCTGATTTCTCTTTATGCTAGTTCATTGTTAGTGTATAGGAATGCCACAGATTTCTGTGTATTAATTTTGTATCCTGCAACTTTGCTGAATTCAGATATTAGATCTAGTAGTTTTGGAGTGGATTCTTTAGGGTTTTTTATGTACAATATCATGCCATCTGCAAACAGGGACCATTTAACTTCTTCCTTGCCAATCTGGATGCCTTTTATTTCTTTGTGTTGTCTGATTGCCATGGCTAGGACCTCCAGTAGTATGTTGAATAGAAGTGGGGGGAGTGGACAAGTGGACATCCTTGTCTTGTTCCTGATCTTAAAGGAAAAGCTTTCAGCTTTTTGCTGTTAAGTATGATGTTGGCTGTGGGTTTGTCATATATGGCCTTTATTATGTTGAGGTATTTGCCCTCTATACCCATTTTGTTGAGAGTTTTTATCATGAATGGATGTTGAATTTGTCGAATGCTTTTTCAGCATCTATGGAGATGATATGTGGTTTTTGTCCTTTTTGGTGATGTGGTGGATGATGTTGATGGATTTTCGAATGTTGTACCATCCTTGCATCCCTGGAATAAACCCTACTTGATCATAATGTATGATCTTTTTGATGTATTTTTGAATTCTGTTTGCTAATATTTTGTTGAGTATTTTTTCATCTATGTTCATCAGGGATATTGGTCTGTAATTTTCTCTTTTTGTGGTTTCTTTTCCTGGTATTAGTATTAGCATGATGCTGGCTTCATAGAATTAGTTTGGAAGTATTTCCTCTTCTTCTACTCTTTGGA
Organism: Phataginus tricuspis; assembly: GCA_029783875.1. Classification (NCBI taxonomy): domain Eukaryota; kingdom Metazoa; phylum Chordata; class Mammalia; order Pholidota; family Manidae; genus Phataginus; species Phataginus tricuspis. The sequence continues at coordinate 1,911,542 of JAQQAC010025709.1, read as the reverse complement.
AAACTTTAAGGAGGATGGGTATTAGGTCTTCACTAAGTGTTTGATAAAATTCAGCGGTGAAGCCATCTGTTACAGGAGTTTTGTTCTTAGGTAGCTTTTTCATTACCAATTCAATTTCGTTGCTGGTAATTGGTCTGTTCAGATTTTCTGTTTATTTCTGGGTCAGTCTTGGAAGGTTGTATTTTTCTAGAAAGTTGTCCATTTCTTCTAGGTTATCCAGCTTGTTGGCATATAATTTTTTATAGTAATCTCTAATAATTCTTTGTATTTCTGTGGTGTCTGTAGTGATTTTTCCTTTCTTGTTTCTGATTCTGTTTATATGTGTAGACTCTCTTTTTCTCTTAATAAGTCTGGCTAGGGGTTTGTCTATTTTGTTTATTTTCTCGAATAACCAGCTCTTGCTTTCATTGATTCTTTCTATTGTTTTATTCTTCTTGATTTTTTTTATTTCTGCTCTAATGTTTATTATGTCCCTCCTTCTACTGACCTTGGGCCTCATTTGTTCTTCTTTTTCTAGTTAAGTTAATTGTGATTTTAGAGTGTTCATACGGGATTGTTGTTCTTTCCTGAGGTAGGCCTGTATTGCAGTGTACTTTCCTCTTAGCTCGGCCTTCGCTGTATCCCACAGATTTTGTGTTGTTGAATTATTGTTGTCATTTGTCTCCATATATTGCTTGATCTCTGTTTTTATTTGGTCATTAATCCATTGGTTGTTTTGGAGCATGTTGTGAAGCCTCCGTATGTTTGTGGGATTTATCATTTTCTTTGCATAATTTGTTTCTAGTTTCATACCCTTGTGGTCTGAGAAACTGGTTGGTACAATTTCAGTCTTTTTGAATTTACCAAGGCTCTTTTTGTGGCCTGGTATATGATCTATTCTTGAAAGTGTTCCATGTGCATTTGAGAAGAATGTGTGTTCTGCTGCTTTTGGGTGTAGAGTTCTGTAGATGTCTCTTAGGTCCATCTGTTCTAATGTGTTGTTCAGTGCCTTACTTATTTTCTGTCTGGTTTATCTGTCATTTGGAGTGAGTGGAGTGTTGAAGTCTCCTAGAATGAATGCATTGCATTCTATTTCTCTTTTAATTCTGTTAGTATTTGTTTCACATATGTAGGTGCTCCTGTGTTGGGTGCATAGATATTTATAATGGTTGTATCTTCTTGTTGGAGCGACCCCTTAATCATTATGTAATGTTCTTCTTTATCTCTTGTTACTTTCTTCGTTTTGAAGTCTGTTTTGTCTCATACAAGTACTGCAACTCCTGCTTTTTTCTCCCTATTAGTTGCATGAAATATCTTTTTCCATCCCTTCACTTTTAGTCTGTGTATGTCTTTGGTTTTAAAGTGAGTCTCTTGTAGGCAGCATATAGATGGGTCTTGTTTTTTTATCCATTCAGTGACTCTATGTCTTTTGATTGGTGCATTCATTCCATTTACATTTAAGGTTATTATTGATAGGTATGTACTTATTGCCATTGCAGGCTATAGATTTGTGGTTACCAGAGGTTCAAGGTTAACTTCCTTACTATCTAAGAGTCTAACTTAACTCACTTAATATACTATTATAAACACAATCTAAAAGTTCTTTTTTTTTTCCTCCTCCTTTTTCTTCCTCCCCCATTCTTTATATATTAGGTATCATATTCTGTACTCTTTGTCTATCCCTTGATTGACTTTGGGGACAGTTGATTTAATTTTGCATTTGCTCAGTAATTAGGTGTTCTACTTTCTTTTCTGTGGTTTTATTACCTCCAGTGACAGCTATTACACCTTAGGGACACTTCCATCTATAGCAGTCCCTCCAAAATACACTGTAGAGATGATTTGTGGGAGGTAAATTCTCTCGGCTTTTGCTTATCTGGAAATTGTTTAAACCCTCCTTCATATTTAAATGATAATCTTGCCGGATAAAGTAATCTTGGTTCAAGGCCCTTCTGCTTCATTGCATTAAATACATCATGCCACTCTCTTCTGGCCTGTAAGGTTTCTGCTGAGAAGTCTGATGATAGCCTGATGGATTTTCCTTTGTATGTGATCTTATTTCTCTCTCTGGCTGCTTTTTACTGTCTGTTCTTATCCTTGATCTTTGCCATTTTAGTTACTATGTCTTGGTGTTGTCTTCCTTGGGTCCCTTGTGTTGGGAGATCTGTGCACCTCCAGGCCTGAGAGACTATCTCCTTCCCCAGATTGGGGAAGTTTTCAGCAATTACCTCCTCAAAGACACTTTCCCTTTCTCTCTCGCTTCTTCTTCTGGTACCCCTATGATGCGAATATTGTTCCATTTGGATTAGTCACACAGTTCTCTCAATATTCTTTCATTGTTAGAGATCCTTTTTTCTCTCTGTGCCTCAGCTTCTTTGTATTCCTCTTCTCTAATTTCTGTTTCATTAATCGTCTCCTCCACTGTGTCTAATCTGCTTTTAATACCCTCCATTGTGCTCTTCAATGATTGGATCTCTGATTAGAATTCATTCCTGAGTTCTTGAATATTTTTCTGTACCTCCATGAATATGTTAATGATTTTTATTTTCACTCCCTTTCAGGAAGATTCATGAGGTCGATTTCATTTGAATCTTTCTCAGGTGTTGTATTCATTTTACTTTGAACCAGGTTTCTTTGGACTTTCATATTTGTATATGGCGCCCTCTAATGCCCAGATGCTCTACTCCCTGGAGGTGCTCAGCCCCTGAGGCAATGTCGGAGGTCGCAGGGGAGTGGTATTGGTACCTGGGGGGAGGAAAGAGCTGTTTCCTGCTTCCCAGCTGCTATGCCTGTCTCCACTGCCTGAACCAGGGGGCCGAGCACACAGGTATAAGCCTTTGTGCTTTGCGTTTGTAGTTGCTGTAGATAGATCTTCCTTCTGGCTGGCCTCACGCCAGGGTAGGGTTTGCCCGTTTGTGGGCCAGGTGGGGCTGGCCGGGAGAAAGTCGCAGTAGGCTGTGTATCACGGAGGGGGTCCTTGGAGCTGTGTAGGCAGCCAGGGAGCTGGAGCGCCTGAAGATTGAGAAAGTTCCCAACCTGCTGGGCAGCGTGAACCCAGACAATTTTGTCTACCTGTCTTTTCTCCTGAGCAATAAGCTCTGTGCAATCCTTGCCCCTTTAGCAGCCAGCCCTCTTGCTAAGAGCTTCCTTATTAGGAAGTCACACTGCCCGCCTTTCTTTTGTCCCAGAGCAGCCAAATATGGATCCCTGCTTTCCACAGGCAGCTGTAATCTCAGTCTCTCCAGGAATTCTGCCTGTCTTAGCTTTCCAACCCCGTAATCACGAGAATATCATGAAAGCACCATGAAATGTAGGTTTGTGCTCCCAGAGCAGATCTCTGGAGTTAGATATTCAGCACTCCCAGGCCTCCACTCCCTCCCCCTCCGTTTCTCTTTCTTCTGCTGGTGAGCTGGGGTGGGGGAAGGGCTTGGGTCCCGCCTGGCCACGGCTTTGGTATGTTAACTCTGTTCTGTGAGGTTTATTCTTTTCTCCAGGTGTATGCAGTTTGGCAGCCCTCTTTCCAGGTGCTCTTTCAGGATTAGTCGTATTAATTCTATTTTCGTATTATATTCAGTTTTAGGAGGAAGCCTCTGTCTCACCTCTCATGCCGCCATTTTTAATCCTCTTTTACCTACACATTATTTAGCCATCGTTTAAGTATCAATGGAAAAATAAATTCTGAGTTCTAAAGAAATAATTTAAAAGTAAAACTTTATAGTACACTTCCTTCAGTTTGGTGGACAAATATTAGTCAAAGGCTCCTTTGTTTGCAGACGGGCACTTTGCATGTTCAGAGCATGACTTGGCAATGCTTTCTGTGAAGGGTTCAGTAGGTGTTTATATTTTAGGCTGTGTGGGCCACCTGAGGTCTCTGTCGCATATTCTTTGTGTTTTTTGTAAACCTCAAAAAAATGTAAAAGCCATTCTTATCTTGCAGGGCCTACAAAAGCAGGTTGTCAACCGGATTTGGTCTGTGGGTCAAGTTTATATTCATAGTTATGTAGTTATATTTAGAGCCAAGACGTCAGAATTGAATGTGTTCAAGCACGTTATTCAGTAAATAATTTGTAATTGGCTGCAAATGTGGAAGGTGGGGGCGTCAGTTGACTCCCAGTCCAGAGTGCAGCACAGCTTTCCCAAGTCTTAGCTAAATTCTGTCCAGTCTGCACTTGGTCTGCCCGGAGTGCTGTGACTGGACTTAGAGGCTGCCTCCCAGCCACTGCTGCGGCTCCTCTTGGGCCTTGCAAACCAGCCACCTGTGTTGATTGGTTTAACCAGAAGGTTTCTCCATCTTTCTCCCCTGAGCTTTGCTTGACAGTTCTGCTTTCCTTCAGGCACTGTATACTCCCAACCTTGTGTGCACCCTTACCTGTGTACACCCCTAACTTTGTGTATACCCTAACCTGTGTACATCCTGATCTGGTGCACACCCTAACCTGTGTACACCCTGATCTTGTACATACCTAACCTGTGTACACCCCTAATTTTGTGTACACCCTAATCTGGTATATACCCTAACCTGTGGTACACACCCTAACCTGTGGTACACACCCTGATCTGGTACACACCCTGACCTGTGTACACCCTTACATCGGAAGCTGTGTGGTGTGCAGTCTGTGGCTGGAACTCAGCTGTGTAGTGGAGTAAGGAGAAGTCTGGAGTCCCCATGCCCATTTGCTGCTTATCAGGGACTGCTGACAACAGGTTGGAGGGGAGCCCTAGCCAGGATCCATGTATTCTCCATTTTTTCCAATGTTCTCTCCTCCCCATCCTGTATGGTCCGTCTGTCTGTCTGTTTACGCTGTACACTTGGCCCCTCAGTCATCTCTGGCCTGGACCCCATGGTAGTTGTCTGTCCCCTTCCTTTCTTCCTGCCCCCCCCCCAGCATGGTTCTTCTGCAGTAGTTGGCATGTCGGTGGAAGACAGAAACCCCTTACCCTTCACTGTTTCTGCTCCCCCACCTCCAGTCCCCTCTGCATTTAGGCTGAAGGCCCTGCATGGCCTCTGCCAGCCCTGCTGTCTCCACCCTGCTCCCAGATTCATTATTCTCTAGTTATACTAGCTTCCTTGCTCTTTAAACCACCACACCCCCCCATCTCAGAGTCTTTGCCCGTGTTTTCTTCCTCATGGGACCCTGATAACTTGTATATCTGGTACCTTCTTTAGGCTTCAACTCAGCTGTCACCTCGGAGAGCCACCCCGAGCCTTGTGAACAGTGTCTGGCTTCTTCAGACTGGCTGCCCCTTTCTTCTCACTAGAGTGTTAGCCCCTCTAGCTAGAGGTTAGAGAGGCCGCCTTACCTTCGGGGGCTCATAGCCACTATCTGACAAATGAATACATTAGCAATTAATACTACGTTAATCAGGGAGGCTTATCAGAGGGGATTGTGTGCACTACTGCCTGTCCAGAACTTGAATCCCCTCAGCCATGCCCCTGTCACAGAGAGAGCCTGTCTGGAGCTTGGAAGGACTTGGGTCCCCACCAGCAGTGTCTCAGAACCACCTGCTGCTGAGCCAGACCTTTTCTCCCGGTCTGCACCTTCCCTTTTCCCAGTGTGTCTTCCACAGGCCAGTCATTCACAGTATGAGGCGGCTCTCATGGCCCCTGAAGTCTTTACCTGGTGGTTCACGACCCTGGTTCCTCAACCGTTCCTCAGAAGACACAGAGGGAACTCAGAGGCATGCACTCTGCTGAGGCCTCATGCACGCTGACCACTCTTTAATAGTTGCTCTGTCCTTGGGACGCCACCTTGTATGAAGGGCTTACTGCACACCAAGGAGGGTGCTGAGCACCTCATGCGCATGTGTCCTTAACATTAATCCTGGCTTTGATGTTGGTGGGGCCACACTTCAGAGTTGAGGAAACGGCCAGGGGAGGTGACCTCCCTCTACAACAGCCACAGAGCTCTTCACTGGTGCTGGACCTGACCGAGGCTGCTCTCACTGGCTGTGTATGTACCTCTTCACCCCTTGTGATCATTTCTAAATGTTACATACTGTATTAAGTTGAGAAGTCTCAGTAGTTCAAAAAAGGTAACAAGGGGTTTATGATAACTTACTTTTGCTGTATCCCATTACATCAAATGTTTGCTTTTATTTTCAAGTGATATTATAAAGATAAACATACAATATGCTTAAGCTTTTGAGCATTTGGAATAAAAGACTAAATATGAACATTTTATAATATATTAATTTTTAGGTAGTTTACTTTGTCATTCACTTTGATATTATATATGGTAAAAAAGAAGTCTCTGATCTCTGACACTCTTTAAAGATACAATATAATTCAGTAATGTAGGTTTTTTTGAAGTGTGTTTAACTGTAGATAAATTGTGAAATGTGTTTGTGCAAATGTAATACATATGTTTTAAACTTACTAGGGACTGGAGAAGACGATGACTATGCTGATGATTTTAATAGGTAAGGAAAATAGTTGGGCTACAAATGTATACATTGTAAACAAATTTCTGAACAAGCAAAGTATGAATTTCACTGGTGCTTATCTTAGTTTATTTAATTCTCATATTGATTGAAGGTGAATAAAAGATAGTTCATCCAAAATTACACCATGGACTTCGAAGCGTCTTTTTGACTTTACATTAGAATAGGGACATTGCTATTATGGGAAGCTTGTAAGAATAAGATAAAAAAATGGCACCGACGAACTGACTCAGCAGCTGTTGGGCCACCGGATTCCAAGTGCTGCTTCTCCGCCTCTCACATGGCGGCAGTTGTCTACATTCAACTCAAAAAAATTGTCCTTTCAGATTATTTTGCTGATTTGGGTGACATTCCTTAATAGTTTGTTTCAGATAACTTTTTTTATATACATAATCTATGAGTTGGCTGATAATTTGGAAGTAATATTTATTGTGGATATGGTTAGAAATTTTAGAGTCTGAGAATTTTATATAATTGACCTTTTTTTTTTTCTTTCCAGTTGGGAATTCATGCTTATTTTTTAATAACATCATTTATTGTACAGTTTTTTGAGAGAGAGAGGATGTAACCAGTGGTTTTACAAATCTGGGTTTGCTGCTTTCTTACCATCGTGACCACCATCACCATCATGAGCCTTGTAGTTTTCTCATCTGTTAAACTGACTCAGCTCTTTCTGCTGCTGCCCTTCTGAAGTTATTTTAAGGGTCAAGTGAGATAATATGTATTAAGTTAATAATATTTAATATTAATATTTAAAGGATTCAATATCTGATAAGTTGAGGAATTGTAGCTACTCTCAAAATGTTCATAATAAGAGTGCTTGTTTTTCTTTTTTTTTCACCTTAAATTAGTACCAGCCATCACTCAGAAAAAAGTGAGCTAAGTATTGGTGAAGAGATTGAAGAAGATCTCTCTGTGGAGATAGATGACATCAACACCAGTGACAAAGTAGGTGTATGCATTTCCCACAGATTTCTGTTTGTGCCTGCTTGTCTGGGTTTTCTATGAAACTTCACAATTTTATACAGATTAGGACAAAACAGTTGAAAATTGTGAAAAATTCATGACAGTTACCTGGTCCACGTCTAAAAAGAATGTCTTAACGAATATGTAAGATTATTTTCGATTGTCATCTACTTTGGTAACTAAGTGCTTTTGAAATGTCAGTGTATGATAGTTACTGGGGTGCCAATTGCTGTGGTTACGTGGGCCACAGTAGAGTCAGAACCAACCGGCTCAGTGGTATGGGCAGTACAGGCAAGAGGTTAGGTTCAGAGGAGTCAGTGTGGACAGCTGGTGCAAGGATGGGCACCATGGCTGTGCAGGGGACGCTGCACAGGCTGGAGCGCTGTGTTGCGAGGCCTGAGAAGGCAGGTCAGGCCAGTGCTGGCGCCCCTCCCAGACAACACGGTGCACCGGGCGGTGTAAGAGGAGGAGTCCATGCTGGAGATACACATTTGACTTTCTTGGGCAGCTGGCAGAACACTTACATGTGTGTTAGATGTGAGAGGTGACGGGAGCACCTTAGGATCACCTGTTGGTGCCCACGGAGCTGTGCCCCCGGCCCAGGTGAGTCTGCCTCTCAGGCTGTGGGTTTCCAGGAGGAGGGTTTCTACAGGTGCTTGTGGTTCTCAGTGATTATCCATAGGGAGAAGGCCTGAGAGGCAGCACAGTCTGAGCCGGCAGGCCTGGGGTGTGTGTCTTGCCCTGCGTGCAGTGTGTTCTTAGGCAGGCTTTAACCTTTGAGCCTCACTTTGGTTTTTGGTGAGATGGGGGTGCTAATGCCTACCTCATGTGGTGGTTTGAAGGTTAAGTGATAATATGTAAAAAGCTCCTCTAATTCCTGACATATAGGCTTATAATAATTTGTCTTTCTCTTACCTTTTCCCCTAATGTCATCCTTAAGAGGCTTAAAAATGTTGCTTTAAACTTACCTAAAGAACCGCGGAAGGATAATTTTAAAAAGCAAATCTCTTGTTAATATAGAAGTCAGCCGTTAGTTCAGCCTTTTGGTGTTATCACAAATATCACAATAGGAGGAAGAAAGGGAAAGGTAGAGGAAACAGGTCAGTATTTAACATGAAGCAGTCATAGAGTATAAGGTAATATTTAAATTATAGCTTTGTGTTTTACAAATTACCTACGATGCCAGCTCTATTTTGACACCAATTCTTTGCTTTCTTTTGAACAACAAAGCTGGCCGACCTGACGCAGGACCTGACCCTGTCCCAGCTCAGCGACGTGGCGGATTACCTGGAAGACGTTGCTTAGACAGGAAAGAAGGAAGTACCCTAATCAACAAAGGACAAAGGACTCTAATCGGTTCTTTTTTTTTTTTTCCAGACAATCACTCTTTGCTGGAATGTCTGCTCCCTGTTGGTGCCTCATGTTTCAGAAAAACTGCAGATTTTTAAAAAATTAACCTTTCGTCATACTAAACAAAATACTTCCTACTTGAGCCCATGTGCAGGAGATTTAGTTCTTAATTTGGTTCAGTCACACATTTCTCTATGGAAATTGATTGTCTGTAGTCAGATTCATTACCCAGGATGGCACCAGTATTAGGAGTATCATGGAAAGGGTCAGTAAAGCTGGAGGTTCACACAGCTGTGTGTGCAGGTGGCTTTAGCCATCCAGAGTCACAGTGCATTTGATTCAAGGTGGTTCTGCAGAGAGTCTGCCAATGACCGGGTGCATTTGTATTGTTGACACCTATAACTGTAAATTACATTTGATGTCAATTTTATTTTGTATTTCCTTCCATTTGGAAGGCTTGTTAGACCATTAAGGTTATATTAAACTACTCTTGTGCGTGCTGTCGTTTTGCTTGTTTTGATGAAATCTTGAGGTGGTTATGACTTAACTCACCGAGTTGTTAGTGGCAATATTTGGGGCTGCTGTCCCTGTGACCTTGTGAGAGGCGCTGGTCGCAAGTTCTCTTCGCCTTAGTTATTGTAAAGCTACCTCGAAACATACTAAACACTGAAACACACCTGGAACCGTTAAGCAGTACTCTTATTTCAGATCTGTAAGTTGATGATACTGAAATCCAAATTGGACTGTAACAGTAGTAATGGCCTAAGACCAGACACAGTTGGACAAGCTGTGCACTGTACATAGTCTGTGGCCACCCTTTCAGGTGAGCCCAGAGCAGGGCTTCACAGCCTCCTTCCCCTTGTATCCGTGCGCAGCTCTTTCCGTGGCTGCTGACGTGATGCTGAGGCATCGCGGGTTTGGGAGTGATCCGTGCATGGACCTGTGAACGTAAACTGCTTGCATGTGAAGTGTTGTGCTTTCAAATTTCAGTTATTTTATGGCTTCTTATGAACAGTCACCTTTATTAATAAAAGGTACAAATTAGACTTAATTCTTGGTCTCAGTAAGTGAGCAGACTTCATGGTCTGTGTAATGCCATTTTTTCATTTCCTATTAGCCTAAGCAGTAGAAAAGTATTTGCTGGGCCCTAATATGTAAAGGGAAATGATAATGTAAGCATTAAGATTATATAACATTAGAATCTGATTTTTTTTTTTTGATTTTTTTTTAAATAATTTATTTTATTTTAGTATCATTAACCTACAATTACATAAGCAATACCGTGATGATTGAACTCCCCCCATCACCAGGTCCCCCCCACCAACCCCACCACAGTCACTGTCCATCAGCGTAGTGAGATGAGAATCACTACTTGTCTTCTCTGAGCTGTACAGTACCCCCCGTGCTAGAATCTGATTTTATAAAATTTAAGCGAAATGGAGCCATAAACACTAAGAGGACAGAATGCAGAAGAAGGGTGAGGAAGCCGGGGAGCGGCTGCCAGTCTGCCCTTGGTTCGTGGGCTGTTGCCTCATTTGAGTTTTTCGTGTTTTATGTGCGTGAACAGCCCTGTGTGCACATGGAATCAGTCGCTGAAAGTCCCCCAGATGCTTGTTAGAAAATGCACTTAGATGTCATGTCTATAAACAGTCACTTTCTATAAAACATTAGAGTTCTGTGATTTATTATTTATATTATTGGATAGCTAGATTTCAGTGAAATGGTTTGAAAGTATAACAAGAGGTGGTTTTTTAAATTTGTGGGAACTTGAACAGTAGCATTTGAAACTTGCCATTTTTCTGTTGTCCAGACAACCTGACCTTTTGGTAATGTCTGGGAAGATGGGGAGAAGAGTGCCAAACATGAGACTTCCTTTGTCGTTAGTACTACATACATCTGATTGGAAAATTTAAAATAACTTAAGTGATGAAAAAGTTTTATTTCTACATGTGTTTTTTCCTTAGATTTTTGAATGTGTTTAGTGTTTTCTTTTTGTTAAGAAATACATACTGAAGTATTAACCCATGAAGTACATCTTTATGGTAAAACCTGTGTTTCGCAGTGGAGGTGACACATGGTAGGTGTCACTGATGGTGACAAAGTGCATAGAGGCTTTGCTCCTACCTGTGGACGCTCTCCCAGCCCTTGTATCTCACAGTGTGTGACAAGGACCAAGTGCTGCTGTGTGGATGAGGCTCTCGCCTCTGCCACAGAGCCCGCCTCCACCGTCCTCCTCCGCCAGTTCCTCGCATGTGGGCCTGTCCACCTCGCTGCTGATGTCAGCTCTGCCTTGGGGCGGCCACACTTGCCTCCTGATGTCTGCATCGCCCTCTCCCAGAACTTGTCCAGCTGGCTTGTTTCGTCTTGTTTTCCGAGAAGCTCCAGCCCCAGGAGTTCCCGTTTTCCCTCCCACCCTGTCGCTGTCACTTCCACCCCATGGAGTTTTCCTGAGCACATACATGGGCCAAATGCTGTTCTAGGTACCAAGGATGCATAGAGGCTGAAAACATCCCAGCTATAATGGAGCTTATGGACAGTCAACAGGCCCATTTCAGTGATAAGAGTAAAACACATGGGGTGCAAACTGGCCCTGAGCGCTGGCAAGGAGGCCTGGGTAATGTAGTTTCTGGCTGGGCAGCTGCCTCCCAAGGACACCACCACACAGTTGTAGGGTGACAGCTGTCCTGACTCTAAACCTGGAGAGGCTCCAGCTTCACATGGGAGGAGTGGGCTCCTGGGTCTGTAAAGGCTGTCATCGGACAGCTGGTCCCTGGTTGCCTGCCCCTTCCACACCAAGACTTGCTGGAACAGTGCTCTTGATGGAAGTGGACAGTCGTTCTGCCTGGGGCTGTGTTGGCACAGGAGGGGAGCAGAGCAGGACTCGAATAGCTGGACTGATGACCTTGCTGGACGTGCGAGGAAGGAGAGCCGGAATGGCGGCTGTCCTGGCGAAAGCTAAACCCCATGGAGGCAGAGCAAAGCCACTTAAATTTGGGTGGGGCTGGCAGGAATCCCCACCTGTTCTCTGCCCACCCCTGCCCTCTTGACATGGTCTACCCTGCCAGCCTCCATTCCAGGAAGGGGCATAGTTAGTGAAACGAGCAGAGGAAATAAGGGCAGCTACATTTATGACTCACTTGTGTGGCTTTCAGAACAAAGGAGCTCTGAGCTGCCAGGAAAGTGAACAGCATGGTGCAAACTGAGCTGGTTATCTCAGGAAACTTAATTCAGACACCAAGATAATTTAAAAGCAAAGACCTGATTACACTGCTTGAGATTTGAGATAACTTTTACTTAAAAGAGGATGCTATGGAAAAGGTATAATCAAAATGATTTTCGGTTAAAAAAATCATTGGTCTAAGTTGTTCAGTAGAAGTGATCAGATAACTCAAAAAAATTTAGTAACCTTAGCAGTAAAGAACTCTGTGTTTAGCAAAGAGATGAGAAGATGAAGACTGAATAGCCTTGAGATGGGGGCTGAGGCTCCATTAGGGACTAGCATCCATGCGCTAGTCCCCGGGGCAGACGGGCAGACACTGGCAAGGATGGGTGTGGGTGCAGGGGCACCCGGGTGCATATATCCTGTGAAATGGCATTCCTAGAGTAAGAAGACGTCCAAGACTACCTAAAAGCAAAGAGTGAAATTGCCTGTGTGGGATTGGCCAAAAGTTAGCCACAACTACAGAGTTAGAAGAGGACCTTTGAACCTAGCATATCTGTGCTAATAAGAAAGGAAGCTTCTTGCCAGTAGGAAGTGAATCCCAAAGCGAGGTTAGGAGGGCCTGGCATCTCATGTGTTATCAGGCTTACTCTGCTGCTACAGGGCCTGCATCCCTGGTGAAGGTGACCTGTGAATCCTCCCGCCTTGGTGAACCTGGTCACGCCTGTGCTCGTGGTCCCTGCAGGCGGGACAGTTCAGCGGGGTAAGGTCTGCCCCCTTCACATGGACCTGGACCTGCTTCCTGAGGACCGGAGGAGAGGGCTGGGGGGCAGGAAGGGCCAGCAAGGGGGTTTGGTGGGGCCAGAGTCTCAGGTGCCCTGGGAGGAAGAGAGGCAGGTGGAGGCAACAGGTCAGAGGGTGTCCAGACAGTGGCTTACACGATGGTCATTTCTGCTGTTTTAACTTGAGTTGCTTTTTGACAATTTATGAAATCTTCAGATTTGATGATTAAGTTATTTTTTCCATTAGTGTTTAATTTTCAAAACTTGTAGTTGCTAAAACCAATTTTGTCATGTTTTATAATTTGCCAGACTATGGGATATAGATCTTAATCATGTTTGTTTGTAAATCATTTTTAGTTTGTAAAACTGGTCGCTCTTCTGAAATGAAAATTTTTGATAAGTTCTCTTTTCATTTAAAGCCTTCAGCATTCCTGTGCTCTCAGTCCACATGGTGTGTGGTTTTGACCTTGATAAGATTCTGTGCCAACTGCACTGAACTGCACGGTCACAGCTTGTTGCCACGTGGTTGCTTTTGCCTGGGACACCCCCCTCCCTCTGCCTGTGTCCCCCTCGCTTCCCATCTCATGCATACCTGGGCCATGTGTAGTCTCCCCCCTGAGACCCAGGTGAGAGGGTATAAATGCTCTCTTCCCTCAGTGTACAGGTACTCATCACCTGCTTGCTTTTGCTGTCTTCACACCTGTCATAGGGGAAGTGTTACCAATATTCCAATGTGTTTGACAGCTGTTTAGGGTTTGCTGGACACTAGGTGCTGTGCCAGGAGCATGCACGCATCTCACAGCATCCTGGTCTCTGCCCACAGGGACCAGGGAAACAAGTCCGTGCTGTGTGCTGGCAGCTGGAGTGTGTGTACTGCCTGCCATGCCTCTTAGAAACAGGGCAGAGAACAAATTTGCGCCTTGTGTGGGGACTGGAGGATGTTTGAGATGATCTTTGAACTTTGGGAAGCTGATGAGCTGAGGGGGTTGCCCAGGTTTGCCAGAATCATGTAGCACAAGGAAGTGTCACCAGCAGGGAGGTGCCATGCAGGAAGCAGGCATGCAGGAGGCGGTGCAGCATGTGCGTTTTGAAACCTGCCCGCGTGCTGCTGGGCAAGTTATCAATAGTCACAGTTTGCTCATCTGTAGAAGGGGGAGGAAATAATTGATGACTTCATAGGGCTGTTGTAGAAAGCAGATAATGCTGTGGAACATTTAGCATTGTTCTTGGCAAATAGTACTTGGAGATATTAACCATTTTTACCAAAAGGGAAGAGTCATAGAGTTTTACTGGAGTCGGGAAGGACAGCAGGGCCTCAGGTGGCTCAGCTTCCGAGGAACCTCTGTCCCTCTTCCAAGGCCTGGTCCCAACACCTCTTGGCCTGGGGGTGCGTGTCCCCGTTCCCGGGCTGCCTCCAGCAGGCCAGGTGTTCATGGCCGGTTTCTCTCAGCCTCTCAGTGCTGTCGGAACTTGGATTGCTCTTCGGGACTCCACCGCTACGTACTAGAGACTTCCGGTTTATCAACGAAATGAAAACCACTGAAACTATTACCAAAACCATGGTATGTCATCACAGTTTACCTTGACTATGATTTTAACGCCCCAGAATGCATTGTTTAGGATTAGAAAATAACTCAGTGCACTGCAGGCCGGCCGGCCAGGGAGAGTACATGCCTGAGCTTCCACGGTGAGCGCGTCACTCGGTCCTGCTGCCGGGCACCCAGGAGAGAGGCGAGTGCTAACGGGCCGCCTTCAGTTACGCCAGACACAGAGACTCATGAGTTAAATTTTGAATAGAAAGATGAATAGGCCCTTGTGTTATTTGATAATCCAGTCAATGAAGAGTACATCCTATAAGTGAAAAAATACTTCTCTGATTTGACACAAAATATGGGTAATGATAACGTAAAGCTATAATGTGCTATTATGTTGAAGACATCAGTGAAAAACTGGTGAATGTCCTTAAAAAGAGCATAATTTCTCAAATGTTACTAGTCACTGAAAGAAAATTTGAAATGCTGTAAATCATAAACTTCGATGTGAAAAATGAACTTGAAAAAAGTTTCCAAAATTTGGTAATTCTAAAACTTACCTATTTCCAAAAGTGAATTGTAAAGATTGGTGATACTCATAAAATATATCAATAATTAAAAAACCATTTTGATCAGTCATTCCAGAGAAGAATTATCTTCACAGAAAGATATTTTTGAAAAGTCATTGTAATATGAAGAGGTGACATCAGAAAGGACACCATTAAAGTGATGTAGGAAGAGTGTGTGAGTGTGTTGTTGGCTAATAAAAGTATTGTGTGATTTTCCTACATTTTGTGATGTTTGGTATTTGTAAGTTTTTTTAAATTTACAACTTGTGGGGATTTTGTTTCTTGTCAAGGTATTTACATTTATAGCTAATTTCGTATAAGTAATTTTGTATCCCTTTTCTAAAAGAAGATTCTCCCCAATGTTACAGGCTTCAGGCCCTATGAACAAGGCCCTGCCCTCGTCAACCGCTGGGGCCTGTTGAGAGGAAAGCAGTGGAGATGGAAAAATCAGCTTAAGTCTGTTACCAAGCAGCACTGGTTATTGAAAATATGTACTAGTCTGAAGTCTGGGCAGATCCTGTGCCTCAAATAACTCAGAAATATGAAAGTTGCTTTCCTGAAACTCAGATCCCGAAGACCTTTGCTGGAGAGCTCTGCACCTTCCAGTATCCTCCTCTTCCTCGTCCCACAAACTTTCATCACAGCCCATCGCCTGTACTCTCAAATGGAACGGCCCCACCGCATGGAGGGCTGTCCTGGGGTGGGGGGTGGGGGGAGCAGGAGACTGGAAATATTGGTGAGAACTCTTAACACTGACCGCAGGAGGGTACTTCCATTGCAGGAAATCACCGCGAATCCTTACAGAAATGGCCCTGGGTGACCAGACTGGACATATTTGGATACAAGTCTTCACAGATGTGTATTTCGCAAGTATTTTCTCCCAGTCTGTGGCTTGTCGTTTCATCATCAGTCTTTCTCAAGAGAAGACGTTTCAAATTTGAATCGAATCTACCTTCCATAGATGGTGCTTCTGGCGGCATATCCAGAAACTTCACCAAACCCAAAGGTCACCTAGAGTCTTCTCCTGTTTTGTTTTGTTTTCTAGATCTTTTGTAGTTTTGTTCTTTACGTTTGGCTCTATGATATGTTTCTAGTTAATTTTTAGGGAAGGCAAAAGGTCTGTGTCTAGGTTTATTAATGGGTGTCCAGATCCAGCACCGGCCTGCGGAGGAGACCATCCTTTCCCCCTGGACTGCCTTTGCCCAGGGAGCTGCCTGCATTATGTCTCACATGTACAAAGACTCCTCCAAAGAGTCTCTCAGCCAGCAAGACTGTTTAGTACGAATCAGAGAAGTTTAAGGAAAGTATTTTCCTTGTTGCTACCATGCCTTTTTAAAGATGATTTGCATTGGGCACTGTTAATAACATAATTGTCATTCATAATAATAGGCAAAAGCAAGTTATGACTAGAACTTTTATAGTTTGTAGAGTGTTCTCCACGAGAAAGTAAGTTCCATAAAGGCAGGTACTTCGTTTCAATCATTGCTGTGTCCTTATTTCCATGATAAATGTTACACTGCTTTATGCTCCCAGCAACCCAGTGGGAGTTATCCCTGTCTTACAGAGAAGGGTGTGTAAGGTTGCAGAGTTGGGACTTGAGCAGATTATAGGGCATCTGTGTGCTAACAGAGCTGGGATGAAGTTCAGACGCAGGTGATGGCGAATCAAGCACTGCCCACTTCATACGGACCTAATAGGAATTGCATAAACGTTTTGGTTGAAATAGGTATAATGGCCTAGAATTGATTCTCATGGTGATGAGGTCAGAAATGGACATGGCCTTGATAAATTTTCAGTGTCCACATTTGTCCTGGAAGAAAACAATGGGCTTTCTGGGGCACGGACAGATTCTTCTTAGAGCGAGAACCATATTGGTGAGCAGGGTGCAAGGACAGGATGGGAGGAGAGCATCGAGGCAGCGCCGGTACCGTGGACCATGCCTGAATCCACGGTGACCAACCGGAAAGAGAAAGGTAAGCTGTGCTGTGCCATTGACGTGGGCTGCCCCTACCAGACAGGGCTCCAACTGACAGGACTGCCATGGGGTCCACGGTCAGGACTTGAGCCTCTGCTCATGGCCCTCTTACCACTGGGTCAGTCACAGAAGCTTCCTGGGAGGAGATATTCTCAGCTGCAGTGTGTGGACAGAGTTATGTCATCTCATGAGGAACTTGCTGCAGGATATAAAGTCCAGCAGGTGTTCCCCAGCCCAGCTCCGATGATGCTGGATCCAAGTGCAGGTCAGCGGGGTGTTCAGATACACGCTGAATGGGTTATGTCTATAGGCCATGCCTACTCCCTCAGTGATGTCCAAAAAATGAATTGAAGGTCTTCATAGATCTCAGGGGTTTATTTATGTATTGAAAAAGTGAAATCTTAAGTCCTGTGAAGCATTTTAAATATCTCACTAATGGTTAAAGTCTGAGAACCACAGAGACAAACTTTCCCAAGGCCTAACTGCCAGGATTCCTGACTGGTGTCACAGCACTATTTAATATGCCATCTGCCCTCAATTTTAACCTGCATAATATGTTTACATGTACATTTCTTGCATAGAGACTCACTCCTCCTCAATCCTGTGGGCTTTAAGAAGCATTAAAATTTAGGCCACTCTAGAATGCATACCGAATAGGAGGCTTTGCAGATTATCTTGCTCTCTCTCCCCAGTGTAGCTGAATTTTCCACTGTGGTTTGTTTTCTGTGGTTTCAGAAATAATACGTATGCTCAAAGTGTGTTCTGTTATGTAATAGCGACCCTACTGTGCATGTCTTTGTCCACCGTCCTCTCTCTATTCAGCCACACTTGTACACGCTAAAACCCTTGTTAGTACGATGACTCAGGCTCGGAGTTGCTCCCATCAACTGAACTTTCTCTCTAAATGAGAGATTTGTGAACTTCATTTCCCAAGTGAAAAGACTGAAGACCTACTTAAAATGCAAACTGATCACTGTAAGTAATGCCTGTTCTTTCTTTAATGGTTTAGGGTTTTCACTCCGAGGATCACCCTAATGTCAGTCCCCCAGTTCTTGCCATGGGCATCCAAACACTACCATTTTCCAGCTGTTCCCTTGTTTGCGGCCTTTGGAGTTGCCCTCCAAAGGCGGCAGAGGATGGTGGAGCCGCCAGGGGGAGGGGCCCGGGTCCCAGGGTATCAAGTGGAGACACTTGCCCTCCCCCTCAAAGCTGATAGATGATTGGATTTTTATGAATGAGAAATAAATTTCTAGAGTGTTAGGTCACAGATACACCCTAACTACCTATTTTCTTCCATTTCACCACCCTGCTTGTTTCCTTTAAAACCCTTGCCACCATTAAAAATCACTGGGTCTTTCTGTCCATTTCCCTCCTAAATAATAAACCCTACAATGACAGGGGATAAGGGATATTTATCTTGTTGATCTTTGTATTTCCCGTGTGGTCCAGTGCCTAGCATCTAAAAGGCATTCCATAATTTTGAAGAAAAACTAAGATAAATTTGAAGAGTAATTTTGTATGTTTTAAGATGGTGGCAAAGTGAAAATTGTTGGGTTAGGGTAATGGATTTGAATTGGGATTTTAAGTTAACATATCTAGTGTTACATGTTTTCAAAAGAAAAATAATATCTTAATTTAAAAACAAAAAGGTCATTGTGACCCAGGTGGTGTTAATTCTTCAGTCAAAAGTATCAGATGTGAGGAAAGGTGTGGTTTAGTGAATGTGAATAGAAAGAGCTACAGCAGAAACCGTCTGGTTCTGGCTCGGAGCCTGGGAAATGGGACACCCAGTAGTCAGAGGGCAGATGCCTCCCACTTTTTTGTGCCCAGCCCCCTAGCAACCTAAGCAGCAGCAGAGGCTCACAGCGTGCTCAGCTCTAAGGGAGGAGGGAGAACCCGCCTCTCTGATGGGAGATGAGGTTCCAAGAGGGCGGAACAAACCTGCATGAGACTTTTTCTCTGTTTCTGCTTCTGCAGCTTGGCTCTGGATGAAGGCACAGTCAAAGGGAGAGAGGGGTGATGGCAATCAAAGCTAGAGCTGTCTGGCAGGAGGACTGGAAAGAATCTGGAAGCCAGAAAATGCTAGGAGCTTGCAAAGAGGCAGGAAGCCAGAAAAGTGACCCCATAACATTGTTCATGAATCTTGGGCATGCCTGAGCTGTGCATGCATGGGTCTGACCCTACACCACATTCCCTAGGCTTTGAGGGCTCAGCTACAGGATAAGTCACTACCTAAGCCTGACCGGCCACTGGAGGCCATATTCACAGGACAGATCTAAATAGTAGGGCAAAGGCTTTGAAAACTGATCCAGCTTTGGAAAGCCCATGGAAGGCTTGTAGGGACTTGGAGCTGGAATACACTGCATTGATTGCCTTCTAAAAAGAAATAACAACATTCTTCATGGAACTGAGGCAAGAATCAGAAGCTTATAGCATTCAGATATCTCAGATACAATCCAAAATTACACTGCGTACAAAGAACCATGAAAATCTCAACTTGCACAGGAAAAGACAGCATTTGTACATACTGTGATGACATAGATGATGGAATTATCAGACTAAGACTTTAAGTAGCTACTATAATAATGCTCCTTGAAATGAGTGGAAAGATAGAAATTATGAGCAAAGGAACAGAACACATCAATAATTAAGTGGAAATCACAACTGAAAATTTCAAAAATTGGATAAAAGACTCACTGGATGGGTTCACTGGCAGAACCAAGATGATGAAAAAATGAGTCAGTGAACTTGACTAATTAACAAAATTATCTAATTTGAACAACAGAGAGAAAAGAAACTGAAAAACAAAAACAAAAACAAGGGAATCCCAAAAGGGCTAACATTTGTATCATTGGAATTCCAGAAAGAGATGAGAAAGAATGACTACAGAAAAAACATTTGCTTCTGTGCAGCAGAGGAAACCACCAACGAAATGAAAACATAATCTACTGAATGAGGGGAAATATTTGCAAGTAATTTATCTGACAAGGGGCTACACATCCACAATATACGAAGAACTCATACGACTCAATAGCAAGACAAACAATAATTAAAAAACAGGCAGAAGATCTGAATAGATATTTTTCCAAAGAAGACAGACAGATAGCCAACAGGTACATAAAAGGATGCTCCACATCATTAATCATCAGGGAAATGCAAATCAAAACCACAGTGAGCTATCATCTCATACCAGTCAGAGTGACCACTATACAAAAGACAAGACAATAACAAGTGTTGACAAGGATGTGGAGCAAAGGGAATCCATTTACATTGTGAGAATATAAATTGAGGCAGCCACTATGGAAAATAAGTTTGAAAAGGAAGAAAAAAAATTGTAATAATGGCTAAAACCTTTCCAAGTCTGCCAAAACATATAAATCTACAGATTCAAGAATGTCAGCAACTTCCAAACAGGATAAACCTAAAAGAAATCCATGTCTAGACACATCATAATCAAATTACTGAAAACTAGACAAAAAGATCTTGAAAGCAGAGTGAAACAATGCATTATTTATAGAGGAACACAGATTCAAAGTAATGCAGATTTCTCACTAGATACCATAAAAGTCAGAAGAAATTACTCAAGCAAAAGACCTGTCAACCAAGAATTCTATATCCAGTGACAATGTCCTTCAGGAATAAAGGTGCAATAAAGATATTCTCAAATGAAGGAGAACAGAAAATCCATTGGTAGGAGATCCTAAGGGACTTGCTAGAGGAAGTTTTTCAGATGAAAGAAGTATTATACTGGAGGGAAAAAACTTGAAATACCAGGAATGAAGGAATACATCAGAAATGGTGGTTCTATAAGTAACTATAATAGACTCATCTTCTCTTGAGTTTTAAAAATGTTCTTATAATCAGAAACAAAAATGATCACATTGGGTTTTCAGTGTGTATAATGTATATTGATGTGGTATAAGGGCATGAGATAAAGAGTCTTATATTGTGATTAGATTTCTCCATTCAACTTGAAGTGGTAAAATGTGTATTCTAAGTGGACATGAAAGTTTAATGATGTGTAGTGCAATCACTCCAGCAACCACTAAAAAAATCTTTACAAAGAGATATACTAAAACACACAACAGATAAGCAGCAATAGAATACCATAAAATGTTCAAAAAAATCCACTGGAAAGCAGAAAAGAAGAGAGATAAATGAGAAACAGTAAGCAGAAAAAAAAGCCTGAAATCAAATGTCTGTACTTCTATGAATGGAAATGTTCTAAACACACTAATCAAAAGACAGAAATTGTCAGATTTAAAAAGAGAGAGAACCTAACTGTATGCTGTCTTAGTTTTGATGACATATATGCTGGGCTAGCTTCTCATTGGAAACTTAGTTAAGAATAAATAAAAGTAAAAGCTATGTTGTACATCTTTAGCTTTTTTACAGAGCAGAAACTGACAGAAATAAAGGGAGAAATAAACAGTCCAACAAGAACAGTTGGAAACCTCACTACCCCATTTTCAGTAATTGATAAAACAACTAGAAAAAAGATCAACAAGGAAACAGAAGCCTTTGAACACCACCATAAGCCAACTAGACCTAGCAGACACCCACAGAACACTACACCCAACAAAAGACTACACATTTATCTCAAGTGCAGGTAGAATGTTTCCCAGAATAGACCATAGAAATAAAGAGGACACAGATCTGAAAGAAAATGCAAAACTGTCCCTATCTACAGACTATAGGATTTTCTATGCATAAATTCCTTGGGCTTGGGATTTCAGGCAGCCTTGATCCCCTCCACCTTCTTTGGCTCTTCCGTGTATGTATTTAGCTCTGAGACAAAGGGCCCTGGCCTCTGCAAGACACTCCTGTCAAGGCCAGAGGCAACAAGAGCTGACCCAGTTCCCAGTGTGCTCCCGTGGGGGCTCCAGCTCAGGACTGAGGGCCCAGGTGCCCTTGATTTTCTCCACTTCTTACCCACTTTCTTCCCTGTCTGTCCTGTGGACTTCACACGCCAGCATCAGATTCAGAGAAAACAGACTTATAGACTGAATGTATACATATTCTACTGGTTTTGCTTCTGTGGCTGAACCCTGACCCAGTTATCTAACCTCTCCATTCATCTCTAAAATGGGGCCAATTATACTTAAATCATCAGCTCATGTATATTAATTGAGATAGCATATGTTCAAAGTGAGGCTTTTTGGAGGATTTCTTTTATCTTATGTGAGACTCTTGGAGGATTCTCTGCTTTCAGAGTTCCAGAAAGATCTGCCTTTCCTGTAACCCAGTTCTATAAGACCTTGCACCATGATACGGAGAAAAGAGCATGGATATATAAAGGGCAGGATTTGAATAAAAATCTAGTTCTGATACACACTAGATGTATTAGGGCCCCATTATTTAATCTCTCTCCAATTCTCAGTTTCTGCATCTGCAAAATGGAGATAGCACCTAGTTTGCATAAAGGTTGTACTGAACAAGAAAGCAACTTCCAGGACATGATAGTTCTCAATATTAATTATGCCCTCCTCTTTATTCCTGTGTTTCCAAGGTATCTAGGTTTTCCAGATTAGCTAGTTCTTGCTAAAGCCTATTGTTCTAAACAACATTGTGGATGTTAACTATGATCTGTGGGGTCAGCCAGCACCAGATTAGGATGTGGGTCCAGAAATAGATCAATACGTTGTAAATGCTCTATTTATTAAGCATAAGGCACACTTGGGTTCTGATCCTGGTTTCATTGCTTCTTGTCCATGTAACCTTGGGTAAGTTTCCCGTCTGCTTTTAATGCCTCTTTCCTGATCTATAATATTTCCTCCTCAAAAGTGTGTGGGAGAATCAGTAAATAATGTGCTTAGCATAGAGTAATCACTCAAGCACACTAACCAGAATCATGGATGTGACCTTTGTGATATCCTCTAGGAGTGGAACTCATTCTCCTAATGAGGGCAAGGAAAGACTAGAATGACCCCAGCATTTAGATAGCCTTAAAAGCCGTTGAAACACACCTCTTGAGGAAATATTCCAAGAGGTTAGAAGCTTTTAAGATTGCTTATCCTTAGGAAATCTTCTTGCCTTTGGAGTTCTCCAGACCTGTCATGATAACCCAGCCATCTCAGTCAGGGCGGGCTGTGCTGTGCTATGTACAGCGACAAACAGTCTCATTTCTGTCCCATGCCTTGTGTCCGTCCCAGGTCCTCCCCCGCCACCCTCCCTCGGAGGCGAGCTAACAGGGTTCCCCCCATTTGGAGCAGCTCAGAGAGGAAAGAGAATGGGGCGAACTGGATTCCAGGACTTGCCTCGCCTGGAGCACGCATGTCCTCTGGGTTCACCGCATGAGCCAAGGTAAGTCATGCAGCCACACCTAACGCTGAGGGGTGGAGAAGCCCCATCTACTCTGTGCTCTGAAGGCAGAGAGCTGGACGTGCTGATGAATGGCAGTTATTACCACCTAGAGACACACAAAAATGCAGGTGTCTGAGCCCACCCATCCCACAGCAATGGTCCTGATGTCCCATAAATGCCTGCTCCGTAAACAGATGGTATGTTTGAGTCCCAGAAGAAAATTCAAGTTCAAAAGATTAGGAATGGCTTTTACTGGAAACGAATGATCATATAAAGATGGATTTGGGACCTGTAGACCTGGAGCCTGGAGGAGCGATCTTATCTATAAATGAAAACCTGAATGTAATTGCTCCTAATAGCAATTCAGGGTTTAATACACAATCTGTGCTGCTGAGAGGCTGATACCAAAGCCCTTAAGGGAAGGACCACAGACCCCCTTCTAAGGCGCCAGCTGTTTTTTTTTTGGTGACGACCTTCATGCCGACAGACCTGTTATTAAGCGAGACCCCGTGAGTTCTGTATCACACTGGGGAACTGGTCTTTCTTCCAAGCTTTCTTTAAACATATCAGGTATCCCCCATGTGCACATTTTCAAACAAGGTAACTTTAGAGGACCTCGCCAGGAGCAGCAGATGCCGGGTGGCTTAGCGTAAACTGTCCACTGACTGAAATGTCACCTGATACAGGGGAGCACGCCCAGCAGAAACGGGAGGGGGTCGTGAGTCTTGAGTGCGACAAGGGCAAATCCAGTTGCTGGTGGGGTGGACCCCGGGGAAAGGAAGGATCAGAAGCCTGTGGACACGGCAAACCGACGGGTGTCAGTGACCTATTCACCCTGTTCCCAGGATCATCGCCGCTCCCGGGCTGCTGAGCAGAGCGGCCAGGGACATTTGCCGTGCTGCAGATCTGCCTCGGAAGCCCGGCCAAATCCCAGAGCCCCAGCGAGGCCCTTTGCGGAAATCTCAGTTTCAGGTCCTCAAGTGAGGCGTTCTTCCAGCCAGCGTGTGGACTCCTGGTTGGTGCTGCTTCCCTTGGTGAGCGCCATGACCGCAGCAGGTCCTCCGGGTGCGCTCAGCGGCTCCAGGCTCCCGCGCTCGCCTGTGTTCCAGAACCATGTGCCCAACGTGTGGCCCCCACGCTGTGTCGGCCTGGCATCACCGGCGGCCCCGCCCGAGGCGATGGTGTCAGACTCTGTGAATTGAGATATTTCGGGGGATTAACGTGCGCATCAAAGTCTGAGAAGCACCAACTTCAGAGAACATCTTTGCGCTCCCTTCAGAATTAGAAATGGCACTTTTTCAATGTTCTTATTCAAAAACCAGGCAATTACACAGCTAATGAGGGAATATGTCATTGCAACCCCCAAAGTTTAAATTTCTGGTAGGAATTTCTTTTTTTTTCACACTTTGATCTCCAGTAACCGCAAGTGGAGCTCCCTTGACACAGGCGACAAGGTGACACATGTCAGCCTGGAACAGAGGACCTGACAACCACCCTTGTTTGAAAGTTCCCTTGTCTCTGGTGCTTACACACGTCTGCAGCCTCTTCTGTTCTGGCACCCTGACTCTGTCCCAGTTTGATATCAAGCACTTGGGTGGTTCCAACTAAGTCAGCCAAGGAAAGCGCCTTATCCACCCTCAAGAGGAAGCTTCCATCCCAGGCTGTCCTCAGGCCATCTCCTGGAATTGCTACTCTGCCCTTCTTTTGATTTAACCCTCTACCCTGGAGGTGTACTCCATATCCCTGCACTTGAGAGCCCATCCCTGGGCCCGCGTTCTGCCCTCCTGGGACCTTGTCGGGCGACCCCAAGCCTTCCCAGCTCCACTGAGCCTTGGCCCTGTGAGCCTTCTCCGCAGCCTGGTGTGGCCCTTTGGGTTTTACCCTGCCCCCGAGAGAGGAATTGGGCACATTCTCACAAAGTGAGCTTATTATGTGAAGGGGATGACTCCAGGTCATCTACAAAGTCACAGCTTTTCTCAAGCCCTTCAGAGAGCTTTGGGTGTGAGACAACCACGTGAGCTGAATTCCAAGGAGAGGAAAGCCCCTTCGTGGAGAGATTAGACACATGAACTTTGGCAAACTTGGCAGGGAAGGGAGAAAGGGGCTGCCATACCATGGGTAAGAGCAAAGCAGTCCAAAAATGAACTGACAGGTCAGGTTCAAACAGCAGGAGGCTTGGGGCATAGGGAAGTATTTCTTGCTTGCAAGATCATGTCTGCAGGTCTCCCCAAGAGAGTCTGTGGGTGGGACAGGAGCCTGGAAAAAGCCCCTTTAGGGGCACAGCTTGCATGAGGCCACCAGTGGCTCCTGGGGAACAGACACAACACTCTGTCTTGTCCCCATTATCCTTTTCTTCCAGTAAGTAAAAGCCTGGAACTACTGAGAGGAGAGCAATCCAGATTCTCACCCCAGGGCAAATGCAAAGATCCGGTGCTGCAGGGGCAGGGGCAGGAGACTTTCTTGGACCCGAGACCAACCACCCGGACAGGGCTGAGTTCGACTTCCCTGAGAAGGAAGAGCAGGACCCAGATTCACAGAGTTTGCCTAAGATGCAGAGCGACAGAAAATCCCTCCTTCCACCACCAGGAGCTGAGCACCAATAACAAGCAATAGCTGTCTACTTCTGTGGAGGGCTGAGAGCAGGAGAGAAGCCCTGTCTGGCCCAGGCACATGGGAAACGCTGAGAGTAGAAGATGGAGCAGGGTCACTGAGAAACACTCCAGCACTTCAGCCCCTTGTAAGCTGAGGGAGCCTATCACTGGAGGTTTTCGAGGCCAGCGGTGCATTGCATTGAAGGTGATGACTTAAAACAGAACTCAAACCCAGCTCAGCTCCTGACTAGATCACAACCACCTTGCCCCTCACACTGCACATAAAAGAGATTTTTTTTGTGGGTGTAAAAATTACTTACTTCAGTCTCTACTACCTATGCATGATTTTCAGTAGTCGGTCAAAAACTGACACTTAAAAAAGCAAAGGAAAACAAAACCAACTCATTGCCAACAGGTAATGCAATCAACACAACCAGGATGAGAGATGACCCAGATAGTAGAACTCTAAGACAGGGACTTCAAAATAACCATGATAAATATGTTCAGTGGTCTAGAGGAAAAGGTATAGAGCATGCGTGAACAGATGGGAAACTTTAACAAAGAGGTGGAAACTGTGAAAGAGAAAAATAGGAATGCTAAAAAGAAAAAATGATATAAAACATAAAGAATTCCTTTGGCAGGCTTATCACCAGACTAGTCTCCGCTGAAGATGGGTCAATGAATTTGAAGATAGGTCACTAAAAATCATATGAAGTGATACACAAGAATAAAGGAGTGACAAATTAACAGAATATTTGAGAGCTGTGGGACATTATAAAATGATCTAACATTCAGGCAATTGGAGTCCAAGAGTAAGAGAGAGAGAATAGAGCATAAGAAATATTTAAATAGATAACGGCTACGAATTTTCCAAAAATAATGCAAGATGACAAACCTCAGATCTGTGAAGCACAGAGAACTTCAACAGCATAAATAAATTAAAAAACAAAAACAAAATGAAAACAAAAAATAAACCCGCAAAACCCCACCTAGGCATATCATAACTAGACTGTCAAAAATCAAGACGAAGGAAAAATATAGAATGCATCCAGAGAAGGGAAAAACTGCATACAGAAGAAGAAAGACAATTACAATAGATTTCATATCAGCTAGAAGATAATAGTGATAACCTTAAAGTACTGATAGGAAAAAAAATCTATTAACCCAGAATTTTATACCCAGTAAAAATATTTTTCAGAATGGATGGCAAAAAAATAAAACTTTTTCAAACAAAAAAAATTGAAATAATTGTTAACACACCTGTGCTACATGAAATGTTGATGGAAATTCTTCAGGTTGTGGGAAAATTATACCAGATGGAAATCTGTACCTTCCCAGAGAAATGGAGAGCATCAGAAATAGTAAAAATAATGCAGATATTTAAAATATTTTTCTTATAATTAATTCTTTAAAAGATTGTTGACTAAAGCAAAAATAATAAATGAGGTTTATAACATATATAGAAACAAAATGCATGGAAATAATTACACAGGGAATGGGAGGGAGATGCTGAAGTGAGTGTTGTAAACTACTACGGTATAATATTAAATTTTCAGATTTTTTTAAGGCTTAATAGTAATTTCAGATCAATTGGTGGTATCAATGAACATTGTCATACATGAAAAAGTATAGCCAGAATGAGGTCAATCTGAGACTTAGAGTTTAAGAAGGAAAAAAAAACCTTCTTATCATTTAATTCAGTGGTTCTCAAATTTAACGTCAGAATCACATGAGGGAGTTGGTTAAAAAGCTGAACTTTCTGGGTCCACGCTGAAAAGTGTGATGCTACTGCAGTCATCCCTAAGGCCTCCTGCTAACCCGCGGCCCCGAGTAGTGAGTGGCAGTGTCCCCTGGGGTAGGATATGCTGTGTCACTGATTTCTGAGCCCAGTCAGGACAGGCCAGAGTCAAACAGGAGTAAACCAATGTTCTAGCTGCTAAGAGATGGTGGCCTGGGCTAACGCCAAGAAGACCACATCCTTTTAACAGGCACTTGTATTCCTGTGGTGGCCAGCATGTAGAAATAGGAATCCCTAAGAACAACCAGATATTCTTGAAAAATCTAGGGACCTTCTGCTCCAGGAATGTGGGGACCTCTCAGTGTGGGCCTCTGTGTATAGTTGTGATAGAAGCTTCTGGGTCACAGTGAGACCCTGTCGCCCCATTTCCTCCAGAGGCCACAGATCAGCAGTGTCTCTGCAGGGACCCAGCTTGTCTTGGGGCCATGTGTGGGGCATGTCCGTGGGGCCAGGCTGGGCAGACAAGTTTGCCTAGAGCCCCTGAGTCAGTCATGGCTTTGGACTGGAGGTGCAGATCAGAGCAAGTAGACCCCAGTGTTGGGCCAAATCACCAAGAATAGGGATCAGAAGAAGGATGGAGAAGTGGGAGGAGGGGGCTTCTAATCCAGGAGGCTGTGGACCATGGTGGAGCTCCTGGGGGCGTGGTCCACGGGCAGGATGGCCTGCTGAGAGACTGGCCAGGCCGGAGGCACTCTGCACTTGGAGGGCCATAAATGGAGCAAGAACTGGGTTTGTGTCCTTGCCTCTGGGAGCAGCAGATAAAGGATATTCTTCCTTCCACTCAGGAAGGGACATTTTTATGTTCTGCCAAATAGGCAGAGCCGTGGGATGTCTGGTGGCCCCTTTGTTAGCCTCAGCATCACTGCTTCCTCCAGGTGGCAGGAAGAGGGGCAGCCACGGCACCTCTGGGGCCCTTCTGTTTTTCCATTCATTTCTTCCTCATACCCACTTCCTCCATTTGGGGGGTTCCTGTATGTAAAGCACGAGCTGACACAGTGGTTGTGTCTGCAAGACTTAAACCTGAATGAGTAATTTTCCTACCAACTTTCTGAAGAGAGGTTCCCAAAAGGCACGACCAACCTTGTCAGCAGTGACAGGCTGGCTGTTCAGCGGGAGTCTCTGGCAGTCTGACGAGTGAGACGGACATACGGAGATGCCTATCATCAATCTCTTAAGATGACTTAGGCATCGCCTGTCTGCCCCTCCTCTTTTCACTGCAGTTTATGATGTCCACTACCTGCCATGCGCCCCTACGAGATGGCTACATTCCATATTTCACACATGAGGAAACCAAGGCTCCGAAAGATTAAGTAATTTACACAAATCTCCCAGTTAATAAGTAGAGTCAAGATTCAGATACTGACCTAGTTCCATGGTCTGTTCAGCTGTATTTGCTCCTGTCCCAGTCCAGACCTTTGTGTATCTCCATCCCTGTGACCCCATCTACTACACTCATGTCCTCCAGGGTCATTTAGTTCCATGTCCTAGGCTTTCTAATAATTTAACTGAGAAGAAATTTCAACTTTACAAGGAAATTCAAGAATTATACAGTCAGTTTGAGACTCCATTCATTTCCCTGAAGTGTATTTGTCCAATCTCTAGAAGCATCTTTGTGTATTCTGTCAAACTAAGATTTATTTAACAAGGTGTTACGGTGCCTCCTTGGCCTCTAGCAAGGTGGTAGACATGTGCAGAGGGGTCCAGAGCAACGAGAGGCGGGAAAGGAAGTTGCTTGGTCCTCAGTGAGCCTCACGTAAGTGTCCCACATAAAGGCCGCCTACTTTTTTTTCTCTTTCAAGTTGAAACCTCTTCCCCTTTTGAGATGACAAATCACAAAATTGGCTTGCCCCAGATTGCAGTGATCTCCCCCATCTATGCACTAACTAGAGGTTGATAAAAGATTGCAAAAATGAGATAAGCTTTTAAGAAACCCACGCTCTCTACTTTCCATGGCAATTACTATTTCATCCACTCATTCACTCGGCATGTATTTCTGAAGCCCCTGCCACCTGTGAGGCCCTGTTCCAGGCGACTGGGAGTCAGCAGGGAGCACACCAGGCAGGGCTCTTCCTCCACTTGCACGCTAGTGGCCACAGACAAGCCAGTGCGCCAGGTAGGGAAAAACAGAGCAGGGTAGGAGCCAGAAATAGGGTTGGAGCTGGGAAGCCACCATCCGTTGGTAGTCAGGGAAGCCTGAGGACTTTGGTGGACACCTACGTGGGAGGGGCCAGCCCTGTGGTTGTGGCCGAGGCCTTCTTGGCAGAGAAATAGCAGGGCAAAGGCCCTGAATCAGAAATGTGCTTAGCAGACTCATGGAAAAGCCTGGTTGGCAGGGTGGCCAGTGTTAACCACGGAGAGGCTGGTGGGACAAGGGAGGGCAGGGCCTGTGTGTGCCCTGCAGGTCATTGTTAGGGTGCAGAGTTTTGTTCTCTTGTATTTGAGGCACTCCTGGAGAATTTCAAGCAGAATACAGACATGGTTACATAATTTTCAAAGGCCTCTCCGTCTGGTGGAGAACAGACTGTAGAAAGCAGGGCTGGGGTAGAAGGTCACTTGGCAGCTGGGAGCTCTGGGCCATGCTGCTAGCAGGGAAAGGGGAGACGTCATGGCCATGGTTAACAGGTCCTACATTAGATCCTGAGGGAGAGCTCAGAGGACCGGCTGGGAGGGGAGTGAGAGTAAACCCAGGGTGACCCAAAGTCTGACCTGGAAGGAGTCTCAGGACTCAGCCTGAGGACTTTGGGGAAGGGAAACTGAGTCTGGTGTTGAGCAGGAGATGAGATTCTTCTGCACGTTCTAGTGGGGATCCTGATGTCTGGAGTTCCAGAGAGGCATCTGGACTGAGCTACCCTGTGGGGATGTACGTTGAAGAAGGTTTCCCCCAAATTTGGGTCTACCTGGAACCCCAGAATGTGTCCTTATTTGGAAATAGAGTCTTTGCAGCTGCGGTTAGCTAAGGGTGTCTCTATGAAATCATGCTGGTTTGAGGGTGGGGTGCTCACACCACCCCAGGTCAGAGTCCTAAAAGAAGAGGACTCAGAGAGACAGGCAAGGTGAGGCAGACACGAGGCAGACCGGGAGGGATGTGTCCACAAGTCTCAGGACACCAGGAGCCGGGAGGGAGCCATGAGTTGGTTTCTCTGTCGGAGCTCAGAGGAACTGACCCTAATTTTGGACTTGTGGCCTCAGACTGAGAGAGAAGAGATTTCTGTTGTTTTAAGCCACCAAGTCTGTGGTGCCTTGTTAAGACATCCCCAGGAGACCGCTGCGGTGTCAGGGCAGAGACAGAGGCTAAGTGTTGGCCGGGTGGAGTCGCACTCCGGCTCCAGCCCAGGTTCCCTGATGTCTGGGGGGCCCAGCAGAGGAGCCTGACCAGCCCTTTTCTTTCATCATTCCAGTGGGATTCAGACCGAGTGAGTGGCGGAGAACGACAGGAGAGCGTGGAGAGTAAGTGTGCGAGTGGCCCTGACACCGCTGCTGAGGGGGTGAGGCTGTGTGCCCCGGATGGGCGTCATTAAATCTCACCCCTGACCCTGAGCCCCACACCAGAACTAGCTTGGGAGGGGTGTCCCATATTTTTAAAACCAACTCTATGGAGATATAATTTTCAAACAGTGAAATGCATTCCCTATCAGGGGTATTTCAATGAGTTTTGACCAATTTACAGCAGTGTAACTACAACCACCACGGAAACACAAAATATTTCCACCACGCCTCCCTGAAATCCGTCCTGCTCTGAGCAGCTGCTCTGGTGCCGCGGAGAGCTGGCACGGTGGCAGGAGGGCGGTCGGCCTAGGCCCTTGGGTGTGCCAGAGGGGCCTCCAGGGGCAGCCGATGCCACCACAGTCAGGGTGGATCCAGGCTCGGTGGAGCTGTGCACACGGCAACACTTGCCGGGAGGGGAGCTGCGGCTGAGCCCGGACGGGAGCCGAGTCCGGGCCGCCCGCAGGCCTGTGTCTTGTTCCCTGGGGCTCTTGGCGTTCTTTTGGCCAGTAGGTTTCAGTGGAGGCCACCCTAATCATCAGAGAAGTTTTAGGAATGCTGAACTTAAAAGGAAAGATATTTCTTTTCTCCTAGGGGTGGCCCTGCCCAGACACAGACTTAGGCCCTTCTTCCCAGAGCCATGGCTTTGCAAACTCAGAGCCGCGGAAGGTCCTGTTACAGCTCGCCGCCGTGGCCTGCTGGGTCTACGTCCACAAAACCCCCGAGAGCCGAAGGTCTGCTCCATGGCTTCTTACTGCTTCTGTGAGCCGGAGAGGCTGTGTGCGGCCCCCGCGACATTCACCGTGAACACCCACACCTTCACCGTGCTTCCCACCAGCAATTCCCGGAGGTTCCACGAATCATCTCGTGTTTCTAAGGAAACAGAAACAAAGCCATGCGATGCTTTTGCTCTTCATGCAAAAACCCTTCCTCTCGCCTTTCTGAATTCTACTTCTGGTTCTGTTAACGATTTGCTCAGTATTAGCCAGGTAAGGTCAAATGGTCTCTCTGTGTGAAGGAATAACCCAATCAGCTGCAGGAGAACAATGAATGTGCTAAGAATTCAAGGCACACGGTCCTCTCTCTGGGCTGCGGTGGCAGCGCTGGGCTGCGTGAGCTGCACAGACCAGCACCCACGCTGTTTCACTTCCATCTTATCCCGTTTTCTCACATGACCTTCAGTACCTTAACCATTCTGTGCTTCTTCACCCTTTAGTTTAGCAAAACAATGTACTAATCACCTAGCAACTTGGGTCTGATTTAAGATCAGTTTTACCCCTGGTTGGAGCACTTTGTGAGACTGAACGTGCCTGTGCACGCGAAGCATGCTTACGGTGTGCGGTGTGTCTCTGCAAATGAGACCGTCAGAGCTGACAGGTGGGGGGCCTCCGCTCGAGCTCCTGCAGCTTCAGGGCCCACCTGTGGCAGGTGGATTACTGGATAGTATGGTCCTTTTGTTGTTAGAAAGTGCTCCTCTGAAGGGCTGGTACCTGCTGGAACTTCCTCACTGTACTTTTGTCTCTGCATCTAACACAGTTAGTTCCTGGCACAGCACAAACCCTCAGAAAATAATAGGGGAACTGAGAACAAGACCGTCTCTTGCACAGGAGAGCTCTTCCCAGTTTGAAGGTAGCTTTCATGTTGTCCCCTACACTGTGGGACTGAACAGATTCTGTTCCTGTAGTTCTTTGTAAAGGGGCATGGCCCCCAGTGTTCCACTGCTCAGCCTACATTCCTGAAGGAGCTCATCTCACTTCTAAGATGTGCCCAGGCCTGGAGGAAAGAGTCCACTTGTCGTCTGATCAGCATAGACACTGTGGTCACCACCCAGGGTGGATTGATGGCATCAATGGCCCCAAATAAGGACCTCCAGCTCCTGGTGTCTTGTGATTGATCCCCAGGGCTTCTATCAGTGAATCTGCCTCAGCCTGAGACATGCTCTGGTCCATGGGATCCAGCAAAGGGCTAGCATGCCAGTTCTCAGTCTGGTGCCTGAGGGGTTTCTGCTGGAAGTAGCCCTCCTGAGAGCAGGCTAGCCTGGGGGGAAGAGAGAATGCATGGGCAGAGAGGAGGTGTCCCAGCCGAGGCCCCTCTAGACCAGCCAGCAGGGCTGAGCTGTCGGCTGGACACGGGTGTGTGACTCCAGTCACACGGGAGGTCTGACACAGTCAGCAGAACCCCAGCTCCCTGCAGACTTGTGAGCAATGATAAGCCTGGTGCTGCCTGCGGCTGAGGTCTTAGGGCTGTGCCTTATGCAGCCTTATTTTGGCAATAAATAACCGAGACACCATATAACCAGCACCCCCGAGGCTGGATTGTCCATTATAATGACTTACGTCAGATGTGCTCAGTTACCTTCACTGAGAATGTTGCCATTACCAGTTTCATGACCTGTGCTGCCCAATGCGGCAGCCGCCAGCCCCGTGTGGAGGGGGAACATTTGAAATGCAGTTGGTCTGAGTGGAGAACCAATCTGATTTTGAAGTCTTAGTACAAAAAGGGGAAAAACATCCTACTGATAATTTTTATACTGATTACATGTTGAAATGACTATATTTTGGATATGTTGAATTAAAAATATTTTGAAGATTAATCTTCCCAATTTGTTTTATCTTTTTAAAATGTGACTAGTACAAAATTTAATATTACGTATGTGACTCACCTTATGTCTCTACAGTGTCCTTCTAGACTATGTGTCTATAATTTTCTTATCTCTATATCTTATTGCTTTCAGCTCAGAATTCCAACTATATGAAATAATATGCATTCTTGAGTATTATCTGTATTCTTCATTACCCATCATAAATTTTACAACTCAGCAAATTCGATAAGCATCTCTTACCTATTTTCATCCAAGTCATTGACTTAAAGTAGTTCTAACAAGCACAAGATCAATATCACAACCCTATAGTATTTCATTAATCAATTCCTTTCACACTGAAGAAATGATTTACCTTTCCTGGTTGTATGCAGTGATTCAATCATCTAAGAATCTAAGAGGAGTGCCATTCAGCCTGCATTTTACCTTCTTATCCAGAAGGATTTAAAAAGAATCTTTGTGGAATGTTTTGCTCAAATGAAGACGCATTTGTGGAAGGGACCATCTGCAGTACAGAAGGTGTCCTCGGCGCACTGGCGGAAAGGAAAGGAGGCCAGCAAGTTGGTGACATAGGAGGCTTCTGATTCCCTGCTTCCCACAGATTCACCAAATATACAGCTACACATGGAGCAGTTCCCTCTGAACGAGATCCAGAAACTAGTGGAGTGAACCCTACACTTCGGATGTATGAGAAAACACCCACATCTAATTAGTAGGCGAGGCCGAGCCACACTCTTGCCATAGAACCCGTTCCTGACGCATGTGAGCCTCTCTGCCCTCTGAGGAGCAAAGGGTTTGGATCCCACATTCAGTACCTCAACGTTTAAGACTCTTCCAGAGGAATGGGTCCCCAAAACAACTATCTCTGAAAGCCAGTGGGGTGCATGCCCATGATTCCCACAAGACCGTGGCAATCAGAGAAACAATTCTTAATGGGTGAGCCGGCACCCCCAGCTATCTTCCCAGGGCTCACAGACAGAGCAGGCACAATTGCCCATCTCCCAGTCTTCCCTGAAAGGGGTTTATCTGCATATTTAAAAAGCTGTTGTCCAAGGTCAGGCCTCTAATTTAGTGACCATCAAGGGGCTCGCTGCAACCTTCTCCAGAAGCCAGGGAAGCTGGTGGATGCCTCGCCTGCTTCTCCCTCCAACCTGCTCCAACAATAAAACTAACTTGCCAATGTGTCCCTAGAGGGCGCTTGTGCACACGTGTGGCTCCCTAGCTTCTGTTGCTGCCACCCGAGGGACAGGTCCCCAGAGCGCCTGGCCCTAACAGCCAGCGGGGCTTGCATTCACGATTCCTCTGGACTGTAGGAAACAAAAGAGTAGTTCTTAATAGACACAGGACAATGTCTCCTCTCCCTACTTGTCCCTACACGTGGCTACACACCCAGGCCCACAGAGGGAGCAGGAAGAAATGCCCGTCTTCCAGTTTCTCCCCGGAAGGGGCTTGACTACACCCTTCCCAGCTGCTGCCTGAAGGCACAGCTTCTGATCAGCCTGCATCTAGGTGCTGAGTGACCCCCCCTTTTTGGGACACTGGCAGGTCTTGGCACACCCTCAACTTCTGGAAGCCACTAAGGACAAAGAAGAGCCATGGGCCATCACGGAAGTTTGAGAGACGAGTAGGAGCGTTGGCCAGGGTGGTTGACGAGCTCCATCTCCTACCCAGGGCCATGCTTGTCAGGTCTGGAAGGGGTGTCTGTTTTACCCGGTGTGCAGAAACCAACACAGAGTCAGGGAAAATGAAGAAACAGAAACCAACAACAAAAGAACAGGATAAGTATCCAGAAAAATGAAACAGAGATAAGTGATTTTTTTTGATAGAAAATTCAAAATAATGGTTATAAAGGTGCTCACAGAGGTCAGGAGAGCAACGTATGAACCAAGTAAGGATTTTAACAAGAGATAGAAAATATTAAAAAGTACCAAACAAAATCACAGAGCTGAAGAATACCATCACTGGATGAAAAATTCAATAGAGGCGTTCAAGGTCAGACTAGATCAAAGAGAAGGAAGGGTCAGCAAACTCAAAGACAGGACAGTGGAGCTCATCCAGTCAGAGGAGTGAAAAGAAAAAAAAAACGAAAATGAGTGGAGATAGCTTAAGGGATTTACGGGACACCATCAAACAGACCAGTATAGGCATTACAGAGGTCCCAGAAGGAGAAGAGAGAGAATGGGCAGAAAGTTTACTCAAATAAATAATGACTGAGAACTTCCCTAACCTGGGGAAAGAAGCAGCCGTCCCGACCCAGGAAACCAAGAGAGTTCCAAAGAAGATGGATCTAAGAAAACCTACATCGAGACTCATTATAATTAAATTGTAAAAGTTAAAGACAAGAAGAGCATCTTAAAAGCAGCAACAGAAAAGCAACTTGCTATATGCAAGGGGACCATAAGACCGGCAGCAGATTTTTCAGCAGAAACTGCAGGCCAGAAGGCAGGGGGATAATACATTCAACGTGCTGAAAGGAAAATATTGCCAACCAAGTACAACTGGCAAAGCTGTCTTTTAGAACTGAAGGAGAAAGATAAGGTTTTCCAGACAAACACAGTGGGCAGAGTTCATCACCACTAGTCCAGCCTTACAAGAGATGTTAAGGGGAGCTCTTCAGGCAGAAACAGAAGGACTCAAATTAGTAACAGGAAGACATATGAATAAAACTCACTGGTAAAGGTAAATGTAGAGTTAAATTCAGAATACTCTAATGTTGCAACAGTGGTGGCAAATCACTTAGAACTCTGGTATGAAGATTAAAAGGAAGTATTAAAAACAGTTACAGCAATCTGTTACTGAAAACACAATGTGCAAGGACACACACTGTGACATAAACACATAAAATGTGGGGTGGGGGTGATTCAGTATGTGTTCAAAGTTAAGTTATGATCATCTTAAAGTAGACTATTACAATTCAGAGAAGTTTTTATGTAAGCCTTATGGTAGCCACAAAGCAAAAACCTCTAGTCAATACACGAAAGATAAAGAGAAAGCAATCTAAGCACACCACTTCAGAAAACCATCAAGTCACAAAGGAAGGGTGCAAGAGAGAAAGAAGGGCACAAAGCAATATAAAATAACCAGAAAACAATTAAGAAAATGGCACCGGCAAGTCCACATCTCTCAAGAATGTGTTGCCTGCAAGAGACTCACCTCAGCTTTAAGGACAGAAATAGATTGAAAGTGAAGGGATGCAAAAAGATATTCTAGGTAAATGGAAGTTAAAAAAAAAAAGCAGAGGCAGCTATGCTGATATCAAATAGAATAGACTTTAAGCCAAAGACAGTAAGAGACAAGGAACACCATTATATAATGATAAAGGGATCATTTTGTCAAGAGGATATGGCAATTATAAATATTTATGCACCCAATATAGAAGAACCTAAATATTTAAACAAATATTAACAGAAGGGAGAAAGAGTAATACAAGAACAGCAAGGAACTTCAGTACCCCACTTTAAACAATGGGTGGATCATCTGGATGGAAATTCAATAAAGAAACATTGAACTTAAGCCATGCATCAGCTCTGATGGCCCTAAAAGACACATACAGAACATTCTGTCACATAGCAGCACGATGCACATTCTTTTCAAGTGCACATGGGACATTTTCCAGGATAGGTTAGAGCTAAGGCCACAGAACAAGTCTTAATAAATTTAAGAAGATTGAAATTATATCAAGCATCTTCTCCAAGTATGATTATATGAAATTAGAAATCAATTACAAGAAGAAAACTAGAATATTTTCAAATATGTGGAGTTTAACAACGTGCTCCTGAACTACCAATGGTTCAAGAAGAAATCAAACAGAAAAATCAAAAAACATATTGAGACAGACAGAAATAGAAATACAATACACCAAAACTTATGTGATGCAGCAAAAGCAGTTCTAAGAGGGAAGTTTATAGAGATAAACATGTACATTAAGAAAAGAGAAAGGTCTCAAGTAAACAACCTCATTTTACACCCCAAGGAACTTTACACCCCAAGGAACTTTACATCTCAAGGAACTTGAAAAAGCAGAACAAACTAAGCCCAAAGTTAGTAGAAGGAAGGAAATAACAAATACCAGAGAGGAAATAAATGAAACAGAGGCTAAAAAGACAATGGAGAAGATCAATGAAAAGAACTCTTTTTATTTTTGAAGACAAGCAAAATACATAAAGCGTTAGCTATACTTGTCAAGAAAGAGAGAGGACTCAAATAAATAAAATTAGAAGAAAGGGGAGCTACCACAGAAATATAAAGGATCCTAAGAGACTACTGTGAACAATTATATGCCAATAAATAAGACAATCAAGAAGAAATAGATTAATTCCTAGAAACATGCAATGTGCCCAGATTGAGTCATGAGGAAATAGACAATCTGAACAGGCTGATTACTAGTGAGAAGATTGGGTCAGTAATCAAAAACCTCCCTAGAAACTAATGTCCAGGACCAGACTGTTCACTGAATTTAGAATTCTACCAAACATTCAAAGAAGAATTGACACTAATCCTTCTCAAACTCTTCCAAAACCCTGATACCAAAGCCAGAGAAAGAAATTACAAGAAAAGAAAATTACAGACCAATATCTCTGATGAACATAGATGTAAAAATCCTCAACAAAATATTAGTAAACAGAATTCATCAATACGTAAAGGGATTGTACACCATGATTAAGAGGGATTTATTCCAAGGATGCAAGGATGGTTTAACATCCACAAATCAGTCAATGTGATACACCAGATTAACAAAATGAAGGATAAAAATCATATCACCATCTCAATAGATGCAGAAAAAGCATTTGACAAAATTCAATATCCTTTCATAATGAAAACTTTTACCAAACTGAGTAGAGAGAGGACATTCCTCAACATAATAAAGGCCATGTATGACAAACCCACAGCTAACATCATACTTAATGGAGAAAAGCCAAAAACTTTACCCCAAAGGTCAGAAAAATGACAGGGATGCCTAGTCTCATCATTTCCAGTACAATATAGCACTGGAAGGACTAGCCACAACAAGACAAAAAAAAATAAATAACTAAAGACATCCAAATCAGAAAGGAAAAGTAAAATTATCTCTATTTTCAGATGACATAATATTATATATAGAAAACCATAAAAACTGATAGAACTAATAAATGATTTCAGTACAATTGCAGGATACAAAATCAATATGCAAAAATCAATTGCATTTCTATATAACAACAATGCAATATCAGAAAAAGAAATTAGGAAAATTTCTAATTTCTAATTTTCCCATTTACAATTGCATGAAAAAGAATAAAATACTTAGGAATAAATTTAACCAAGGAGGTGAAATATTTGTACACTGAAAACTGTAAGACAATGATGAAAGCAATTGAAGAAGACACAGATAAATGAAAGGATATTTTTGAGCTCATGGTTTGGAAGAATTAATATTTCCCAAATGTCCATATTATCCAAAGCCATCTGTGGGTTCAATGCAATCCTTATCAAAATTCAAATGTCATTTTTCACAGAAATAGAACAAACAATCCTAAAATTTTTATGGAACTACAAAAGACCCCAAGGGATCAGAGCAATCTTAGAAGAACAAAGCTGGAGGCTTCCCATTTCCTGATTTCAAATTTATTACAAAGTTATAATAATCAAAACAGTATGGTATGGGCATAAAAATAGACACATAGATCAATGGAACAGAATAGAGAGTCCAGAAATAAACTCATATATATATACATGTGTGTGTGCCAACCAATTTATGACAAAGGAGCAAAGAATATTCAGTAGGAAAAGAACAGTACGTTCAATAAATGGTGTTCGGAAAACTGGACAACCACATGCAAAAGAATGCAACTGGACTTCCTACACAAAAATCAACTCAAAATGCATTAAAGACTTAAACATAAGGCCTGAAACCATAGAACTCCTGGAAGAAAATGTAGGGGGTAAGCTCCTTAACATCAGTCTGACTGATCATTTTTTTGGATTTGACACCAAAAACAAAAGTAACAAAAGCACAAATTAACAAGTGGGACTATATCAAACAAAAGCTTCTGCACAGCAAAGGAGCCCATCAACAAATGAAACAGCAACCCATTAAATAGGAGAAAGTATCTGCAAACCAAGTATCTCATAAGGAGTCAATATCTAAAATATACAAGGAACTCATTTAATTCAATAGGAACAGAACAAAACAGAAGAAATAAATCCAGTTGAAAAATAGGCAAAGGACTTAGACAGACATTTTTCCAAAGAAGATATACAAATGGCCAGCAGGTAGATGAAAAGTTGTTCACCATCATTAACCATCGGGGAAATGCAAAACAAACTTCAATGAGCTATCATCTCATACCTGCAGGATGTCTACTACCAAACAAGACAAAAGATGACTGCTGGTGTGGATGTGGAGGAAAGGGGCTTCTTGTACACTGTATGGAAACTAGTATGAAGGTTCCTCAAGTAACTAAAACTAGAACTACCGTGTGATCCAGGAATCCCACTTCTAGGAATGCGCCCAAAGAAATAAAATTATTATGTTGAAGATATATTTCTTCTCCCATGTTCACAGCAGCATTATTCACAGTAGCCAATGTATGGAAACAACATAAGAGTCTATTGACAGATGAATGGATAAATAATATGTGGCATATATATATATACACATACATATTATGGAATATTATTCATCCTTAAGAAGCAGGAGATCTGTCTTTGCAACAACATGGATGAAACTTCAGGGCTTTATTCTAAATGAAATAATCCAGGGAGAGAAAAACATATACTTCATGGTATCACTTTTATGTGGAATCTAAAAAAAAAAAAGTTGAACTCATAGAAACAGAGAGTAGAGAGTAGAAAAGTGGTTGCCTGGGATTGGGGGGTAGGGGAAATAGGGAGGGGTTGTTTAAAGAGTACGAACTTCCAGTTGTGGAAGGATAAGGTCTGAGGATCTAATGTGCCTGTGATGACGACACTGTGCCGTACAACTGAAATTCACTAAGAGAGGAGAACTTAGTCTCAACAACAACGAAGTTAATTATGTGAGGTAATGGATACATTAATTAATGCAAAGGACGGGGGAGGGGAGCCCTTTCACAGTATATTCATCAAACCATCACGTCGTACACTTTACATAGCTTACTATTTGTCAATTGTATCTTAATAAAGCTGGAAAAAATGAAAAGAAGTTGCTTTGTGATGATGTGCCCAAAATGTTTCCCCCTCTCTTTTCTAAAGGCTCACAAAATGTTCAGGAGACCCTTTGTTCTAGAACATTCCCAGGCGCTGGGCCACAGCGAGTCTCAGCACCTGTTCTCCTTGCTGCTCCATCCCTTTCCTTCGGAAGTCAGGCTGTCGGTCACCTCGGATTCTGTGGCCATGCCTTCCTGTTCTCTGAGCTTCTCCAGGGCAAGAGGCCGGCGGCTGCTGCCTGAAACTCACTGAGGCCGTGAAGAAGCAGGAGAGATCATGGCCGCCATGTCTTAGTCACGGGGATTCCTCGTGACTATTTCAACCCTCAAGGCAGATATGAAGGAGTTCATCAAGGCAAGCTCGGGTTTTCACTTAAAGAGTGAAAAGTATTTCACTCGAAAGTTTGGTAAAGTTCAATACCTTCTCCAACACCCTCCATTTGACTTCTCTCATGTAAGATACGTGCTCGCAGAGCAAGGACAGGTCGCACCTGCCCCGACGCCCCCTGAGCCCGGGGGCCTCCTGCAGGCGTGCAGGTCCTGTGGGCATCTGGGCCTGGGAGTGGGGAGTGGGGAGTCCTGCTCGGGCGCGGCCCCTCCCCCTGCCGGGCTCTGCCTGGGCCCCGCCCTCCAGCCTGATGAGCTGTCCCCCGTCATCTGGTAAACTCCTCACCACCCAGCACTCAACTGGGATGGAGCTTCCTCAAGGAAGCTGCCCAGCGCGCCCGGGTCAAACCAGCAGAGGCTCTCCAAGAAGCCTGGCTTCCAGGTCACGCTTTGCATGAACTCCTTGGGCGCTCCACGGTCTTGCCTGCCCGCCTGCTGCTCGGGCCAGGTGGGGACGTGGGCCTGGCCTCTCCGGTCATTGCTGTGTGGGGCTAGCCCAGGCTCTGTGGCCTGCCCAGGGACAGGATAATGGAGACCTGCCCCAGCCTGCCCTCAAGCCCTAAGTTCCGTCCCTGTTCTTCTAATTCTTCCTCCAAAATGCCTCTCCTACATTTCTATTTTTCCTCTTTCCCTCCTTGTGTCTCCTGCTGGGGCCTATGCAGAGACCACAGACAGGTTACTGAGAAGAACAGAGTTCCTTAGCTGCCATCTGCAGCACAGGAGAGGAGACCCGCTGGGGTGGGTACCTCTGGGCCCAGACACCGGCTCAGGCTGAGCAGGGGAGAGGCTAAGCTG
Organism: Phataginus tricuspis; assembly: GCA_029783875.1. Lineage (NCBI taxonomy): Eukaryota > Metazoa > Chordata > Mammalia > Pholidota > Manidae > Phataginus > Phataginus tricuspis. The sequence continues at coordinate 1,869,669 of JAQQAC010025709.1, read as the reverse complement.
CTGGGCGGGGGACGAGTTACGGGAAGACGACCGGGCCAGGAGGGCTGTGCGGTGGGTTTGCTATGCAGATTCAGGTCGGCACCTTGTCCACTAACGAGAACTGGGAAGAGCCCCTTTCCCTGTGTGGGGAGAGGGACATGTGTCACAAACGGGAATATGCTTCACGGAAGGAAAATATGCCCTGTGACTTTAGGGCTCTCCCCGAGTTTGCTGGGTCTCAGCCGCTTGGGTCCAAAATAACCCAGATGCCAAAGAGGCATATTTTCGGGTGGCATGGTCCCCTGCGTATCCACCACACCCCACTGGCTTGCTTAGCTCCTCTGCCTGCGTGTTCCCCAGCCCAGTGACACGCCACCTCGGTCGGATGGATGTCACCCAGTGCGGCTGGGCTCAACCCGGCCCTGTACCCGATGCCAGGGCTCTGAGGCCGGCCCCTGCCCCCGGCCCGCCTGCTCTGCCTGCCTCCCAAGTATGGGGCATGTAATGGGCTGTTTGGCACGACCCACTCCGTGTTGCTTTTGTTGTGTGTTGGGTTTTAAATGTTTTGGGGTATCATTCTCATATGAGCAATACATCCCAAGGATGTTTTGACATGGCATAAAACCCAGCCAGTCGACATCTTTTGAAAATTTCCCAGTAACATACATGACACGAACGCTCTCTCTCTCCTGGATCCTGTTCCTCCCCGAAACCCCATTCTCCTTGCTGAGGGCGGGCCCAAGAGTGAGGCCCAGGGGACAGGGGTGTCTGGGGCTTATTATTCTAACACCTTGAAGTGAGTTTCCTAACATGGAGGGGCACGGTGCCCCTCACGGCAAATGCTGGTTTTAAAGGTGCCAGTCAACACCTCTTTACTCCTGTCACCTGTCTGGGACAAGCCGTGCGAGTGGAGGCTCGCACTGTCCCCAGGCGCCTGCAGTGCCTCCCCCTGTTCTCTCTCCTCACACCATTCATTCCCTGCCACGTCCTGACCCCCTTGCCGTGTCCCTGCTGGGCACCCCTCAGTGGACCGTGCAGGTGTCCAGCCTCAGGGCCTTGGAGCGCTGGCCCCGGCGTCTGCGTGCTCCGCCCACACTTGCTCGCAGCCCTGGGAAAGCCCCTGGGATGGCCTCTGGCTGCTGTCTTGTCTCGCACATGCTAAACACAATATATAATAGAGAAACTAAAGTACTAGTGTGGGGGGCCAGCTGGGACCGGGGTTTTCCCTGGTAGGCAGCGCGGTAGGTGTGCTCCCAGGACGGCAGGCCCGGTTCTTCCTGCTCCCTGCCTGTCCCTAGGGTTGGCCCTACACTCACAATGAAGGTGTGTCCTTGTGCAGCCAGTGGGATGGTTGGTCAAAGGACAAAGGGTTACACCAGGTGACTTTTAACTGCCCTACACTCTCATATGGATGTCTCACAACCGGGGTGCAGAGCGGCTACGCCCAGTGCCACAGACACGGGGTGCTCTTGTATCCCCAAAATGGACCACGACGGAAGCGAAGAGCTCAGGGGACGCAGTTCCCGCTCAGCACTTGCCTCCCCAGGCCGCACACGCTCACGTCCCAGAGGCACAGAGGCCTGTCTTACCCTTACTGACCCCCTGGGGCCATGCAGGGGCCTGGAGACCAACACTCGGGAGGCTTCTGTGGCTTTTCCCAGGGATTTGGGCTGCTTCAGAGGTGGTGCCCTGGCTCTGCCACCTTTTGAGCCCGAAGTAAGCATGTTGTCTCCATTGTTCCAGCACGGCCCAGGTAGCCAGCGTACGATCAGAAAATGAATATGTAATGAGGCTTACGAGATCAAGTGGGAGAAAGCTGTTCTCTCTGGACTTGCCCTACAAATAGGACAGACACATGAGACCCAGAAGAACTGGGATGGGCTCAGCACCTGCCCCCCGGGGAGGTGGAGCACAGAGGACGCCGAGCTGGGCGGGGAAGCATGTGGGAAGCCCAGGCGGCACAGGGCCTCCCTCCCAGGGGAGCGCCGACCCGCCCAGGCCGGGTTTGGTCAAAACCACGACCCCTCAGGAAGTGAATGAGAAACAGGGAGGAAAATAAGGCAAGACCGTTGGTGAACAAGAGAAAGAGGTTTGTTTCCAGGTTGCTTAGAGAAAGTACGTAAATACTGACTTTTACAAGCAATAACAAGGGTATCTGGTCACGGATGGAAGGCACCACTTCTGTGCGTCAGAGGAAATGTCCCCGAAACCAAAGGTCATGGTCCCAGAAGGCGTCTTGACTCTAGGGGATAAATGAAGACTGGAAGTCTCAACTTGGAAACAATCTTAATAAATCTTAATGAAAAGATCCATGTGTTACGACAAGCAGACACTTGGTAAGTATTGACCAAGTAAATCAAAGAAAAACATTTGAGGAAAATTGTGCTTATTTACACGTTTTATCAGGTGGTTGGTTGGAGAGAAGCAGGGTTCATGACTTTACTATTACAGAGTTCTTTTCATAAGTGCTGTTGTGTTAGTAAATAACTGAAGGAAGCCGAGGAGCCTGGACCTGGTCAGAGGTGGCAGGCAAGAACTCCAGATTCAGGGGCTTCTCTGGAGTTGTGCGGTGGGCAGCCCATGCAGCTATGAACAGCCGCCCTGCTGACCATCATTCCTGGTTAAGTCACTGTGCGCGTGCCCGGGGACCTGTGTGGCCATGGACAGTTGGCACAGGTGTGGACACATGGTGCAGAACCCAATGGGGACGAGGAGGGTGTCCATGTGGGGTGTGGGTGGCAGCCCGGAGAGGTATCAGAACCGAGACAGGGTGAGAGGGTGGCCTGCTTACATAGAGAGAGGACTGACGTAACAGGTGACATCCTGAGGGTTAAAGGGAGCCATAGTTTTCAAGGTCGAAGAGGAAATTGGAATATGGGAGGAGAGACAACTAGAATAAACCCTGTAGTGCTGAGCTAATAGAGGTATCGGCAGGAGTCAGGGTTTCAATACGTGCAGATAGATGCAGACGTAAGTATACATGTGTGTGCGCTGGCGTGTGTGTCTGTGTGGAAACATGAATACGCCCCCTAGTTTTCCTGCCCAGAGTGCCTGGGAGCAGACAGTCTGTAACAATGCGCACTCTAGAGCCCAGCTATTAATTTCCACGTGCCGTTCTCCACAGAAAGGGACAGGCTTGGAAAGATGGCGGAGTCCAGCGCTGGGGCTGGGAAACTGCAGGGGGGGCTGATGACAGGCAGTGGGACGTGCTCAGACCGCGATGGGCTGTGAAAAGGTCACAGTGGCCTTTTCTCAGGGTGTTGCTACTGGTCAGATCCAGAGAGACTTTAACATCCAAATTAATACTGATCCTAATATTAATGAAAGTAATAGTGCCTTGTTGGTCACCCACTGAATGAAATAGGAGTCCGCGAGCCCATTCTGGCAGACTAAGTAGGGGGAAGAGGAATCGACAGCAGCATGGCCCTCTCTGCGTGGGCAGAGCCGTGGAATGGAGAGTTTGGACACCCTCACAGTAACAACAGGCAATCCAAGAAATATCCAGTATGCTGGGCCTGGCGGGTGAAAGTTTCATGAGGATTTACAGAGTTTCAAAGCTTCTCCTTATAGAATACTCATGGAAATGGGGAAAAGAATGACTCGTTTTTGGAGAAATCTGGTGGATAGCACCTTCACCCTGCGATGGCAACTGACCGAGGCCCCGCTGACCCCGTGCCCTGCAGGGAGGACCAGTGAGAGGCGCACAGCCCCGCTTCTGTGATATTTCTGCCAGAAATGTGTATCCAGAAACTAGTCATAAAGAAACACTAATGAACCTGCAGTAAGGAACAAGCTACGGTCTGCAGTCTGAAGGGCGAGGTCGGGAGGCCAGGGGAAGACGGAGAGCCTGCTGGGTTTCAAGGAGACTGAAGACTAGACACAGCTTGTGATTCTGGATCGGACTCTAAGGGGGCCCTGGTGAGGAGGGAAGGCGGCCGAGGACTAGACCGTGGGGACCACCCGGGCCTACTGTGCAGTATCAGTTCCCGCCTCAGCAGGTCGACCCTCACCACCATGTTGGAAGAGCACAAAAGGCAAACTGGCCACAAATAGTTCTTTTTACATCGTCTGCCCACGTAGAGCCGGGAAACATGCTGATATGGAAAACAGAAAAATAACATGTTAGTCGAACAGAGAAACAAAGAAGTGGACTTGGAAGAAATTTTTTAATGGAGAACCAGAAATGAGAGAAAGATGTTCAGTGACTGCATGATGCGGCAGGGAGTTGTGTTTTGTTTTTATTAGCACTTAATCCTTTCAGCTTCAGACCCTTGGGGCTGAGATCTACCTTTTAGGATTAAAACTCCTCATTTATTTTTATTTCCTTTTTATCTTATTTGGTCATATGCTAATTCTGAAGCACAAACATGCAGAAACAGGCAAAACCCTGAAAAACTTGCCCTTACCAGCTGCTGTCTGAATGTCGTAGATGTTTGGAAAGTTAATCCTGAGAAATATAGGATTATGCTTGGGAATGATAATTCAGCCTGTTCATTATTCGAGACTTCACGCTGACACCTTTCTCACGAGAGGTAGGAGGGAAAAGGAGCAGAGGAAGGTTTGAGACTTTCTGTTCAATTTTTGAAACTTTGCTTTTAGTTAATTATGTCGGTACCCTGTGTAATAATTGGCACCAGTGGGCAATATGGCTAAGTAATAAGACATTAATTAAAGGAAGTAATAAGACATTAATTAAAGGAAGTAATAAGACAGTAATTAAAGGAAGCGACCTCCATGAGGATTAGAATAAATGACCTTGATTATTTATATTCACGCCAGATCTCCAGATTCCCTGCATACGTAGCACATTCTCCAGCCATCACAACTCAAACATTCTTAGCAACTGATGGGTCTCATTTAAAAATAGCTGAGTTCCTTAGCATTGTTCTGTTTGGCTCTAGGAGGCAGAAACTGGACCCATTTTATTCAAGAATAAATGAATTTTGTGACTAGCGCTTGCTTCTTCAGCAAACACGAAGGAACTCTATTTCCAAATGGCTATTTTTTCACTCTGCCGGAAGCCCATTGGCACCCTTACAATTTTGCATCTCAACAAACCAAAACAAAATGTTTAGCTGTAAAATATCTTTTGTATGAATTGAAAAAAATGCATGTATTGTAACAACAAAAGCAGAAGTTTATCTCAGGACAATGTTTACAAGTTTTGTAATTTCTATCTCAGGTTGAGGTCTGCAAGCAGCCCCTGGGTGGGGTGGGAGCGTTTTACCCGGCCGGTCGCCCAGGGCCCTGGAGAGTAGCTGGGGGCTGGAGGGTGGCGCTATCCACTGAGGCCCCACTGCAGGCGACTGGCTCGATCCTCCTGGGACACTCTGGCCAAGCCAGGGTACCCTGTGGGCCTCCACGTTACCCCACCGAAAGTGAGAGGGAGTGGGGTGTTTAGACACCAGCACTCACCAGACGCTGCTCTTGTGGGTGTTAGATCTCCAGCACTTTCTGCTGCTCCTGCTTGGATGAGCCGGTCCCTGGCCGCCTGGGCTGGGAGGTCAGGGCCTGAGGGCATGTGAGGGAGGCAACCACAGTGTGTGCTTGGAAATAGCCCTCACTTACGGAGAAGCAGCAAGCGCGAGGTAAAACAGTGTGCGACATCATCTCTCTATCATCTGTTCGAATGAATGCCCTACTGGTGATGAAAATGAAATTCTCAAACTTACCAGTTTTTGCTGCTTTCTTTCACACTGTGTGTCTTTTCTGACTCTTAGTAACTTTTTTCAACAACGGTGAATATTGTCAGAAGCTCTTTACACATTTATGTTGAAGAGAGTGACTCTAATACCTTCTTGGAAGGGAGTGCACGCTCGGCACCATGGGGGGCCCATTACCATACATATTTTTTTTGCCCCAATGAAAAATTTCACTGTTTCAGTGAATTCAAATTTTAAAGAGATGGAGACCTGACTATTCATTGAAACAGAGGACCCCCCCTCTGTGGGTTCATCAGTGAGCCCCGTGTCAGCGCTCATGGGGAGGGGCGGGGACAGGTGGGTGCCGATGTTCCTGGATGCAGTGCCTTGTTAGGGAGGCAGGTGAGGTGTGAGCTCGGCCACGCCTCTGCAGAACTGTCCCACTTGGAGGAACATGTGGGCTCCCAGTAGATCCCAGCATGATACTGCTTGCCCGAGGGTTTGGCTGGTTCTCTGAGAGTTTTCAGGACATCCGGCTGCAAGAAAGACATGCAAGTGTGGCCTTCCTCCAAGCTGGAGGAGACTGTGCCAGGCACTGTGTGGGGCTGGGTTGGGTAGGAGAGGTGGTCCAGGGAGTGTAACGTTTGAGGGCGACATCCAGCCCAGGTAAGCTGGCCCTAATGCTACGAGGTGGCTGTTCTGCTGGGGAGAGGTGACCCACGTCCTGTGGCTGGGCTGGGTGGGCAGTGACGCTGACGGCTTCTGAAGGCAGGAGTTATTCCCACACTATTACTCATCCAGAGCTTGGGGCCAGAGGGCAGAGCCACAGAGGGGGGCACTGGGCTGGGGAGTGGGAGCTCCCCCTTCCCCAGAGCTGGACCCGCACCCCAAGGCTGACCAACAGCACTTCTGGTGGGAGGGGCACCCGCCCAGGAGGATGGCACCAGGGACCCCCCCGGCACCAAGTCCAGGGTCTCTGAGAGTCCCCTGAGGACGGCTCTGGCGTCAGGAAGGTGGAGGTCCCTTCTCACAGCGGCCTCAGTCCCCACACAGACTGCAGCCTCCTCTGCTGTTCCCTCACCTTCCGCGAGATGGAGTTTGACACCTGGTCTGTCGTGCTGGGGGCGTGGAGGTGAGGGCTCACTGCGCGCCCGAGGGAGAGAAGGGCGAGTAACAGCCCTCTAGCCAGGCTGGAAAAGGAGGGGCAGCAAATACAGCGTGGGCAGAGCTGTAGCCTGGACCCCCGAGGGGGTCTCACCCTGCCCCAGGCTCACCAGGAGCTGGTGTCTTTGCTGGTCATCGAGTTAATGGCTTGGAGTAAGAGTTCCTCACGTTGCTTCTAGATCCAGAGAAGTCTGGACAGAGTGGAGCCTTCTTCCTAGGGGTGAGGAATTCCGACCCCAGAAGCTTGGGGCCCAGAGGAACATCTCCGTGAACACAGGCTCTTGATGCCGGACTTACCTCCCAGTCTCTGGCCCATGTGTGTCTTTTCAAATCAATTAGACTTTCTGCTCTTTATTGTTCTTAGCAATGAATGCGTCAGTGCAGTGAGCCAGTGTTATGTCTGAGGGGCTATGACTTGCTTAGTTCTACTCATTTCCATGTGCTCAGATGACTAAATTCTTCCAGATGGCAGGAAGTGAAGTAAACCGGCCTGGAGAAGAACTCAAAATCGAGATCTGACTTCATGCTTTTTGAGTATGTCAGAATCTCTTAGTGCAACATGTAGCATATTTTGGGGTGGAATGGCCTGTCTTTGGGCCATCACTAGAATATTCTGGGACTGAGCAGTCTGTCTTTGGGCTCTCAGCCTATTCTGGGACAGAGCGGTTAGAAGGCAATGTCATACTTTTGCTGTGTACTCTCAGCCCTGTGGCCCTCTGTCCATCTTACTCACCTGGCCAGACCACAGCTCTGGTTGACTCCAGCATTCCTCCTGCTCAGCTCTTGCACCTACATAGCTGACTGTGCCTTGCAAAGGACAGCAAGCAATGGTGGTGCTTGGTCTAACTTTGAATTCTCAGTTTCTCCCCAGTTGTTGCCTGGAAGTTACACAATCCTCTAGCCTCTCCCCTAAATGGCTGTTTTCATTCCGTTTCCTCACTTGTCAAAGCTCTTTTTCTCTCTTCACTCGGCTCATGACCTGGTTTCCTATTTCATTGAGAACACAGGAACAACCAGAAAAAACCCGCATAAGCACGCCCCACCATGTGCACCTGTGTCCTGCCCTCTGTGCCCACAGACACTGCCTCCCAGCCCACAGCTGCGGAAGAACCGCCCTGCTCCCAACACAGTCCAGTGCCTGGAGGGTGCGCTGACTCCTAACCCCCTGGTCTGCTCCGTGATGGAGCACGTCTGCCTTCTCTTTCTTGCAGGGTCATTATTTCCTCTTTTCTCGGTCATTCCCACCAATTTGCAAACTTCTCTCGTTTCTCCCATTTTAATAAAATGTTACTATTGTTTCTATCTATGGATATTTCTCTTTCCCCTCCTGCAAACTCCCTGAAATAAATGTTCGTATTCTCTCCTATCTTCAGTCCTCTTCCAGTCAGGGTTTTTTCCGACACCACTCAACAACTGTGTCAAGGCTGCAATGATTTGCATGTTGTTAAATCTAATGGTCCATTTTTTTTGGTTTTATGTTGCTTGATCTGCTAGAAGCACTGACGTGGCTTATCATTCTCTCCTTCTTGAAGCACTTTTGTGTTTGGCCTCCAGATCTCACACCCTCGACCTCTTTTCTTGTCCACCTGTGCCCTACTCCTTTGGTGACCTGATCTACTTCTGAGCTGACAACCCCTAAATCCATGTCTCCAGCTCAATGTTCCCCTCTAAACTCCATATTCAAAAAAGCAAATTACATGTTGGAAGTCTCCTTCAGGAGAGTCTAGTATGTATCTTCGACTTCTCAGGTTCCTAATTTCCTGATATCTTCCTCTATTGCTTCTGCAACATTTCCTGCCTTATTTAATGAACTTCATCTTTCCGAGGTTCAGATCAAATACCTTGGAGCTGTCTTTTGTGCTTCTACTTCTCACAAACCCCATATCCGGTGTGTCAGCAAGTCTCATTGGCTTTATCTCCAGAACAAATCCACCACATCTCACCAGGATGGCCTCCTAGTCCAACCTGAGTCCTCCGGGTCCACGTCTGACATGGCCACTAGAGTAATGTCCCTGAAGGTGAGCCAGATGGTGTCACCCGGAGCCTCCCAGCAGCTCCTGTTCCACCCCAGGGAGAAGGTGAAGCTATCACAATGGGCCGTGAGGGCCTGTGGCCTGGCTCCTGGCACCTCTTCGATCCCAACTCCCACTGCCTCCCCTTGCTGCACACATGCAGGTCTCCAAGATGTCAGACAAAGTGACTTTGCAAGGCAAGATGTGACAGAGGAGGGAGCTACCCACAGAGAAATCAGGACAGCTGCAGAGAGGTATCCTTGAGGAAGCACTACAAGCCCAGATAAAGAGCTACCAGATGCCCCACACCTCCCTCAGAAGCTACTGACATGCTGCCTTGCCAGAGAGACCGTCCCTGTTCATTCCACCTCAGATTGCCTCAGTGATCACTATCTAACTTTCTGGCTTGGTTTTTCGCCATGGCACTTTTCACATCCATCACACTATATATCTTCTTATTTATTTTGTTTATTGTCCAGTTCCCATGACTGACATGTAAATCTCATGAAGTCAAGGATTTTGTCTCTTATTCACTGCTGTAACTCATTTTCCTAGAAACATGGCCAGCACATAGTAGGCACTCAATAAGTGTTTACTGAAGGAACAAATGGATTGTGGTGTGATATGAAGACTTGGAAGGCTAAGGTCTTAGAGTTTGAATCCTTTACTCCTGATCTGTATACACTTGGGAAAATTCACATCCTTTTGTGTTACTTCCTTTCCATCTGTAAAATATTTCACTAAAATTGTTTGTCAAGATTCAATGAAATGATAAATATGAGAAGTGCTTTTTAATTTGTATTACACAGGTGCTAACTAACATCAACAGTAATGTTTATAATTGTATGACAAAGAAAGGAGACGACAATCTGATAAACCAGGGATGTAGAATCTCACTGCGAATCTTTGGTGTTTTGTATTAAGGTCCAATCTGGGATTTTCCTCGGGGGCATTTGTAGCTGGACTACTGCTTATTTTGGACTAAGGCGGAGAAGTTAACCCAGAGTCTCAAGGTATGGAGCTCTTCCTAAACTGAATGCTGACAGCTGCTCTGGGAATACGGAAACTCTAAGCAGGTCAGGTTATGACATAATGGCCACATGTGGTAGAAAATGGTTAGTGAAGCAACATGAATCTTCTGAGGGTGAGGGTGGCATTTCTCCTTTACAACCGGGTTACGGCTCTTTCTGGAGATGATCAGACTCCTGCAATATCTGTGACATGTCACTGTCTGTTCATTATATTTTTGCCTATACAAGTTATGTGGTTTTGAGGGCTTTTTATTCTTTTAAGAATAGGAACGTGGGTAGTTGACTTTTAGGTAGTGTGTGGACCTTTTCAGAGAAATCTATAATCATTCTAATTCATTTGGAATTTCCAAGAAAAATTAAAAAATATTCCACAGGCTAATAATTCTGAGACAAAAAAACTCTCTATAAAATTGAAATCATCAAGTGACCTAGTTACACAAACTCGCCTTCCTTCCTCTACCTTAGTTGTTACCTTGACATGATCTGAGGTGTCGGGAGAACAGAATCTGTGGTGAGGCGGTTGGCCACACTGCCCAGCGTGTGGGTGACAAAGGAGCGGGTGCTCACTCGAGCAGGCGGCCGAGCAGGGAGGGTCGGGGCGGCCGCGCACAGGCATCCTGGGGCAGCGGCGCGTGTGCCGTGCTGATCAGCAGAGGCCAGGGTGTTCACACTCATGAGGAGAAATCTAAAGATTTAAGAAATCTGCAATTTAAGAGAAAGACTGGGTGGCTGCTCACCATCTTTCTGGATCACAAAAAGCAACTTCTTTATTGGTAAGTTTCGTTTTATTTTGGAATTTAGAAAATATTGTATCTCTGCTGTGTTAATAACTGTTTTATGCTTTGAAGATAAAGGAATATTGCAAAGTTGGCTTTATCAAGTCAGACACTGATTGAACACTTACTGAATTTTAAATGACTTCAGTCATGCCCTGGGGAGAGGAACAAGACACTAGCTATGCTGAGTCTGCTGGGCACTGCGCCCTCCCGGACACTTCATGGGCCTTATTTTATGTAATTCTGATGACAGTCCTGGAAGGCAGGTGTGGTTAAAAAGTTAGGGAGGTGAAGTCACACTGCAAGTGTGTAGTGGAGGGAGTTCAGTCCAGATTTGTCTGATTCCAAAGTCTGTGCTCTTTCTGTCTCATGGTAGATCAAGTGTGGTCACCAGGTCATCTGTGACAGAATTTACGGTGACCTAGTATTTATAAAAGAGCTGCAGGGACATTTATGAAGCCCCTGATAAACCACAGCCACTTTTGAAGGCACAGCCATCTGTGTGACCTTAACTCTAATAAGAAACACAGGTTCCACGAACCAAAACCGAACGCGGTCTCCTTACCTTCCGCACACTCTGGGGCTGGAGTGGGTCACAGGGCGACGGTGCAGGTGGATCTAAGTGTGGAGGAAGCAGGGGGGGGGCTGCTGTGTGAGGGGAATTGGGGGCTGATATAGAGGCAGGGA